>JAWZYV010000553.1:600000-1167689 GCA_038373885.1 Cheiracanthium punctorium
TTTTTATGAATTTCTTTCGTTGTAAGGGAAAATATCTTCTCTCAATGTTATTTTGAAATTTAAATTAGAATAGTTCTAATTTTCATTTTTTTGTTATGAACGTATTCATATTTCTGTTATCTGAAATCTCGCAGCACCACTTTTTGAAAAGAATAAATTTTACATTTCTGATTATTCTTATGCTACTGCTTTATTCGCTTATGCTTATTTATTTTATTACTATACCGTAAGGATCATGATTTACATGTAGGTTTTGATTATTTTCTTAAGAAGTTCCTTTTGGCCACGATAGACATGTTGATCAATACTGAATAGAAAAAGTGATTTATTTAAACAAGATAAATTGACTGTCAAGTCACAACAACTGAGGAAACACAACAATTAAGTTCACAACAACTGAAAAACAGTTGAGAAAACAAGTATTTTTTTTTTGTATAAAGCTTCACTTTTCCCACTTCAGACAATGTTCTTAAATATAGGAATTCAGTATGTTCTTAAATCTAGAAATTAACATTTATGATGTGTTCAATTTTGTGTTTTAGTAAGCAGTGAGAATCACCCGACTTCTCCAGTACGTTTAAAGATCGGAAGAACTGAAATATAAAATTTATAAATATAGCTAAAACTAAACTCGATATGCGGTTTCCATTCAGTGATATGGATCTCTTGATAACAAGCTTTTGTACATTTTTCATTGTGTATTAGGTATTTCTTGCATCATATGGAAGTAAAAAATTATTATCCAAAAATATATGCCTTTGTCGAAACCGATTGGAAACCAATGATCCATGAAATCAAAGTTCTGTCTTGAATATTTTGTTATAAAAAATGATGAAGATGCTATTTACATTAAATTACAATTCTGAAGTACATGGTGACATATGTAAAATGAAAAATAGAAGGAGACGCAACTAATCTCACAAGTGCCGATGGTTAGTTTAGCGGTTCTGTGTCAAATATATTCACACTTGCCTGATTACTGCAGGATTAAAAAGGTTTGAAATTTTGGAATTTTTTATCCCCCCTCCCCACACACTCATAGATTAAAATCATGGCGAGACATTACCAAGATTGAAAAGGCATCTGTGACCAAGGAATTGTTTTGATTTGGTTGCTTAAAAATTTGCATATGTATGCAGTTGCAGGTGAATATGCAAATTTGATGTAATTTGCATACATCGCTCGCCCAAACTGCGGCATTTTGCCCCCAGCTATTTCGTAACTTCGATTGACTATAATCTAGTACTTCAAAGTTTAAATTAAACCATCTCTTCACTAGACTTATTTTTACAAACTGCTTGTTCAAATGCGTATTCTTTGCTTGTTTAATTATGGCTGTTTCACCAGCATAACCTATGCTTATTCATGCTTCATTATTCCTTTTATTGTAATTAAAATGCTAGAAACTGTTTTTAGAACAAATGTTCATCCATATTTCTCAGTTATAGTCACACACTTCGATAAAAAAAAGTATTGCACTTTATAGCAGTGTGCCTTGCGGAAATGTTCTAGTTTCTTTGCTTTTATTTTTAAAATAAGTTTCATTCATGGTAAAATTTTCCGTTAGCACAATGTTGAGAGCCCGTAAAAATTTGGGAAAAAAAGTCGAGAATATGTTTATGTTACGATAGAAAAAACAGGAAATTCATGGACATTATGTTTGTCAGAGCGGAAAGATGCAATATCTTAGAACTGTAATATAGGTTGGGAAATATTTGAAAGAAGAATGCGATGCAAATATCCCTATCATATGATGGCGCTTTTGTGAATTCTTTATTGATATTCTTTCAGACAGACTTTTACCTTTGAATGTCTTATTTCCCTTCCTTTTAGAACAGGAGACATTTTCTATATATTTATTCACAATCAAAAAAGACTAAATGGAAGTTTATAATTATCTTTAACACTCATCAGCATAGAAAATTTATAAAGGAAAGTGATAAAAATTAGCAGGGTGTCATTATGGTGTGGCTTGACAAAAAGTTTCAATTTTTACAAGGAAAACCTCTTAGTAAAGAAACTTAGAAAAGTCGAAAATGATGCAGCAATAGAAAATGTTTGGCCACGTTTTGCCAAATTAATAGTACAAGGAGATAACCAGCAGTTATAAATGAAAAACAAAACTTGGAGTAGGTTTAAATTAACACAAAGGGCTAAGTTAATCCCGGATAAATTATCTTCATTATAATGATTCACATAAAAATATAGTTAGATGATCTACATAAATAAGACTTTCGTTTGTACATTCCTTGGGAAAAAAATTTCGATTTTTTTTTCATTTGAAACATTTCAGGAACCCAAAAATCTGCATAGAAGGAATGCTTTATCGGTCGAAAATCTAACAAATTAATTGATTGTATTAAATGCATGAGAGAAGTGATATTGAAGTCCACCAATTTAACGACGAGCTATTTTGTCTACCGGAAATGGGATTTTGAAACCTGTGACCTTCAACACAGTTTTCTGAATTTTTTTTTCAGAAATTAAATAAATAATTGTGAAATTAAAAATATATATTGAGAGAATATAAACATTAAAATAAAGCTAATTCGGCTTTTTATTCACTTATATTCATGAACCGAGTAACCTTGCATCATTTCAGCACATGTTTAGTCGGTTTAGCAATAGAACAACCATACCTAGAAAGGGCTAACCTTATCAGCCCTTTTTTCTCCTCCTTTTTCTTTCTATGCCTCTAAAACTTAAACTTCTACCATATCAATTAGCAGCGTGATGATAAAATATTCCTTTACCTCACACCATAGTAATAGTATGTTCCTTTGGTCATTATAAGTAAAGATGTTCTTAGTTTGACCAAACTTCTAGCTTAAACGAAAATTATGTGTAAAAGTAAAAAAGGTAGCCAACCTTGACACCATTTCGTATCAGAAACATTCACCTAAGTTTTCATTTCTTAAATATTGATCATATACAATGAATTATAAAATTACATAAAAACAGGTACAAAATTTTATGATATTGATTAAAATTTTCTTAAGATTAAACGTAAATATATGCAAAAGTTATATACTTATACAGCCTCCGAGCAACAACAACAACAAAAAAAAAACAGTTACTAAAATGCGCTCCATACATTATAATTAGCTAATGTATACAAAATTTCAGCTTTTCATGCTAAAGAGGCTCAGATATGAAAACAAATATATGTTGACTTAAGCCGCTTTTCAATGGCTCTCCTAGAGAAAAAAATGAAATTGGGCGATCGTATTTCAAGGATTGTACACAGATTACGGAAGGAAACGATGATTGCATAGGTACTTTATACTTTTGCTATATATTTGGTACTGTATAGCCTCGTACCAATTTTTCTAACATATCTGAGCCTTTTATGATGAAGGACTGAAATTTTGTACATCATCTAATTTATGTATGAGAACTTTTTACTTTACTTTTTTTGTGCAGGGGACATATAAATTTTGTATTGATGAGATTTAATATTCTGGAAATACCATACAATTCTGTTCCTTTTTATGCAAATTTATAATTTATTCTAAACATGTCAGTGATCAATATTGTAGGAATGAAAGCCTGTGTTTTCGGGACATCCTGCATACATACATCTGCATTTTATGCGCTCCATGTCGTTATTACATTAGAAAAAATTATAAACTATTTATTACAATTTTACATGTCAAGGAAAGAACTTTCAGTTTGCGTAGCATTCTATATTCTTCCCCATGTAGAAAGAATTTTTTCATAGGTAAAATAGATTTCGTGCGACAGAGATGGAATGGAAATCTCATTTTAGAGAAGAGTGAATTTTATTTGCAAGTACTCTGTTTTAGAACTTTGCCTTAGCAACTGTTTTTATTTTATGTAACGTATATTTTTATGTGGTTTTAGATTATTTTACTGAGGACTATTTTACTAAGACTATTCAAGCAGTGCAATATTTTTACATTTTACTTTTCAGTATGGTATAATAAGAAGCGCTATGGAGTTGTCTAGATAAATGTGAGAGTAAATCGTACGTTGTATAGAAGATATAACCATTATTTCAACTGATTCTGTTTGAGTAAACTCTAAGAATATTCAGATTTTATACTTACCCTGACAGAATGTTTTCCCAAAATTACGTATTTTTAAGCTTTCTTGCAGTATTTTCTCGGTGAATTGAAAAAAAACTTGTCAATTAATTCAAGAGAAAAGCTGCATCTATTTATTTGCACAATGGAAAATATTTATTTGGGGGAAAATACAGGTCTTCTATATACTAGGACAGTACCAAATGTTTTTCTTTATATGACATTTTGATTCAATGAAATTATTACGCTTATGAACCGATAACAAAATTTCGATGATTCAACAAAACTATTCAGTTAAAATAGTGCAACAAAATCTAGTCAAACTGAATAAAACATTTTATTTCTCAGCTTTAGATGTGCTCTCAAGAAAAGGAAAAAAGCATATAATGAAAAAGGAACAATATTATAATTACAGCTCAGCAGGAATATTTTTTCAAAACACTGGAATTTTTAATTAGTTTTTTAAAATGCTGCGTACATTGAACAACATTTTCACAGACATTAAAAGTTAAACTTTACAGAAACATCCCGCAGTGGCCTGGTGACTTAGCTCCGTTACCTTAAGAACACAGAAAGTGAAGCAGCACCGGCTTGGCTAGTGCTTGGGAGGGTGAACTCCTCTCTCGGCTGAACTGCCGTGAGACCGTGTACGCTAATGGGAGCTGGTGCACGTAAAATATGTTCGTGGCTCCAATGCCCTACATGTTTGAACAATACTTCTGGGGATGCCGATTTCAGGTGCCAGGTCTCTCATCTGGAATTGGTTCAAAATTAGAAGACCTCTCACAGGGCATTGTTGCTTTGTCTAATAGTTCATAATGAAATGACCGACATCTAAGATCCTCATTGTGGTCAAGCCTGAAGTAGGCCGCTGACCCGGCTATTAGGAAAAAAAAAACATTTATGCAGCTTCCACTATCCACTTGGGCCAATAAAACATGTTCAAATGTCGAATATTCAGCATAATTATGTTCATTTAAAAACTACTAAGTAACCTTAGAAATCAAAAGTATTCTTATTTGTTTACTAGCTGCGTACCCGTTCTCCGCCCGGTAGGGAACGAAACTTTTTCTTACATATATAATTTGAATTGATTCCAGTGATTTGGAATCTCAAAATAAGCAAAATGATTTGACACTTGGCGTAAAGTTTCTCATTCGTTATTCGTAAAGTTAGTATAAGTACTGACCTGAGACCATTGTTAATATTATGACAAAAACTATGTCGGTGTCATTCCCGATCAGAAAAAGAAAAGCGTGACGGTTTGCAGCGAAAATTCCTAACTTTCAAAATGTCTCATTTCTACATCATACTCTTTTTTAGATTTAAGTTATACCACCTTAGATACTACATGATGTGGTGAACCGTTTTATTTTATAGTTAAATAGTTGTGTACCCGCTCTTCGCAAGGCAAGAAAAGAACATTTTCCCAAAATGTGATCATGACTACTTGTGACAAAACAGAATCTCCAAGAAAAAAAAGTTCAGTTACAGTCTTTTCTGTTGAAACTACCGCGGAATATATTAACGTGACGTAAAATTACTTAATGTTTAGTTAGCTGTGAAGTAAGATGGTTGTTGTAAGAGGAATAGAACACTTAGTTTCACGAAATATTTATTAATGCGTTATATTGTGTTTTGATAATTATTGCCCTAGATATCTACTAACTATTACTTATACTATCTTTTATTGATACCAATACAATATATTTTCGTTTTCCAGTCGTTAATACTTAATTTAAAGAAACGGCTTAGATATTTGCCACGAATGTAGTCTTTTATTCTTTGGTGACTTTTGCAATTTACGCATTAGTATAAACGATAATCATTTCACTTTATGGTTGCCACTAAAACAGCTGTCCATACATTTGTATGCTTAATTATTGTCAGATTGGCCTATTTAGCACCAGGACCCTATTATCTCACTGGCAAATCGGGACTTTGCCCAGTGCCTCCGGTTCGAAATGGTCCCCAATTTCAAATGTTGTTCTGAAATATTCTTTTTTATGAACATATTTTATGAAAAATAAAACAAATTTCATAGATGGAGGCCCCAAAATTCATCAATGCCCGGGGTCCCTGATTGGTATAATCAGGCCATGTTTAGCACCGCAAAATATTTCTTGCGATTCGAAAACGTGTCCCGTTTAAAATCTCAATTGAAAATAATGCTGGATAATTCACTGGTGAAAAAACAGCATTCAATTCTTTTTCTAGCAACGTAAAATAAAATATGGAATTATTTCATGCGTGGTGTATGTTTTGCTTGTGGGTTCGTTATTCTGATTGAGTTTCGAAAGGGGTTTTAAACTCGTGACGTCAAAATGACTCGTGACGTCATTTCACATGTGAAAACTCTTATTTTAAAGTAATTTTATTTATTTTTTTTCAGCTGGCAATTTTAATCATTGTTACTGTTTCCAAGACAACCAAACCGCAAGATATGCCGAAATTGTTAAGCATTTAAGCAGCTGCGATTGAAATGAAAATCCTTCTTCACTTAAAAATTCGTAAAAATTCTCCTAATTTATATTTTTCCTCCGTTCTTCTTTTAAATGTGGGCGAATTGTGTGCTCCGTCTTTTGCCTAAATATAAAAAAGTTATGACAGATAGAATTCAAGATGCAGCAGTTTTAAAAATATTTTACGAAAGTCAGCGTCAAATTTAATTTGATTTAAAAAATTCCCAAAAATCTGCAAATTATGTTACACAGTCCGAACGAACAGTTTTTAAAAGAAAATTTTCTCCTCTATACGATGATGTAAATATCGTTTTCTTGCGAGTGCAATTACTGGCGTTATTATGTATTACGCAAGAAAAATCGCTAAAAATCGGACAAAACATAAAATAAAACATTTTCTAATTCGAATTTCGAAAAAATCGCTTCGAGGTTTGTCGAGACCCGTCTTGGAGAATTTCCGTACAAAATTTGGTAGGTCTACGATCACCCGTTTCGGAGCTACGCGAGACACAGACAGACAGACAGACAGACAAACGGACAGTTTACACACTGTTTTATTTATATAGATGACGATTGCTTCTTGAGAATGAAAACAGGATAAAAGAAATTGCCCTTACACAATAATACCATTTTTACAGGAATTTGTCGTAGAATAACATATCAAACGAATAAACTTGGTGAAAGTTTAGTAAAATATAGACTGTACCGTGAAAAATAAAATAAAAAAGTTTGGAATAGCTATTTCATAAATCCTTAACTACCAAGTGTTATGTGTTCGCTTTCAGTGTTATGGTATGATTCTCAGATAACCTGGTAAAATATGTTCCAGGAAGGTTTAGTGGTAGAAAAAGTTAAACGATCTATTACAGCTATAAATTCAAAGTATCATTTCTTTCCCCCGATGCTGTCAGCTCAAGCACTCCTTCGTATTTTCGGTGGACATGTATCAGAAGTTCCGATAATACTTCTAAGGATTGAAAGATTTATCGTAATTTAGAAATATTACAACCACTGTCAGTTTTTGAAAATCAAGATATTTTGCAATATGTAAATCATGAAATAGAAAAAAATGAATCTAAATATGATTCTTGGACAGTTTTTCTGAAGAATTTTAAAAAACGCTTCCATTTTCCAGAAAATAAAAAAGCAAATTTTAGGAATTTTCAGTTGGTGAAAGTTTAGTACGTAGAGACTAACATCTAAATAAATGAATTACAGCAGGATCACTTTTGCGGTTTTAAAAGGCGTGTCTAATTTTCCTTTCTAAATTCGTGAAGGACAAATTAGATTTTCTTTTAAGTATACATGTAGTTAATATACGCTATCTATTTTCATTTCGATTTCGGAAATGTATGGATTGTTAAAGGGGTACTTACGTTTCACAAATTATGCGTAGTAGGATTTATTTTTTACTGAAGAAAAAATATATTGAGGAATATATGTTCTATTCTTCAGTAAATAATTATATTTACTGAAGAATAGACCATTTTCTTCAGTAAATATAATTTACTGAAGAAAATGTTTAAAGTTTTAAACATAAAAAAAAAAGTTTTTTGACATTTATAAATAAAGTTGGAAGCGTGGTTTGTAACCTACTCACGAAGCGCCATCTAACGGATAATTTCATCGTTTTTCATCTATTAATTGATCATTATCTTCTTTACGTTATTTCTGGCACTAAAAGATAAAGCCCGTTGTCGAGTTAATTACAACGGGCACGAGGAAAAGCATTTGACAAAAATATGTCTACACTCAATATATTTACCCTTCGTTCACTTAAAATAAATAAATTCATATTCAATTTTTATTATCTACCCAAATAGAATTTCATGTTCTTCTGGATAAGTGTGGAAACTTTGCGCATTCGAACGATTTCGTTTTAGGGGAACAGCGCCTCTTATCAATGCTTCCTGCAGAGGAAAAGAATAAACTGTGTTTTCTGGAAGAACTATTTTGAATGAATTGGAATCGGAATTTCACCTTCAAAGCCTGATAACTGTGACCTCAATATGACACCATTCTCACTTGAAAACCCTGAGGTTCCTAATTTTGTTACGCAAATGATAAAATTTTTTGACTCTCGGAAAATAAATGGAGCTGAAAATAGTGAAAAAATGCTTAAAAATTAGGGAACGGGTGGATTTTCCGATTTTTAAAGTAGCAGATTGTTTTCTATATTTTTATACATAATTATGAAAAATTTCAAACGGATCGTACAAACGATGTAGATGTTACTGCGCTTTTTGTGCTTAACTTTTTAAATTTCTGGAGTCTTGGCGATAAAAGTTTTATCTTGGAGTGGTCGTCCGGAATCGTTAGAGAGTCAGTGAATCAGTGAGTCAGGGATCAGCATAACTATGCAGAAGGATAGCTTTGACACCACGCGTTGCCACCGTCTATTTAGATTTGATATAGCTGAAATGCTCGAATCTGACTGACTGACTGAATAGGGGGTTTTTAATGGAGCACCTTGTGCAAAAGCATTTATCTCCAGTGTGAAGTTGTAAGTGTGTATTTGAAAATCATGAGATGAAAAGGCCCAAAAAGTCCTGGGCAAAATTCAGTCGAGTCAGCAATATAGATGCAGACAGATGGAAAAAGCACCTTGATCGTCGATCGAAGCAAGACAGCAAAACGAGGGCGAGCAGCGAAGCTGCGAGCCAATCAGGAACAGCGAGACAAATGGAGACTGACCCGTCCTCCCCCCGTGAAAGCACGGTCTTCATTGGACGGGTTGCTCAGTCACGACCACGTGCAAAAAAGATGTTGAATGTAAACAAAATCAGGCGATTCAAAACAAAGTTTGGAAATTTGAAGAGAGTGGCCTTCGATGTTGAAGATGGAAAAGTCAGGGTATGGCCATGTAGATCTCCAGGAAAAAATGAAGAAAAAAGGTCCAATTCAATCGTAGGTGCGAGTGACGAGGGGCGATGATGATCCGATGACAAAACTAGATAAAACTGCGGTAGGAACCCAACGTCGCCCAGTTAAGGGAGCCACGTCCGCAAAGTGAAGAATCTCCATCCACTGAATAAGCCCTGCCACGGCATTTCGCCATCAGACTGTGGCTCTTCTTTAACGGATACTCCAGACAGCTTCAGTTGATTCCGCACACCGTTGGTCGGCTGCCACCCGCAAGACCGACCACAGTCCAGTAGTAGAGTCCTCGATCTTCATAAGCCTCACACCATTCGGTCCTCGGGCCGGTGATTCAACCAGTGTGTGAAAACGTAGTAAAAACTACAGCTTGATGTTCAGCTTCAGTCCGGCGGCGACGTTGTAGAAAATCAGTTAGGTTTAAGTTGATAAGTCAGACTGTGGTTAGTCGATTCGAGCCACCCTCCAGGCGCGAGTTCGCAGAAAACAGCAGGCAGCCCCCTCCCAAGACCCCGGCAAGCATCCGCACTCGTACCCGTCAGGCAGCTCTCCTCTCCCAGAGCCACTTGGAACAGCGTTGTCTCGGGGTTACACACCCACTGGTGAAATGCTGGAATCTGTGCTTGCTGAACTTGGTATGTAGGAACTACATTTGAAAATGCAGCAAAAGGACTTAGAGTTTGTGTTTCCTGATCATGGATATAGAAAATACAATACAAATCGTGAAATTATTTTTACATATTTTTAAAGCAAACTTTATAGCGAATTTGAAATTGAATGATAAAATTATCTAAAAACTAGTGCATACTTCAAATTAAGAGTGTCCCCACAAAGGGATTCTCACAAAAACTGCTGTTGTTCGCTTCGAGTTACATAAATAATTTTAATAAAAACTGTAAGTTGTTGTTATGCTTCATTATTCGGCTATTTTTTAATAGGTTCAATTCAATAGATACGCGTTTCATTATCTAACGTGAATTATATAATGCCTTTGTGCCGGTTGACGTTAGAGATTTTTTTAAAAATAAAATATGTCACAAAAGATAAATGTATATGCATTCTCATTACATAAATTATTTGTAAATAATGACACAACACTAATGATAGCGATGTTCAGAAGCAACAGAATTATAAAAAGTATAATTAGTGCAGTCCGCAAAAAGGAGTTCATTATATTACAATCAATTATTTCTATCACACTTAGAGTCTAACTTTCAGGATTTCAGGAGTATCTTTTAAGTTTAGTCCGTTCGCACACACACAAAAAAATAAATGCTAATTAATTAACAGAAAAATAGAATAAACAAAAAGAATTTTGCTGGCTATTTTTTGTAATCTCCATCCAGCTGAAAGGAGATATGAGTTGTTAAGTTGTAAATTCAACCTAATTAAGCAACAGCCATTAAAATATTTAATGATGAACTGAGTCACTAAAAATAGTTACACAAGCTTATGTTTTTTTCTGCGACGAAACACAAGAGATATTTACGCTAATATTTCAGAATAATAATTTATGACACGATATCTCATGTTATTAACAATGGTTTCATTTACTAAACGAATGGTTTAGTCAAAGTTAATTTAAAAAAATGTAGATGGAAGTATTGGTAAAAGTGCACTTAAGGAATAAGTGATATATACTTTACATAATTGATTTTCATTAAGTTCTTTTTTTCGTTCAAAGACTCGATACTGTACTTTACTATCTATACAGTTTTTAAACAAAATATCCTGCAACAATTGATTACATACATTGAAAATCTCTCCAGATGGTTGTACTTTATAACCGTAAAGCGAATTCCTACTATCGTTTTATGCTCTTGTGATCGAATGGATGCAGTATTGCTATTGAGAAAGAATGTACAAATGTTCTCCAACATATTATTCAGTAGAATAGTTTTCTGTTAGTAAAATGTAGATTTTAATATTCTATTGCAATATGCCTAAAACAGATAATTTTAAAGTATTGTTCGATTACCAGAAATATTGGCATACTGAATCTTTTTAGACACTCAAAATTGCTTTTCCTACATGAAGAATTTGTGTCTGATATTATTGTAAGAAAAAAAGGTTTTTTGGACTCGAACATCCACTTTATGCAGATCCAAGCAAATAGTTTATCTTTTCGCAAAACGAAATGTATTGAAAGTAATGTAATTCTATTGCATTGTTCGGAAAGTCATTTCGCGTTTTAAGAACACGAGGAAGCCATACGTCGAGCTTTGGGGCGTTTCAAATGATCATGAATGGTCATATTCGATAAATTTAATCTTTCAACGAGTTTTTATTCGCCGATTTTCAACAATTAATCCTTTTATTGTGTCTTCATCAGCTTCAATTGGCCTTCCAGAACGTGGTGCATCTTCAACATGAAAATTGTCGGATCAAAATTTTGATAACCAGTTTTGGCACCCACGTTCTCTGAATGAATCCTTACCATACAGACCAGTTAGCTATTATTTTTCTTAAGCAGTATTTTTATCTTTTCGATACAGAAAAAGCAAAACATGTCGAAAATGCCGCTTTTCAGTTTTTATTTTTGAAAGTGTACCAACCAAACACTATTGCTCAGAATCAATCGAACTTTTTTTTGCAAGCAAGCGTGCTATATAAGCAGTCAAAATATATAATGATTATGCGTCTTAAGTGCGAATTTGGCTGTGGAAAAATACCTTTAAGTCCTCTGTTGGGAAAAAACGAAATTACTTTACGAACAATCCAATAATTGTATATGAGTTTTCTTTAGATTTCAAATTATTTCTGCACATTCTAATATAAAAAAAATCGAGTGTAGTATGTCACATGTAAATAGCTGAATAATTGAAGAAAATGTGATGAAACATGTAGTGCGTTCAAACCCTGGTAAAACTGTATCGATTAATTAATAGAAAAAATGCTGCAGTTTAATAAAAAAATGTTTTATGAAGAAGAAATAAGCCTTGTGAGAAAAATTTAAAGATTCTTCAATTGCCTTGATTCAAACGGAAAGTGAAATAAGACAGACTGTACTATCAAATACCTGCTTTATTTCACGTTATTCACTTGTTTGTTTTATCTGGTGGTCGGGCAAAAAAAAAAAAATCTTATTTGACATTGTGACAGTCACAAGGCATGACGTGGGTGAAGCGAAACGGAAATCAAGTAAATAGAGTAAATAAATCTCATAGACTGAAACCGAAGATGAAAAAGAAACATTTATTGCCAGGGTTTCAGAACAAAAGTTGAAAGGATGCAACTCACTTACGCGAAAGAAAGACATATTGCTACAACATTTTATGTACAGCCAATCTATTGATTTCCTGAAATGTAATGAGAGTAAGGGGTGCGCAATTGTGAAGTGGTATTTTCGCATTCGGGGTAAGAAAAATCTGGGAATTGCATTTTTTGAAGCAAAAGTAACACCGAATAAAAGTATATAAGAATAGCACACACAAAGAAAGACGTAAGATTCTTAAGCTACAGAAACATCTCTCTCCATCATTAAATTATATTCCACTATAAACTGAGCTCTGTAACTAAAAAGGGTGAACGGATTGTAACCAAATTTGGTATATAGACTATGCATAAGATGCATTCAAAGAATTTCGAAAAAAAGTTCAATTTAAAAAATGTTCGCTATCTGAAGGGTTGCATGAAAAAACAGCAAATTAATCAGTGGCTATGGCTTCAAAATGTGCAAACAATTTCACCATTGTTTGCATATTTACCAATTTTATTCTACAGAAAACCATTTATTCTATAGCCTGAGCATTTATTAGCTAATTTGGGTCATTTTTTGAGCTGATTTCACCATACAAAGCTGGTGGACATTTTTCGATTTAAACTTTAAAAAAAAACTGCCTTGAGAACATCTCGTGTATAGTCCATATGCCAAATTTGGTAGTAATTTACTCACCCGTGTCAACTGCATAATTCACTCTGCAGGGGAATTTTAATTATAACGATTGTGTTCATGAAATACTTTAAGTTAATGCTTTTATTTAAAATCTTGTGAAAATAAACGCAAAATAAAGAATAAATCGGCAAAAGTGGGACTGGCACTCTTTCTTTAGGTGAAGTATACAGAGGCTAAGCAAAAGGCTACCTCTCGGATATTTTGCCACACGGGTAAGGTTTGCTAGAAAGACTATCTTATTATTCATAGTATAAGAGTTATATTGGAGTAAACTTATATTATTCTATTAGTTTTAAAATCAGTACAGAATTTTTCTTTCATAACATAGCATTTTCACTTGGAAGGCACGGCAATGCTAAATTTCAAAGCTGCAGTTATATAGGAGAAGGGTAAAAAGTCTATTATAAGAGCTGAAAAAAAAGAATACAGACCAACAAAACAATGATGTTGAATAAAATCTATTGTTAAGCAAAAATAATGCTGAGCAACTGCAATAAGTAACAGCAATTAAAATCATTTATGAAAATCCACTTTCATGGAAATGTCACGTTAAAACCTCGTAAAACTAACTTACAGTCTTCAAACAGCATTGTAATGAAAGTAAAATACGCTGGCCTCCAAAAGTTTGGATACAAACGGTTTTCCTGTGTAATTTGCAAATGCATGAATGCAAGAACAACAAATTTGGAGGAAATGTGCACTAAACAGTTATTTATTGAAAATATAACACACAAAATAAAGCAAATTTTGTCGAAAAATCCATTTTTGGAAAAAAAGTACATCAGTTTTATTTGCTTTAAAATGTCATAGAAACATGACAAAAATGAGTTCTAATAAGGCGTGTGCCCAATCCCAACTCGAATTCATTGGTAGGATTGATTTTTCATGCTGTCAATTAAGTTGTTGAACACCGAAATGAGAAGAGCAGACCAGGCACGGAGAAAGCCTTATTTTAACTCATCTAACAATCTTCGGGGGGGGGGGACATACAGCAGTAACCTATCTGCTAAGATAGTCCCAAAGATGGTCTATCGGATTCAGGCCTGGAGATTGAGCTGTCTATTCAGCTTGCTCCAAATTAGGAACTTCAAGGTAGTCCTCAACAGCCCCAGATTGGCGAGGTCTTGCATTATCAACCATCATAATGAAATCATAACCGATAGCACAGACATAAGGCCGGAAATAAGGATCAAGGAACTCATTCCCATATCTCACACCAGTCAGAGTTCCTCCATGGAACACATGCAGGTCAGCATGAGCACCAAGTGAGATCCCTGACCAAACCATAATTCCACCACTTCTGTAACTGTGTCTTTCCAACAGTGTAGGATTGATGGTATATGGTGTGTTGCTCCCTCCAGACCAGCAGATGCCCTTAGTCTGTAGTGTGAATCTGAAGTCGTCTGTGAAGAGTACGGAAGCTCATCGCTATCTGGTCCAAGGAACGTGTTCTCTTGCCCAACACAATCAGGTGCTTCTAAGTCGCCCGTTGGAGGTGACATACACAACTGATCGCCTTGCATGGAGACCTGCACAGTGAAAGGCGTATTCTCACCGTACTAGTGGAGAGATTCTTCTCCCTGATGCTGCAAAGTAGTCAGTAATCATCTGCAGTATAATAATACTTCTCCTCTGGGCCGATAGATCTAGAAAACGGTGTTCTGGAGGTGTTCGTGGTTATCCTTGAACATGTCGTCTGCACACAGAATCTTCGAATTGATATCGATCCTAGATTCGTTGGACCACATTGTGAGGCCCATTGGTGCACCTAGCAGCATTAGCCCGTAACATCCCCATTTCCATACATCCGACCGACCGCAATCTTAAGGAATTGGGCAAACAGCTCCTTCTAGATATTGCTGGACTCTTCTGCCTATTGTCAACGAATCTGTCAACAGCAATTGTAAATCTACAAAACTTACACACATAATTACAATATCCTGATATTTGCTTCTTTTTCTCTCACTCATATATGGCTGTTCTGTTCTATAAAATAAAAGTAGCAGTTATTGTTTTCGACTAAGTTTTTTTAAAGACTATTATCATTTGGATAAACTGGATGCGGAAAATCTTGAGAATATTTTCTATAAACATACTTAAAGATGCTTCTAATCAGAGAAACCCCAATTTTAAAGCAATATTTGTAGCATGCTTTTTGTTCGAGTATTAATTAAAAATATCATGTTAATTTCCGTTAAAACTTTTTTTAAATGCATCAAGATTTATTTTTTTTAAATATATATATATACTTAGATAATGCGCAAAAACTTGTTTTTGTAAGTATAAGTATATTTAAGTACGCAAACCTTATACATTCAGCAGAGAAATTTTTCTCTTTTAAAAATTGAGTAAAGACTCTCAAAATATTTTCAAAAACAGTTATTAATAAGACGAAAGATGTCAGATTGTATTATATCAACACTACTTACATTTATTTCATGTTTTATTGGCCATTCATCTTTTTTTTTGTCATAAGAATACTTAACAATATTTAACACGATTTGTTTGTGACAACTAAACAACTTGTTAGTCTTATTACTATGATATTCTATATCTATCTTTATATGATGCACGTTTTATCAGGATGAAGAAGAACGAAGTAAATTTTGTTTAAAAAAATAAATCAAAAATGCTGCATCAATAAAGAGTGAAATATGTTTGAGTGTACTCTGTTTTAGTATGGTGTTTTGACAGTTCTTTCGACGGATACTATATATCTTTTACTTTCATACGTATTTTGTGAATAAAAAGTAATATTAGACGTCTTCAGACTGATTTATATATGATACATTGAATTTTTAGAAAGCTTTCTGTTATTTACGGGCGGGTTATTCACGATTCAATGCATCTATTTAATGCCTAGACGTAAACAAAGTGTAGACTCCTCTAGACTCTAGAGGAGTACGAAAATGATTTAGTCTGGGATAAAATTATTTTAAAAAATTTCAATCAAAATAAAGAAGGCATCTTTAAACTCACGCATATACAAACACACATGTATGTGTATATATGTGGATGAATAAAAAAGATACGTTTTTATTGAGTCGTAGTTTTTTATATATTATGGTAGTACGAGAATCAGAAAATAGTTTCTGAAATAAATTTAATATGACTGAAGTTTTAACTCCTTAAGTTATAATAGTATAGACTAATTGTCATGATTTACGTAAAGCATACCGAACGATGTCTGGACTTCTTATGCAATTTCATTGGCTTAAATAAAACAAAAACTCCATATTTCATTTGTTATGTGTGTAAATCAAAAACCATTGATATAGTTTTTACAGGAATTATTTTTTTTCTGTATGTATGCACAGATTTGAAGAATTATTTAAAAATAAAGCACATTGCAGTTTCCTTACACTTATGAGCATTTTGAAGGGAGAGAGAGCTATTTAAAATCGCTTATAGTTAAAGATCGTAGTATAACTGAGAAGTGTAAAGTAACGCAGTCGAAGGGTAGCGAAAAGCTCTTTGCATTAACCAATAAAACTGCAGAAAATATTTAGGATGATTTACGAATAAATCACTAATACGAAGATAACAAAGAATATAAATGGAAATATTTTTCTGGTCATTTTAAATTAATCAGTGTTTTTATGCAAAAAGGTACATTTCGGACATCATACAAAACACAAATGCACATATACACGCGTGGCAATAAAATGTCTGTGATATTCTTAAAAAATAAGTAAGTGAAGAGAAATAAAATAGAATACATTTTTCTATATTTCTTTATATACATTTCTTTATATAAGTTGGACTTTTAAAAAATCATTTATTGACGTTTGTTTGAATTCTTTGCATGGATTGTGACGTCCTAATAAAGTGTTTTTACATAAAATGCAATATTTACTTCTCCTTAAGCGTGAGAAGTTTGGATTTAAGTTCGTATTAAACCTAACGCAGCTATTCTTGCTTTTCAAGTTAGCTTAGTGGGAAAAGCAAAATTTTGTTCTGGGCGTTTTCATCTTAATGACATTCACCTGTATTTCTCCAGCCTTTGTTCTTACCGTATCCCAACATTTAACGAAGGACATGGGTAACAGAGAAGAGTAAATGTGAGATATTACCTTCATGATGTTTATTGGTACGATATTTTACTGTTTAATACCTCTTTACAGTATTGCCTGGCAATAATTGTAATATGGAAAACGATGGCGATTCTTTGAAGGTATTTTATACAGTTAATGAAAACCTCTTTAAGAAATCTGTCATTTAGAATTAATTAGAACAATCTCTTTACTGTAATAGTCAAATACAGTGAGAAAATTAAAATACTACTACTGCTGTCACAGAACTTTTCTTACGCTGTAGTCAGTTTATTGCCCCAAAATTAATTTTCTGTGTTTCCTGAGCTTCCAGCTATGATTATTTCTTTTGAAAAAATACTTTTTGTTGACCAGTCTATAAAATTTTTGTCCCAGCATTATTTAATTCAACTTTTCACCTACTTACAATTTATCCAGTTCCATAATTGTAACATATGCATTTCTAATATTTACTTGAATCATTTTAATTTATTTAATTTCAGTACTCCTCATCCTTTTCATTTTTCATTTTGAACCATTCTGCTATAAAATTATAATTATCCGTTCGCTTTTTATTCCTTTTCCCCTCTTTCTTTCTTTCAGCCGTTGACGTAATTTTTCTTTCTGCTTTTGGCAATCTTACATTATACGCTTTCGAAACTCTAGAAACATTTAAAAAAAGTTAGTAAAAATTTTACCAGACCTATTAGAGCATCACTTAAAATAGGAAATTTTAACATCTAAATAGCTACTAGAAAGTGATTATTGGGGGGGGAGATATTTCAGTAAGCATGAGTAAGGTGTTCAGTAACATAAGCTGCAACCGTAGTAAATCATGCAACTTGGACAAGTTTTGGGCTGAAAGGTAAGAGTCGTGCACAGAAATCCAATTTAGAACTTCGGTGCGAAGTACAGAATGTTTCGTGGTTCGTACTTAGAAATACAGCGGCCTCCCAAAGTAAAGGTACAAAGGGTTTTCTGCGTCTAATTTGCAAATAAATCAATGAAGAAACGACAAAGTTGAATAAAAAGTGCACTAGACAGTTATTTATTGAATGCGATAAGTCGCATTCAATAAATTCACGTAAGTTAAAAACAAAATCGGTTTACAACAATAAAATAGCAATCTTGGTGAAAAAGTTCACATTCTTGGCTAAAACAGTACATTACAGTGGTAAAGTGTCATCGAAACATAACAAAAATGAGTTCTAATAAGGCGTGTGGCCACTCCCTAACTTGAATGCATTGGTGGCATTCACTTTCCATGCTGTCAATTAATTTGCCGGATACCGAAATGGGAGGCGAACACTAGACACGGAGTAAACCTTATTCCAGCTCATAGGTTCCCAACCTTTTTTGAACTGGCGCCCCCTTTTCTAATGCATATTTCAATACCGCCCCCCTCCCACTCCAGAGAAATAAGAGCGTACATAATGCATGGTGAAAACAAGAATTAAATAAAATAAAAAAATACTGATAATAGAATTTTGTTGGAATTGAAACTCTACTGAATTTCTTCTTCATTTAAAAAAGAGGAATAAAAGTTTTAGAGAGGTATATTAGAGAGGTATCTCTTTCTCTCAACAGCGAAGTCTCATATCGAAATATGTAAATTTTCGCACACGTGATAGAAATGAATTATCAGAGTGATTTTTAAGTCTTTTTTAGACTATGTTTGGTTAATCTTCCCACGCCTTTCCGTGCCCTATCAACGTCTCCTAATTTTCTCTGGGTCTTTTACCGCCCCCCTGAAAGCCTCAAACGCCCACAGGGGGGCGTTATCGCCCACGTTGGGAACCTATGTTCCAGCTCATCGAACGACCTTCGGAGAGAACTTAAAGTAGCAAACTGTTTGCAAAGACAGCTCCAAAGATGTTTTGTCAGATTTTAGGTGTGAAGATTGAGCTGGCCATTCCATTCGCTCCAAACTATGAACTGAGGTATATGAACAACATAGTCCTCAGCAACCACAGCTGGGTGAAGTCGTGCATTATTATCCATCAAAATGAAAGCATTGACAATAGCATCGGCATATGGGTGGAAATAGGGATCGAGGTACTCATACCGATACCTCACACAAGTTAAGAGTTCCTCCATGGAACACATGCAGGTCAGTGTGACCACTGAGTGAGATTCCTGTCCAAACCATGATTCCACTACCTCCGTAATCGTGTCTTTCAACAGTGTTGGATTGATGGTATCTGGTGCTTTGTTCCCTCCAGATCAGCAGACGCCCTGAATCGCTCTCTAGTGTGAAGTTCGATATTATCATTTATATAAACTATGAATTTTATTGTTACTGACATTTTGTGAGCTTCGAAAAATAGGTTGTACCGTAACTCTTTGAGGCCAGTGTATATAGATATTGGATGCCACTATTTTGGACACTTTTTTGAATAGCAGTTCAGAATTTTCACTTTAACCAGAAACTACAATTTTTCCAAGTGTATGCACACAGCATTATTTTGGATAATTTCCGAATTTTTCTTCCCCATTATTAAAACTTGTCTTGTGTTTTAGATTTGCTCTGTGGAGTATAGATTTGCTCTGCTTAGGTATAATTTTTTCCCTTTTGGTTTTTTTTTCATGCGAAGAAATAAATTTTACTAATAATCGTTTGCAATTATTATCGATTATTTAGATGTACCTTTTGCCTACATTCCAGGAAGCTCACGAATTATTATAATATTTACTAATCTGAATTATTATAATTTCCTCACATTGGAAAGTAAAATTATAATCGATTAATAATAGAACCAATGGAAAATATGTTTTCTCCAAAATTTGTAAATTGGGTGAGGTTCCGCAGTTGGTTTTCCTTTAAGTTTTTATTCAATTTTCACAAATGTACAGGGCTTTTTTAAATCCTTCAATGGACCAAATAAAAAAAGGGCATAAGTGTGAGAAAAATTAACCTTTTTACAAAAATAGTAATTTTTCAGCAAAATCCCCATGGAGATTCAAGCATTTTTCAAATTAGTGGATAAAGCTTTAAATTCTCTTACTGAAGAACGATGTCTCTCATGTGATTAGAAATGAAATATGTCCTCTGATGTGAGATGGACTTGAACATTGTTCAGAAACTTCTCATATTGAAAGAGAGAGTAATTGGAGGCTCCTTACTATATCAGTTATAATCTTTTACATTCGTAAATAACTTCCCACCTATTTACAATTTTTTATTTTTCATTTACATTAGAAAATAATTTTGTCTTCCTTTTCGGATTCAACAGACCCGAAATTCGAGAATCTTTTAATACTGGAAATGTAACTTCATTGTTCTGGTGATTTTACGTTCACATCACTATTGAAATATGTAATTTGTAAATATAAAACAGCCGAATTTTTTCTTCAAAATTTATTTTATTTTTTATTTTTTTCACGCTTTTGTTTTGAAAAAATAAAAGCGATTGAAACTTATTTCTTAAAAGAAGATGGAAAGATTGAAACGTATTTCTTTCTTCGTTATAAAAAAAAGCTTACCACATACATGATTACTACCATAATTTTTTCACCATTTTCGCAGTCCGTAATTCAGAAAAATACCCCATATGAAAAATTAAACCAATTGCATTTAAATGGATTCTTTTTAATTTTTTTGCATTGCGAGTTCAGTGATAAAAACTGAACCGTCAGAATTCTACAATTTTTTCCTTTCATTTTGAAATATTGAGGTGGCAATTAATTTTTTGTAACATTGTTAATGATATGTTACGTCGTTCACTTTAACATTCTTTTTTAGGAAAATGCATCTTAAAATAGCTGAGTTTTATACGGAGATTCTTTGATTTCAAAAAGGTGTGTAGACGAATAACAACAATATATGCTTAAACAAAGTATTCATAAATCATATTTATATTTTTGAATGGGTATTTAGAGCCCTTTATTTTAATTAATCGAATTTTTAATTACAACATATGTGATAAATAAGATACATATAGAATAAATGACTAACATTTGATGTACAATAAATTACAAAGTTACGTAAAAAATAGGTAAAGAATTTTATGAAATCGATTAAAAATTTCAGGAGATTGAATTTGAATAAATAACATAATTTATTTTTTATATGGCCCTGTATAAAATATATCCTAATCAGCAGAAGGCTCCCTTGTGCATTAATTAGGTGATGTACGAAATTTCAGCATTTTATCGTAAAGCTAACCCTCAGAAATATGTATAAATAAAGTTGGTGAGGACGATACATAAATTGGAATATAAGCGAAAAAAGAAATGATTATTTTCTTTTGTAATTTGTATTTGAATCCTGAAACACGATCATCCAATGGGATCTTTTCAATTCGGACGCTACTAAAATGGGGTTATCAGATTACCTTTATTTCATATCCAGGGCCGCCCCTTACGGTTGTGCAGGTTGTGCGTCGCACAAGGGCGCCTCGGTGCTAGGGGCGCCAAACGGAGGCAAGACAGACAAGAAATTTTGTATATGAAGCTAATATTGTTAAGGTGCGATTTTAGTGATTCTGTTTTCATATCACCAAAAGTGGGACTTTAAGTCCTATAAAGAATAATTTTTAGCAGGGCCGTAGCTAAAGGTTTGGCGGGACTCAGGGGCGGCCCGACACGGTAAGCGAGGTAAGCATAGTATCGGGCGCCATATTCGAAGGGACACCATTTCGAACTCAAAAACGGGAGAAGAACTTGATCAAGAGAATAAAACGGGGCGCCTTTTTTACTTTTGCAGGGGGTCGACACGTACCCTAGGGCCACCCTTGGCGACACAAGATCAGCTGGATCACAAAAATTGTAGGCAGAGTTTCACTGTTTTATGTTTTATTTACTTTTTTTCAAAATAGCACATCTGTAAGAAGAATAGGTAGGATTTTGTTAAGTACAATAATTATGAGGGAATTAAAATTTATTATTGAAGTTGTTCAAGAAGTAGTGGAAGGGGGCGCAATTTGGAGTGTTCTGCCAGAGGTGCAAAACCACCTATCTACTCTCCTAGTTTTTATCCCTGAAAAAGACTGTTTTCTATATATTCTCGACCAGTGTCGCAACTGGAGATTGTGTCAAACGGGACAAACCTCAATTTTACACCCTCTTCTTACAATTTTCGTGCTCCCGGCGTCCGGGGCATGTGCCCCTTTTGCCATACCTGGATTTGAATACCATCCTCCTTGGAAATTATTCTGCCGAAGATCATGGGCTCTGAGCATGAATTATTTTATTTTAATGAAATGAAGTACTGCACCATTTTTTTTCTATTGGGCGAGGGGGGGGGGGCGAAGTAAAATGTGTAACCTGGAAAGAACACTTTACAAAGGACAGGCCTAGAAGGCGCAAACCTGTTAGAGATATAAGTTCATGTATACAAGGCACATTCAAAAATTTACAGACAAAGTTTTTTCATGGAACTTCCCAGTCTACCTACCTGAAATTATTGCAAAGCTGCTTTCATTACTGGTTCACATAACTATAGTTTTACTAATAGTACTGGTCAAGGTTTATGTGATTTCATACAGACATACCTTAATTCACTGAACATCAATATTTTAGATTTAAGGGGCCAAGCCTATGACAACGGTGCAAATATGAAAGGAAAGCATAAAGGACTACAACAAAAACAAAGAAATAAATCCACGGGCTTTTTTTATTCCATGCGCTGCCCATACATTAAACCTGGTTGTTAATGATGCAGACAAAGTGGCATTTGAAACAGTAAACTTTTTTAGCGTAATATAAGAACTGTATAGTAATTATTTTTCAAGCTTTGTTAAACGATGGGCTATAATCAAAATATGTTAGAAATTTAAATTTAAAGCCACTGTTCACAACTAGATGGGAAAGTAGAATAGAGGCAATTAAACCTCTTAAGAATAACCTCAAAGAAATTTAACAAGCTCTTTTAGAGATAGCGGAAGATAACTCCAAAGACATCGAAGGTAGGGTACAAGCAGATAATTTAATAACGAAATTATTTTCCTTTAAATTTATTTGTTCAATTAACATATGGTACGAAATTTTAAGCCATATTAATGCAATAAGCAAGATGATGCAAGATCCCACATATTGCATTCAAACCGTCATACAAAGTCTTGATTCTATTTTACAGTATTTCAAAGAACAACGGAGTGATGAAATGTTTGAAAATTTCATATCGTCTTCAATGAAAATAGCAACTGACCTAAATGTTGAAAGCTCTTTTCCCGAAATTCGAAGAAGAAATAGGAAAAGAATGTTTGAATATGAAGCACCAGATGAAACTATTAACGATGGAAAAGAAAATTTTAAAGTGAATTTCTTTTTCACAATTTTAGATACCGCAATTGCATCAATTACAGAAAGGTTCCCATTGATCAAAGTATACAATTACGATTTTAAACTCATTCACAATATAAATAAGCTTAATGAATTTGAAGATTTATTAAATATTTGTCAGAGTTTGCATCTGTGACGAAAAAAATTCTGAAAGCGATATTGATGTGAAAACCTTGTTTGAAGAACTGAAATTGCTTCAACGATATTAAAGACAATATTACTCCAACTTATGTACTTGATTATTTATATAAGCATGTTTTAACAGAAACCTTTCCAAATGTCACTGTGGTACTGAGAATTTATTTGACGTTACCAGAATCTGTAGCCTCAGGGGAAAGAATTTTTTCGAAATTAAAAATAATAAAAAACTATTTACGCTCAACTATGTCTGAAGAACGACTTACAGACTTATCAAAGACTTCGATTGAAAACGAAATTTTGAATAAATTAGATATAAAAAACTTAATTAAGAATTTTGTTGCAATGAAAGCACGAAAAGCAAAAATTTAGTTTTAACACCAGTTTTTTTATGATATTAGTGAAAAATTTATTTAATTTTAATGTGCTTCTTTTTTAAGTACTTGATAATTTTAATGTGATAGGTAATATGTTACATGTAATGCTACGAATATTTGTTTTTGTTTTCTATTTATTGATAGTATAAGCAAAGGTTACTTACGTTATAGGCATATATACGGAAATTTTAGCTATACATTTATATGAAAATTTAAAACAAATCTTAATTTTAGGAGACGGGGGGGGGCGCCAAAAAAGTAGTTGCACAAAGGCGCAATCCACCCTAGGAGCGGCCCTGTTCATATCTGAGACATTTTAGAATAAAATTCTCAAATTTTGTGTGTTACCTCATTAGTGTATGAGGTACATTTTAGTAATTGAGAATTTTTAATAGGTGGCAGTATTAAAATTTAAAATTTTTGCTTACTTAAATAGCCTGAAAATTTTAATCAACTTTGTAAGAATTCTGTTTTTTATTTAACGTGACTTAATATTTTAATTACATCCTATTATCAATAAAGAATAAACGACGCGGTCAAGGTTTATTGGTACATATTATATATTGCACCCTTTAATTTTGATCAATTTTATTGCACTGAAAATGTACATTATATGAAGAACGCAATATATGGGGAACAGTTTTACACATGAATATGGGGCACAGTACTGTAAAATAGTTATTAAAAAGAAAAAAAATTCTTAGTGTTTTGTCTTTTTTTTTGCCGAATTTTACACAATACCTTTAAATCACGAATATAATGATTTTTTAATCAATTAAATGGAAAGACATTTGAATCACTATCGCCCCGCCATTGCATTAAGCGCAAAACAAAATAATACTTCTAAAAGAGTGACTTTATATTTGAAAAATGTACTATACATTTTAGAAAAGAAATAAAAATACATACTCTACATGTTTTTAAAAGAAAGAAATAGCATTGCAATACAAAGGGATAAAAATATGCAGTAGTAGTTAATTTCTTCAATAAAATCTATATCAACTAAACTATAGAAAGAATCTTTTATGTAAAATGAAGATTAAAAAATAATGACTTTTTTCTGAAAATGTAAAAACATTATTATATAAATTTGCAAATAATACAGAAACTCATTCAAATAATATTTCAAATGTAATGGATATGCATATGAAAAAGCACTGAACTCCAAATACATCAATGACAAAAATCTGCTAAAAATTTACAGCTTGAAAAGGAAATTTATTGTTGTTTACATTCATCTAAGTGCGCTAAAAAAAAACCTTATTCCATTTCTTACACGTCATTATTATGCTAATGAAGTTGACATTTAACTTTGTTTCCAAAGTCAGGAATTGAGTTACGTATAAGGTTAAAAAAGGAATAATAAAGGAACTGCAGAAAAAATTCAAGTCATCTTTACTTTCATTTCTCAAAATAAATTTAGTTATGGCGTTTTTTAAAAATGCACTTCATTTTGAGTTAAATTGTTACTTGTGAAATCGATTACATGACGATGTTATTCAAGCGCTATTTATATTTCTTTAGCATTAATAAATGAGAATGATGAATAAAAATTTTTGCTGAATGCAATTTTTGTGTGAAATATAGAAATTTCATTACTGATACTATATAAAAGATAAGATTAAAAGTTCTTATCAAAAGCTGCTTCATCAATGCCCTGCGAATAATTTTATGCATTTTTATTTTAGTCTGCATTTCACGTTTATTTTCATACGTGTGTGTGAATTACTAATGAATGCTCGTCTAAGTTAATAATATATGAGAATAAACTTAAAATGAAGAAAGAAGCAAGTCAAAACATTTTTTTACTGAAAATATCTATTTCTATTATTTAATGCTTTTACAATTTATAAAGTTACAAAAATATTTCCCTTTTTGGAAAAAAAAAAAAAACTTTTGATGAAAGAAAAATGTTACATAATTTATTAATTCTTTATTAAATGCCATTTTAATGCATATCAGATAAAGAATGTTTATTTTTTGTATTGTATACAGTGTGCAAGTTTAAGTATAGTAAAGAAAAACGTTTAAAAGGAGGAAAAAAATCTGAGTTGTATAACATGCACAAAAGAAAAGGAACGATCATGTGATATAAAAATAGTAGTTATTGAAGTACTCTTTTAAAACGGGGAAAATATTGAATCACACACACAGTGAGAGTTAACAAAGAAAGTCCATTCGAAAGGGAAGAATAGAATTTAAGTTATATTTGTAAATAATTTAGAATTACATTAATAAAATAATTTTGCGTAAAAATGCAAAAAAAAAATTGAATTTTCTACTCACTAATTACTTACAGAGGTATAGAATTACCGGTTTTCCTCATCTTCTAATTGGATTAATACATCTAAGAATGGTGTATATAATTTAATTGACGAACCAAGAAGATCAAGCCCGAAATCTCTACATACCTAGGATTAGTCAATTAGGGAAACTCGAGATACTTCAAACTGTTCTTAATTAGGGATATTTTTAAGTTGGTTTTCTACAATACTTATGGGTGCCAAAATACCTTCTGATAATAATTCATTTTCTATTACGCATTATATATGTTTTTGAAATGTTAATTTTAGCGATAATTAAATATGACTTATAAAAAACTAACTTCTATTTGTGTCATTTATCCCTATGTGTAGGTATACTTGATCCAAGTAGCGGATTGTCATTAGGGGCCAAATGTGTCTGGCCCCAACATGTAATTCAAAACCTCTTCCTACTATATAATACAGTTCTTTTAAAAACTTGTATTTATTGGAAAAATGCCCGCATTTTATTCTATTTTAATATTATATATTAAAAAAAAGCACTTTAAAAAACACCAGACATATTTTTCCCTATCTAGTGTATGGACGGGCCACATCATGAGTGCTCCGTAGTTGGCATCTTTCTCTGTTTACATTAGAAATAAGCTGGCATAATACTTTATTTATGAGCACCAGTGTAATTCATGGACATAAAAAGTAAGAATTGAAAGTATATTTCATCATTAAACAAATCCATTAAAGCATAAGTGCCTGCAACGCCATAAAAATTCTTTAAAACTTGGGGAAATTTGTTTCAGAGTTCAATAAGATGAAAAGATTGTTTTCCTTATATTTGCCAAGTAATCAACTAACTAAACCGAAAAAAGTGACATCCTTCCCAACTTCCTAAACTTTACTAATTTTGAGAAAAAGTCTGGGGCAACTATCCCTAGTTTCCCCTACATATAAAATTAGGTGTTAGTGATTTTCTTTTTATTACACGCTCCTTACCGACACTTTTCGACAAGTTGATCAATATTCGTAGCATATCTTTGAAAGTAAATAAAATAATTGATCTTTCAGGATTTTATAGGTAAACTTATAATATTAACTGATGAAACATAGAAATTCACGAAATTACAGAAAGCTACTATTGTGAATTTAGATTTTGGCAAAGTTTGCATGAGTCCATACTTGCTCCAAAGATATTACTCCTACTTACATGCTACATTGCACACCTATCAAAAAATTGCATACCTATCTGTGAAACATTCATATCAATTGATCATAAATGAGTCAGTTTCAGAAAATAAGAATAAAAATCTGTATGACTGAGTGGCGGCTTTCAACGCATATCCTGCAAAAAAAAAAATAAATAAATAAAATAAATTTAAAAAATAAAGAAATAAGACAAAAAAAATGTTTATAAATTTTGCTTAAAGATAATAAGTATAGCATGCGTTGTTTTTGTATGATATAGCACATAAAGTGCACAAATAGAATTCAACCTTTAAGAAATGAATAAATCTAATAAAAATAGACCGGTAAACATTACTGTTGTTGACAAAAATATGTATTTTTATTTTTACGCAGTGTAAGAAATTTACTGAAGGAAAACTGTCACATTTATTTATTTTTGCTGCTGTATCTAATGTCACACAGTTACATATCTTCTTTTAGAAAAGTATATAACTAATAATGGTGAAAATATATCAATTTGCAATGTTTGCTTCAGCTCTTCTCCAAATGTATAGGGCTATTACTTAGCTTTACGACACATTTTCTTTCTTTATTTTTCTTAATAATAAAAGATTTTATGAAGTAAATGCACTTCTTCACCAGTAAAGCTATTGAAAGTAATGGAGAATTTAAATGGTATTTTACCACGAAGTTTTATATTTTATGGTCAAGAATAAAAAGAATTATGGCTTGAAAAAATTAGAAATTTCCACTGTAGTTCAAACTTCCTCGACCTTTCGTATACAATAAAGATGAGCCATCGAATAATTTGCTGTAACGAATCTCTCGAATGTACATCCCAGTGATATTTTTAATGTTCATAATCGTCTCTTATAAAACATGCATATAAATTAAGGAGTAAAAATTCTTTTCTTCGCGTATTTATAAATGTTTATCCCTTTTTATGTCTTTAATAAAAAAAGATACAATTTATTTTTGATATTTCACATGTTACATTATTATCATTATCATTATTATTATTATTATTATTATTATTATTATTATTATTATTATTATTATTATTTAAAATAACTTACTATGAAACTTCTACGAAAGAAATATGAATAATTTACAATCTGAGTCCTAATAAGTGCAAGAAGTTTTAAAATATTGAGTATTTGATGACAATTTTTAATAATAGTTTGATTGTTGTTTAGGTAACCGTACATTTTTATCCATTAGGGAATTCTAGTAAATATTAATGGCAAATTGAATACAACTTTAGATTAACTTTATACATTCTTTTCTCAAATTTAAATGAGAGGGGGGAAAATCCATATTTGCAGTACAGTTCGCTTTTTTAAGTGCAGTAGTGTATTGGGCGTTACAAACTTTTTGATCAGCGCAACACTTTTAAAAATATGGATTTCAGCTTTATACTTAGAATAAGAAAAAAAAAACGTTTTCTATTGACATTAAGATACGATTCATACCATAAATTTTATAAGGTACTGCATAAATGTACAATAAAAAATAACGTTTTTGGGTGACAACATATACATATTTGTCCAGTGATAAATATAAAGTCCATCCTTTGAAAAGTTATTTGCAAACTAATTAATTTTTAGAAAACATAGGGGAGAGTCGAGAGGGGTGAGACATCTTTAACAAAATATTTCTTACAAATTATTTTCTACTTATACAACTTTCAAAGTGAATTAGGAACCCTTAGAAAGACCCCCACGGAGGGCACCCCACCTCTCGGCCTAGATCCCTCATCCAGATCATTGGCAATGATCCCACAACAACAACAACAACAACTTTGAATGTTTCAAAATAACATCTTGACACTTTTTAATATTCTTTAGAAGTATAATTTGATGGTGATTATTAAAGTCTTAGTTATGCAGGGAAATTAAAGCAGTAAGAAAAATTACTACATGTATTTATCTAACATATTGTCCAAATCAAATGAAAAATGTGCCTGTGCACGACTAGATCCCTTAACTGTCTTAGCGGTAATATCTATCTATATCAATGATGGAACAGTCAGTTTCTATAATTTCATTTTTTCGCATCATTCAAGTTAAATTGTCCCATACCTCCCTTAATATAACATAACAAGAAAATAAATGATTTCTGATAATGTGATGCTGCAAGGCCCCACTAAACTGTTAATTTATAAGAGTTATGTCCATACGTCTACAAAACATATAGAAGCTAATTTTGCTAGTTACCATAAATTAGACTGAAAACTTGCATCGAAAGAATAAGAAGTTATTTATTTTTGGTGTTGGAAAATAGCTTTTTCGCCACAGAAATTTGTAATTGAAATGATTTATAGCAATGACCCTGTTGGAAAAATTGGAAATTGAAAAAAAAAATTAATTTAGGCATAATTGATGTTGTCATATTCTTCCCACTGTCCCATCCCTCCCGACTCCCCCAAATTTTTAATGAAATAGTGTAAGTTAAAAAATGAGCGTTTTCAGAAAATTTAGTAAGCAATAAAACATTTTGGAGGATTCTACCTTGAACTCAAATAATAATGATCACTTCATACCTAAGTGATTTTAGTCTTCAGGTACTCATTTCAATAAAATATATTTTATTGACACAGTTCAGTAAAATATATTCTATTTCAAAATTATAAGTTAGCAGATTCAAAACTGCAAACTGACAAAAGATATTTCGAGAAATGCCACATAAGGAAATGTAACAAATACAAAAATGCATCCCAGACTTTTAAAATGCAGGCGTTTTTTCATTCAATTTATCCAAGGAAAGATTAATCGCTTGAATAAGTTTTTGACTTTGAGAACTGAGCAGATGTTTTTGTGCCTTATATGCAAATATAATGTATTCTTACAATAAGTAAATATATTTTAACACGAGTTTAAAAATAGTTCTTCAACAAATGTGAAAATAAATTCTTTTTTTGAAAAAAAAATCTTCTTTTATAATAATCACAAAACATGAAACATCTTCACATGAGCAGAAACACTTTTCTAATTTAAGCAGGGGAATTTAAAAGTTTAGAATTTAAATAAAGCCACAAAATATGTGTAAATTAATTATTACATAGCATATTTCCAATTCAAATTCCTCAAACGTTCTAGAAATATAGTTAATTGAGTACAATACCTCCCTGAGATAATAAGGAAATAATTCCTTACAAATCAATATTTATACTTTTTTAAAATGCATCTGTTGAATTCTAAGAAACTAGATTTTGTACCAAGAGTATTTATTTAAAAAGGCATAGAAAAATTTTAGCAATCATGTAATACAATTTTTTTTTTTAAATATAGATCTGGTAATTGCCAGTGCAGTATGTGTTATTCTAAAACTTTTTCGATATTTGTTGCCTGAACTCAAGAAGATACTTCACATTTTTTCTTGAACTTATTTAATTGACGACACAAACATCACATGCAGAACGATTAAACGTTAAAAATACTATCGCCAACTCAGGGCGAACAACTAAGTTCTTAAAATCAGCTTTAATTAAAATACCTTCTAAAAGCAATTAAAAAATCACTTATTACATGAATTAAATTGCTGCCAATATCATAGGACGAACAGAACACGAAGTAGCCCCGAAAGTTCTACCTCGAAAAACTTAAATTGCTTCAGTTCATAACAACTGAATTCACCTCAGATCAAACAATATAGAAATATAGTGCTACATAACAGCCATTGCTTAGTGCTGACATCTGTCCCAGACAGCACATAAGCTTAAATCAAGCTTGAGATTTCTTTGAATTTGACGAATTAATACAAGCTTGACAGTTCAATTATATTTAAACTTGCAGCAAGCTTGCAGGAATCAAGTTGAATTGTCAAGCTGGAATACAGCTTGATTTTTCCTTTCGAAAACGTGCGTTGATGGCGCCATCTGTGAAAGAGAATGGACATTAATTGTCTAGCGTTTCTCAAATTTGCTCAATAAAGAAAAGTTCGTAAAAGTTGTGTTTTATTTTATTATCACACAAAACCTGGACATTAGAACACGCAAGGGGAAGGAATGAATGGGATAAGCCCCTCTGAAGTGTAACACGAGGGGAGTTTTAGTTTTACTTACATCTAATTAACATTAGTAATTCCATTAACTGATTAATTAGCCCTAAAATAAATTTTAATTTAATTAACACAATTTAGTTAGTTAATATACTTCACTTTATGGGTGGTAGAATGAGGCGTAATCCTGCCTCTACAAAATAATTAATCAGTCATAAATGTACTTGACCATAGAAATAAAAAAAAAGATTCTATATTTCCAAATATGGAAATTCTTCAAAATAATGTACAATTATACTACGAAATTGATTTCAAAATCAGTCGTTTGTCTCGATTTTGGCCAGCAGTATTGGTCAACATGAGTGTTGCGATATTGAAAGTTTTAAAACGTGTCCTGATTTTAAGTTTATATTATGCTTATTTCCCTATTAGTAGATTCTATAAATCCCACATAACATTATTTAAATTTTGATTCATCCCATGGAACAATAAAAGAAACTTATCAGCATCGACATTCTGATCGATCTGGCCAGAAAACGGTATGACAAAAGTCACTTCAAACTTTAGTCATAGCTGCCCGAGGCTTATTGGCGGAACGGCTAGCACGCGGGCATCCCAGCCCATAGTTCCCGAGATCGAAACCAGCCGCCGACGTTTGATGGAAACAGATTAAAATAACTTAAAATTTCAGCATAGAGGGGAAAATGCGTGGAAAAATAAAGTATGTGGGGCGCGTTCGCCGACGGGCGCCCCGTGTATTTAGAAAAATTTTCAAGCTTGCTATGTCAAGCTTAATGCAAGCTGGGCAAGTGTAAACTAGAACGCTTGCATTAAGCTTACACGCTTGAAATTTTCAAGCTTAATTCAAGTTTATTGACTTGATAAATCAAGCTTGCTGCAAGTTTGCTGTGCTGTCTGGGGTACCACAAATACATAATAAGAAAATGCAGTGCTAGAGGATTGCACAGGAACATACTCTCACCCATCAAGAAGTCATTCTAGATGAGAAGGTATTAAACAAAGTTTAACAATTGGCCTTTTAAATAAACCCTTAGCAGTTTTGATTGTTACCACCCGTACCATACCATCCTTACCAGGATGCGTAGTCACAACTCTACCTAGAGGCCAAACAGAAGGAGATACATTTTGCTCCTTTAATATAACTAAACCATTTAACTTAATATTTTCCCAGAAACCTTCCATTTTTTTCCTATTTTGGAGTAAACACAAATAGTCTATCCTCCATCTGTACCAAAAATTTAATTTTAATTTTTGTATAATATCCCAACATGATCTAACAGAAAGGTTATCTTCAATAGGTTCAGCTGGAGAAGTAATAACATCATCTATCGAAAAATGTGATGGGGTGACAGTTAAATCACTGGATCATTTTCACTAGCAACCATAGTAAGTGGTTAGAGTTAAATAAGGCCTCTATAGGAGTTAAAAGAGTACACAAATCCTCAAATTTTAAGTGGGTATTTCCAATTACGCGCTGAAGATGAAACTTTGCAGATCTCACTGCAGCCTCCTATGACCCAAAAAGTGAGGACTCACTGGGAGGATCATGTGCCATTCAATGTTTACTTGCGATAAATAATAACTAATTTTATCAGTTTCACTAATTGTAGAAACAAATTTAAATAGATCTGATAGTTTCTTTTTTGGCACCTGCAAATGTTGTCCCATTATCCGAATAAATCGATCTTGGAGCTCCTCTACGTGAGCAAAATCGCTTAAGTGCAGCTATGAATGCCTCAAAAGAAAGGTCACTCACTAACTCTAGATGAAGCGCTTTTGTTGCAAATAAAACAAAAAAAAGCGATATTACCTATATTAATTTTAGGTCCTCGGTCACGATGTCTAAAAATGCCAACTGGCCCTGCATAATCAATGCCACATGCAGAAAAAGGCCTATTAGGAGTAACTCTATCAACAGGAAGCTCTCCCATTACCTGCTGTCCAGAGGTTGCTCTATATATACAACATATTATACATTTATGTATACAACTCTTAATAACTCTTTTATGACCAATTATCCAATAACTCTGACGAATAATACATAACAATAAATTCAAACCAGCATGTAAATACAGAACATGAAAATAATTTACAATTAAAACACTTATTTTATGATGAGCTGGCAAAATCAGTGGATGTTTAGCATTATATGGGAGAGAGAAAATGGGAGAGAGAGAGGAGTCTACTTCCAAGTCTCGGAAATCTGTCCTTATCAATAAATGGACAAAGACCTGATAAGGGACTTTTCCTTGAAACTGCTTTACCAGATTTAACACAACTTATTTCATTTGAAAAATATAAATTCTGTACATAAGAAACCAAGAGATTACCTGCATGTTTTCTTTCCATGCTACACAAAGGAGAAATATTACCTTTAGAAACTACGTTACCCTTGTTACATTTTTCTCTGCAGTTCAATATTATCCTAATACAAAAAGGAAAAATGCCTAATATTTTAGAAAAAGACGAATAATTTTCAAATAGTGAGTAAATAATGCAGTTCTTTACAGTTGCAAAAGAACAACATTGAGGTGTTTTTTTTTCTTTTCTTTCATCACAGCTATGTTCACCTATCATCACAGCTATCACATCAATGTTAAGTTTAATTTCTAGTTGTTTAGGCCAATTTTCTGTCTGCACTGAAGGAAAGCCAGTATGGTCCCTCCCACCATAAGGAACACTCGGGAAGTTGTTTAGGAGTTAAACCACTTGAAGCGACGTCAGCTAGATTTTCCCTTGTGGGCACATATCTCCAACAGTCAAATGGAACCAAGTGCAAAATTTCGGAAGTTCAGTTCAGTGGCGGCTCGTGATAAAAAAAAATAGGTGAAGAGCTTGATACGAAAATATTATGAAAAACACCTGATGCAGCCATTAATATGGGCGTCGGCAGAATATTTCCCAGGGGGGGGCAAAGACTACTTTAACGTATAGTTACCATGTTGAAAACAGCAAAAAAGCAAGGGAAAACACTGCATACAAAATTCCAGGGGGGCCATAGCCCCCCTTGCCCTATGGTGCCGGTGCCCATGTCCATTAAGCATGGTAATTAGGCGGTGGCACAGGCCTTTCTGCGGAAAGAAATTTTTAATCTTTCAGCGATGCATTCATTCCTAATGCCTCCACTGGTCGACCCAGGGCCCTTTTAACCTTTGAAGTGAGGGGAAGCTCAGTCTCATTTCGGGCCTCCTATCCCCCTTTTTGTTTGGATTAAGTAAAGTTTTTAATGATTTTATTTGAAAAAAAATATTTTTTAAATTAATTTGAAATTTACCTTAGATAAAAATATATTATTCATTATCTTCGCAATACTTTACTTAATTGTAATGAGATTTTACAGTATTTTTAAAATTACTGTAAAAAGTAAACTAAAAACATTTCCTTACTACTGAAACAATAAACTTTATTTATTTAGTCATATATTTTTCATGAGACATGGGGCTTTTTTCGGGAATTCTTTGTTCGTTTTGATGACATCATAAAAATCACAACATGGAAGTTCAGAATTAATTTTGACCTTTAGACGACTTTTAACATTACATATTAAAAGTTTACCCCTTTCTACCGACCAAATGTTCCTGATAATAGAAAATTTTGTCTCAACTGGAACAAATATCCCAAGTATAGACATCGCATACTGAACTAATTTAGAAATGTTGCTACATGGAGTATCAAGACTTCTAAAATGCCTTAAAAATAGCTTTCCACTTCTCTTAATTAAAAATCTTTACAATAACTTAGAAGATCATTTAAAAACAAAATTTTGAATTTTTATCCGTTTTGTAGTCATTTTTGAGCCCCCTTCAAATTATGACGGGAAGCTTAAGCTTCTCGAGCCTTTTCGCTAATCAGGCTCTATGTCGACCACGAGAAAGAACATCTCTTTTATCGTCATCATTCCACCGACTAAACGGTGTTTGTAATACATTACAGACTACATCATTTACAGGAAACATAATGAAGGTGAATAAACAGAAAAGAAACTAACTATTATTATCATTAAAATTAACACAAGAAGAAACTCTAAAATTTTCAAAATACAGCAGTAAAAATCTCATGTGCCAAAATCTCAAACAAATCACGTGGTTTCATTTTCCTACACAAATTTGTGCTTGGAAATGCACTACGCTGGGTTTTCTCTCACTTGAAGAGACTTGAAGTTTTCTGAGGGATCTCTTCACCTGATAGAAAGTAAAGCTGTAAAACTGAATGAAGCGTTTGGGGTTACCATGGCAACCCCCCCAATAAGTGCAGTAGAAGAGATAATTTTTCCTTAGCACTTCACAACTCACCCCGTCAGAACCCGCGTACCACGTGACTCTAACAATGGACCAATCGTGACACAAGTCTTTGAAGCTTTCTTTCATAGATATAGGAATTCCTATATCTATGCTTTCTTTGGCCGCGCGGTGTATTATTTCTATGCGCGCGGCAAGGGGAGGGGTGGGAAGAGAGTTTGGCTTCACTGATAGTAAGAGCATGATTTAGCACATAGTCTTATGGCAATTGGGCTTTCATCAGAAATGTAAGTGTATTCTTACAGACTGAATTTGAAAAAGGATTATGGCTTGCTTACGTTACACAATTTTTCGTTACTTACAATACTTGGTGAAGAGGCACTTCACCTACTTCACCTGAAAAGCCGCCACTGGTTCAGTTAGCAATTTAAGGTTTATAGCACCGAGGATGAGATGACAACCATGCAAGCACCACTTGAGAATCTGTCCATGTGTGGAACTCGATGACATACTTATGAAATAAAAACCTTTTAGCACATCCTATATACACTGGCCTCCAAAAGTTAAGGAACAACATATGTTTCGAAGCTCACCATAAAAAAATGACACTGAGAGTAAAATTTATAGTTTATATAAATGATAAAAATTAACTTTATGCAAATTTATGCAAAAACGTTAGCTACCACTTTGTTTTTATAGAAAAGAACAGGCATCTATGAGTCAGAGAAAAATATGCGAATATCAGGCTTTCATAATTATGCGTGTAACTTTTGTTGATTTACAACTTTTGTTAACAGATTCGTTAACAATAGGTAGCAGGGTCCCGCAATGTCTTTTTTTGCCCGATTTGTTAATGTGGCGGGCGGTCGTATGAATGGAAATGGAGTTATCACAGGCTTATGCTCCTAGACGTCTTATATGTCTCGCAGCGTGGTCCACCGTCTCTGGAATCAATATCAAACGGAAGCTTCTGTGCCCAGAAGACATGTTCTAGGCCGACTACGAGCTACAACACGTGCAGAATATCGTTTTATAGCTCTTTCGGCCCTGAAAATAAGAAGGATTTCTGTGCCGCAACTTGATGCAGACCACACTGTAGCATCAGAGAGAAGAATATCCGCTAGTACGGTGCAAAGGCTTCTTCACAATGCAAATCTCTATGCAAGGTGACCACTTGTATGTGCCCCCTTCAACGGACGACAGTGAAGGGCCCGTTTATCTTGGTCAAGAGAACACGTTCTTTGGACCATACAGCGATGGACTTCTGTACTCTTTACAGATGAGTCCAGATTCCCACTGGAGAGCGATTCAGGATGTCTGCTTATCTGGAGGGAACGAAGCGCCCGATACCATCATTCCAACACTGTGGAAAGACTTGATGGCTGAGGGTATCGTGGGGGACGTGGTGGTATCGAGGTGGCTGAATAATGGTTTGGGCAGGGATCCCACTCGATGGTCACACTGACCTGCATGTGTTCCAGGGAGGAACTATGACTGGTATGAGATATCGGGACGAGATCCTTGATGCCTGTGTTCGGCCAGATGCTGCTGCTATTGGCAATGATTTCATTCTGATAGATGATAATGCCCGACGTCACTGAGCTGTGCTTGTTGAGGGTTATCTTGAGAGTCAAGTTTGGAGCGAATGGAATGGCCAGCTCCAACCCTCTACAGACCTCAATCCGATAAAACATCTTTGGGACTACCTTGGCAGACAAGTAGCTGCTTCAAGTCCTCCTCCAAGATCGTTGCATGAGCTGGAATAAGGACTAATCCGTGCGTGGTCTTCGCTCCCTATTGAGGTGTCCGACAACTTAATTAGCAGCATGGAGAATCGATGCCACCAGTGCCTTGCAGTTAGGGGTGGACACATTCCTTATTAGAACTCATTTTTGTAATGTTTCTACAAAAAGCTTTGATAAACTGTTTTCCCCAAAAGTGGACTTTTCTACCAAAAGTGTTCTTTTGCTTTTACACCATGTTTGTGTTGAATTCCCTAATAGCACAGATGGTCACAAAAGAGTCGCTGTGACGTCACAGAGGGTCACAATTGTCACAGGACTGTCACATACTACTCACATTGTGACTTGTGAGTGATGTGACTCTACTGTGTAGTCACTGTGAAGTTTATTTGTGACCAGTCACCAGGTGACGTCGCCGTGAAGTCACCATGTGACTAATATGTGATCGGTCGCTCAGTGACTCCACTGTGAAGTCACCATGTGACTAGTATGTGATCGGTTGCTCAGTGACTCCACTGTGAAGTCACCATGTGACTACCCAGGTAGCATACATACGTTGGGGCAACGTATGAATGCATACGTTGGGGCAACGTTGAAATGACACGTTGGCTTACGGTTATCCAACGGTTGGCAACTGGTTATTTCTTACGTTGGGCCAACGTATGCTCTAACGTTTTGCCAACATATTTCCAACCGTTGGGCTAACGTATGAATGCATACGTTGGGCTAACGTATAAATACATACGTTGGGCTAACGTATTAATGCATACGTTGGGCTAACGTATTAATGCATACATTATGTTAACGTATAAATGCATACGTTGGGTTAACGTGTAAATGTATACATTGGGACACCGTAAAATCTGTATGTTGTCACTCTATTATCCAACTGTTGGAAATTGGTTATTTTTAACATTTAGCTATCATAATTGTTAACCGTTACATTTATAAGTTAGTTTCATATTTTAGGCCAATGCAGACAGCTAATGTTGGATAATTATATTTGACGAATATTTGACAAATTGATGTGCTATTTCATAACATTTCTATAGATATATGAAAAACTGTCAAATTTGAAATTAAAGTTTTTAATTATTTTACTAACAGCAAATGCGGTGACAGATTCAGATAAGTTTTAAGGGACGGCAGATATGTAGAACGAAGCATATTATCAAATAGTCACATTTTTTCTTTCATCAAATATGGTTCCACCTCAACAGTGGGTTTCTGTGCGCTTAGGAGGAGGGCGAGCGGACACCCCACCCCACCCCCTAAAAAGTACTTTTGTCGACAAAATCGTCAGTTGCCAAAGGACTGTCAGCAAATTTCAGCTTTAATCACCAATCTGTAAACTGCTCAGTGTATAAATTACCAGTTCTGCCGACAGTTTATTATAAGTTATACTATATCATGAACATAGTCTTGTTACAATTTTCCTTTTAGTGATTTTTGTGCCAGTAAACAATAGGGATGGACGCGAGACGACTTTTTTGCGAGACGAGACAGAGATTTACAGATTTTTGCGAGACGAGACACACATTTTTAACATTACGATATAGGGATTTTTGCGAGACGAGACAAAGCTTTTAGGCTATTTTGCGAGACGCGAGACTCCTATTTTTCGTCTCGCGTCCATCCCTAGTAAACAAGTCCCTTTTGTCCCCTCAAGCCAACTTCATTCCAGATCATGTAATGTAGTGTGTATTTAAGGCAAACATGCACATTAAGTATCTGCCTAGGGTGGGGGGTTCCTCGGGCGAAGGACTTTTAGGGGATATAATGCGTATTCACGCTACATCTGGAGGAAACCGCCCAAGAGGCCAGATAATCAGTGTATATTTTTGAAAGCATATTGGTATATATCGTCAGAAAATTTTGTCTTTACACCCCCCCCTCCCAACATTTTTGCTTAACACTGGCTCCAGTCCCGTCACTAACAGAAATGTGTTATTTTCAAATAGTAAACGATCTGTCAAGTTACAAACATATATTAATCTGTAGAAAACTAACCTATTTTGCACTATGAGGAAAATTAATATTGCAGGTGCATTTTATGAACTGTTTAAAAAAAAGGAGGGGGGAGAAATCGGAAGCAGGAAAATATCTAGAAGGTCCTTTCAGAAGCTATCCTTTACAGTTTTAGAGAACCAGGACGGCAGGCAAACTAAAATCATAAAAACTTTTCGAATTAATTAAAAGAAAAAACATATAACGTTAAAGGAAAGAATGCTTATTTTTTGAAATATGATTCATATCCCTCCTTCTCCTTTGACAGTTACTTTTGTAAAGTGTCTCTCAAAACCTCTGAAAATTTACTGAAAACTTTTGTAAGGAGGCTTAATCTTTTTTTTTTTTTTAATATTCATGTGGGGAAATCCAATAGGAGTATAAAGTCACTGAAGAATGTCACAGAAAACATTCTTTACTAAAATATTTATTTATTATTTTTTACATTTATTTCAATTTACGTAATTTTTTAGATTCTTAATTTTTAGTTTGCCCGAATAAAATTGGTATGGAATACAATGACATTTCGTAGTTCTATTTTTATTTTCAGTTAACTGTAGATATTGACTGCAAAGTAAAAGAAAAAAATATTGCATGCGTAATGCATATGCATTATGCATGCAATATTGACGCATGCAAGTATCAACACACGGGTGCATCTATATCATCTGACTATGAGAAAGATATCAGTACAACAGAATGTATTAGTGATGCTGCTTACACGCTATAGCACATAAAATGAAAAAAGTCGTTGATGGTACACAAAAAAAAGTTACAACGCGTCCCGCATAATTACCATTGCACAAAATTTTGAAAAAAAAAATAAAGAAATGAGAGAGAGAGAGATAACTTTTTTTTCCATAGCGCATCCTTTCTCTAATGCAAAAAATAGAATGTCTGAAGAAAAGTTTTAAAAAATCAGTATTGATTTCAGTTCATGGAACTGAACTCTCAGTCACAGCATATTACTTAAAGAGCTACTGATATTTTTCATTCAACTAAAATACGCAGTAGAAGAGACTTGTCAAAGCAATAAAAATGTTTTTTCTTCCAGTACTCTAAAAGAGTATTTGATTGCATATAGATTATGTATTTTTCTCGATAAAATTTGAGTCCTGTAGCATATAACAGGTGTAGATACAAAAATCTCTTCTAAAATAATAAATAAATAACAAAATGAAGTTGGTAAATATAGGTATATATATGAACTGTAAAGTACTTTTAACACATTTGTAAAATATTAAAATAACTGAATTCTTAAAACTGTAAAATATTTTATATACATACCTTTAACAACAAAACAATTTTGATGCACAAATTTAAATCCTTGTTGTTGATTAACCACTGTGAACCAACGAGATTTCAAAATTGAAGTAGTGTTAGTTTAATAACTACTTCTAAATCTGAAATCTCATTAGTCATTATAATCTTGCAAAATATAAGCACGGCTCAAGTTGATTTTTTTTCAGAATAATCTTATTAGGAGAAAACAATTGTGTCCAATTTTACCTTCTCGACTGTTGTACAACTATGAGCAAATAAAACTTTATTTTTAAGCTGTCTAGCATTGTTTAGTAATCCAAAACGCATCTTTTAATAAGCACATAAGCACTGTGCAATTATTATATATTTATTACCATAGCTCGATAGTAATTTGTTTGTTTACATACTTTGAAGATCGTTAGGCTTATGGACAATCGAACTATAATCAATGCATCAATAATAATAGTTATCGTGATTCAAGTTACTACGAACCTATGCAACGATTAAAATTCACAGAAATATAGCTTAAAAGATAAATATTCGTTTCAGATTTCAACTATCAATCACTTTATAAAAGTGTATCAACACATCATAACAAGCAATGGCGGAAACGGAACGGCGAACGGACATGAATCTATCGCTTCCCGGTTTCCTGAATGTGTGTCTCTGCGCATGCGCAATGATACGGTTGCCCAACACAACATTCAGCCATCCGATGGCCTACGGTTGTTTACCAACGGTTGCCCAACACAACATTCAGCCATCCGATGGCCAACGGTTGTTTACCAACGGTTGCCCAACACAACCTTTAGCCAACAGAATACCGACATTTCCATATGGACATCCAACGTTTGCCCAACGTAACAACCTTGTGCCAACCACGTGCCATCAATAACCCAACGTATGTGTGCTAGTTGGGTAGTATGTGATTGGTCGCTCAGTGACTCCACTGTGAAGTCAGTGTGTGACTATTTTGTGACTACTGATTTTTTTGTACTTCAAAATGTACTTCAAATTTTGTACTTCACAGCCGCTTTTCACTCATTATTTCTAATATTTTGTGGCAATTTCTTTCGTGAAACGTTTAATAAATAAATCCGAAAATAGTAATTCAATAAAACCTCGCAGTTATGTAGTAATGGAATTTAGTTTAATTTATTAACTTTTAAATTATTTCGTTTAAACAAGACAATATTATTTACAAAAAAATATTATTCTTAAAAATATTAGAGTTGAGAGTTCTAATCACAATGGTGAAAACTAAGTATCTGTGAGTAAAATTAACAATTTCTTTCATATCCCCATGGCAATATATGTTTCGTTAGCGTAATGTAAGGTTTAAATTTCGGATGGGGGGGGGACTATCCGGTATTTTCAACCTTATTGTTACTAGAGTAAATACAAATGTCTCAAAATTGCTATTTTTTAATAGTTGCTTTAAGTTTTCAGATCCCCCGCCTTTAAATACGACTCTGGTATGTTTGAAAGTTCCACTACGAAAAATTTGAGGTAAAACTTTGGGTCTAAGTCAAAAATACTTTATTTATTTTATCTAATGCATGTTTTTCCAATTAATTTTACTTATTTTTATATGAAATCCCTTTTAGGCGAAATATATCAAAAATATAAATCTTATCCCTCATACATTAATATATATCAAACCCCACATGTCGCACATTACAAATATATTTCTCATAACCGAATAAAAAATTTCAATAAATCATTAGTTTTTTTCGGATGAATACTTAAATAAAACAGCACATTATCTCCTGAAAATAATTTATGTGGAAAAAGAAAGATTTCCAAGATTTTTAATTTATATTTATCAATTATGATATTTTTTATATTATTTATAAAATACTCACAGAATATAAAATTTATTTATAATATAAATATATATATTTATATATGAAACTTATTTTTAAATACTCGCAGAAAAATTTTATATTTCCAAAAGAAGCCATCAGAACTAGCTTTTGCAGCAATCAGTTTACTTTTAAAGGATATCGAGCAATGTAATCACAGCGTTGCGGTAAGATGCTGGGCTGTTAACCATTAGTTCCAGGGTTCGATTCTGGACCTCAACTTTTTCTTGCCTGAGAGTTTGGTGCTGCCATCTGGTGTATATTTTCGGTAACTCTTTTTCCCCGAGTTTTTTCGCTGTTGCAAAAGTGTCCCATCGTGACTTCTCTGAACGGTAACAATGCGACTACACAGCGAGAGGACATAGCGACTCTGGCGTGACTTTGCTGCGGAGTCGCGGCGACTGTTTGTAACTGTATTGTGACCGTATTGTGTGGTCGCATTTCAGTCACAGGGGACTGTTGTGCTATTAGGGTTTATGTAAATTTCTATATCGTGCTCTATAAAGAACTATTTAGTGCACAGTTAGTCCAAATTTTTTGCTTCTATGTTCATTCGTTTCCATATTATTCACAAAAAACAGCTTGTACCTTAGCTTTTGGAGGGCAGTGTATTTTAATGAAAATACTATTACGGATGATTTTGGCCATAGATATTTTTGGCGTTTCAAGTACCAGCGTTGAGGACAATCTGTTATAGCAGATTGTGGCAAACCAACAACCCAAGTAAAAATGATCTGCTATTCAGATTTGTAATGATCTACTATATTGGTTACAATTGTAATACTTTACATTACTTTTCATGCTTAAAATGACATTTGAACAAAAGAAGCGAAAAGCAGTCTGATAGATTTAAAATTTCAATTATTTTGTTTTCAAAAAGCAAAGAATACTATTAAAGCACATTTTACAAAGTTGTGGCTCTTTGCTCGTCTATAATATCACCATTTTGTGTATTTCAGCAATCTACTTTAATTAAACTGTCGCTGCTGAAGTTCAAGAATTTTGACAATCATCTTTCTATTCTCAACTAGGAGATAAAGTCTGTGGTGAAGGCAATTACAGCTGGCGCTAGGGAAAAAAATGGGCAGAAACATGTCTTCGCTCAATATACAGGGTGAATCTAAACTCTTGGGCAAAACTTTAAGGGGTGATAGGGCACATAATAAGGAATCAGAATCACATAGCAATGTTGGGTCGACAACGTCGTCTTCGTATAGCTGTTAATAATCACTTCGGAAAAAGTGCTGTAACAACAGTGCACTGGCCGACCATTGTTCGTCAGAAACTAATGTATTTTTCTTCGAAAACAGAAGACTAAAATTGATAGTTTAAAAAGTTTATTTCATTTCATGGATGAAATTTTCGAAGACGAGCCTATTGTTTAAGAAACTTGGTTAAGAAATTAGACGGACACTTCAATGCTTTTCCAAAAGTGATTATTACCGGGTAAATTAAAACTGCTTTTTCACCCCAGATTACTATACGATTACGATTCCTCATTGTGTGCCCAATCACCCCTTAAAGTTTTGCCCAAGAGTTTAGATTCACCCTGTATTTAATATTTTCGCACACTTAAAGTAAATAATTTCATATTCAATTTTTGTTAAATGCCGTAATCCGAATTGCAATCTCATCTATAAATGTACGAAATCTCTGCGTGAGTATGCTTGGGGAAACATTTCGCATTCGAAAGATTTCGTTTAGCTGGAAATAAAACTTCTCATACCAATGCTTCATGCATAGGAAAGCTTTTTCTTTGTGAAAAACTTTGTCTAACTGGGTAATCTAAAAACTATTTCAAAAGAATAGGAATCGCAATTTTCCTTCCAAAGCCTGATCGTGACATCAATATGACGTCGATATCACTTGTGATATCTACTTCTGTCATGCAACTCATTAACTATATTTACTCTCCCATATAGAAAAGAAGAGCGTAAAACTACGGAAAATCGCGAAAAAATTACGGAACGAGTAGATTTTCAGGTTTTTAAAGTAGCGCAGATTGTTTTCTGTTTGTTTATATAATTATGAAAATTTTCACGCTGATCGGGCAAACGGTGTGGATTTTATTACGTCTTTAGTGCTTAATGTTTTAACCTTTTTGGAGTAATGGTGGTAAAAGATTTATTTTGGACTGGTTGAAGCAGAATTTTGACAGTGATCCGTATCACTGCATTTTACAACTCTACTACTACTTTGAGGACAACGAATATTTCCTGCTTTTCTCAAACTTAACTGGAGTGTTCGCAAAAAAACAGATAATACGCTAGTATAACAGACACATTTGACAGTTCTACCTTTTCTTCTTATACTTAGCATGTACTTTTTGCATCGCTTTATTACTTAACTTCTACTTACCGTCACCACTATTATTGCTGATCAAGTTTTAATAGGAGGAACATTCTACATACCTAACTTCCGTATAAACCTAAATATGGAATAAATTTTACGGTGGTTCTAATAATTAGAGTGGTTCTAGTAATTAAACTTCCCCTGAAAACTAGGTTTTACAGCCAAAAAGGGTGAACGGATGGTAATGAAATTTGGTGTATAGACTTCACGGGATTTGTGCAAAATAAATTTTGTACAAACGTGTGGGTTCAAAAAATATCCACTTGCGTTTTGCATGAAAAATGCAAATTTAAGAATGGATATGGATAATTCAGAATGTACAAATAATTTTACCATTTATTCAATAATTTATGAGCACTAGTTGACTAATTTAGATAATTTTTTGAGTTGATTTCACCATGAAAAGTGCTATCCAGGGGCGATTTTTGGAACTAATTTTTTTAAAACAATTTCTTTGAGCGCAAACCATTTACAGTCCGCATACCAAATTCGGTGGCAATCTGCACCCCTGTTTCAGCTGTAGCGTGCTGTTTATAAGTGAAATTTAACTATAACCACACTCTGTAAATTAATTCTCGTTTTTTTCAAATGATGTCATTGGAAAATGTAACTTTGCTGAAGAAGAGGTATTTATAAATTGTTCTCCATTGCAAGGAAATTCTCAACGACATTCTTCATTCCTCCTACGTACGTGAAGAACTTCTGCTTCCCTTTCATGAATAAATATTTTTAATGAGGTCCACAAAAGTAAACAAATTAAGTGCAATTATGAAATTTCCAAATTAAGAATTTCAAGAGCCAATAAATCATGTCAATGAGTAAATGCACTCTTAAAAATAGAGATAACAATCAAGCTTTTTTGTGAGAAGTACAATATATTTTCATTTTTTGTGCCTCCTACCCTCTCCTTCCTCTGTATGTGTGTGCTACTACATGATTATAAATTATAAAATAACTGCATATAACTGTGTTGCATGATTTTATGCAACTACAAATAATAGTAGCATAAAATCATGTATAATAATAATATAAAATGTAAATTATCGTACAAAACTTTTTATTAACTTTTTTAAGGGTTGTAATGTAGAAGGCTTCTGCATGGCACACCATAAATAACTCTAAATCTGCTACAGTTTTGCCGATCTCTTGAGCTTTTGGCCCATTTTGAGATTTCTCTCTGTCACGGCTTGTTCAAACAACTCCACTTAAGGATCGGCGTCAATTGACGATTTTGCAGTGGAAAGTTGGAGATTTATCTCATGCAAAACGAATCTAACTTCTGTCTGTCCGCATGGTACACCATGTCGTGCATTTTCTATACAAAATCAAATATGACTTCTAAACATTCCTTTTTATAACTTCCTCGATACTAAGACCTCTGAAATTCAAACAGATAGTGAGTAGAATTCTCTTTGGTAGTAAAGAAACGCTAAAACCTTCCTTTAATTTTGCTATCAGGCTTACTTATACAAAGGGAACTTCAATTGCCAAATTGGACACTTGGAAAAAGGGTTATCTCGATGTTTTAGCTGTTACAGCCCTCTGGGAAACACCGAGCTAAACTTTTTCGATGTAAAAGACAGGAGAAGGACTATTATCAACGGGGGCGGATGGGGTTAGTGCTCAGAGTACACATTAATGGTACAATGACTATAACAAAGTTAATTAGATTGCTTAGGATTTACTTAATTCATTGAATATAAGTCTGATCTATCATTCGAAAGACATTCTAATAATCTGCTCTACAAAGGTACAACTACAAACCTGGACCTGACCATGGCTTTGGATGAAGTATCAAAGAATGCAACAAGAAAATTATAAATGATCCAGAATGTGATCATCGCGTTATTGTAATTTATTTTGAACAGAAGAAAACTGGTTATACACAAATAAAAGTTTTAGAACCTCTGTATGATATCTAAAAAGCTCAGTGAAAAATCCAATTTGAAGAACTATGAGTAATTTTTAGAAATGGCACACAGCAGGGAGAGTTAAACCTGAGTAGTGTGAAAGCAAACTTCAAGACGTTTTGTAAAATACACATTAACGTAACTATGAACCGTATGTGTTTTTTAAATTAATAATTTAGTGTTTTCATTACATAAAAAACAGTTAAAACATCGTGCTAAAAAATTCGGGTCTAAAAATTAAAAGCAATACCTAAATATCATGTGAAAAGCACAATTTAAATATTCAAATTTTACTTCGTTTAGAAGGAGAAAATAGTTTATTTTAATATCGTGAAAAATGTGAAACTGTGATATCTAGAGGAGCTATTTAGAACGAATATTTTTTTTTATTATGGAGAACCCTGCTTTAATTTGTAGTACCATGATGGTCGCTTTCGTGTTTGACGTTTTGAAGGCATTCCTGGAGTTACTTTCAGCAAGATAATTTTCAACCACACATTATAAGGAATGTTCAAGTCTTCTTGTCAGCAGAATACACGCATACAGTTTCTTCCGTGGTGTGCATAGTCACCAGATTTGTCGGCAGTTGTTCTTGTATGGTATTTCGTTGATCGGTATCTCACAAGCAGTCCTTGTCTTACAGCTTCTAGAGATGAACTTTGGTTGCGCATAAAACAATATGGAAAGCTCTTTCCCCAGCAACGTCATATAGCAGCACTTATTTCAGCTAGCGGAGTCTTCACCAAATATTGATTTCGAATACTTAATAATGATCTTTTCCTTTGAAAATTCAATCATTTACTTGTATCAATACTAGTCGTTATGTATAAAATTCAATTCTGATGATTGCTTCATGGTGTTGCATTTTTCAAAACATGATTTAGTTGTATGCTCTAACCACCGCCCTAATAGCACAACAGTCCCCTGTGACTGAAATGCGACCACACAATACTGTCACAATAGAGTTACAAACAGTCGCCGCGACTCCACAGCAAAGTCACGCCAGAGTCCCTATGTCCTCTCGCTGTGTATTCGCATTGTTACCGTTCAGAGAAGTCACGATGGGACAGTTTTGCGACAACGAAAAAATTCGGGGAAAAAGAGTTACCGAAAATATACACCAGATGGCAGCACCAAACTCTCAGGCAAGAAAAAGTTGAGGTCCAGAATCGAACCCTGGAGCTAATGGCCCAGCATCTTACCGCAACGCTGTGATTACCTTGCTCGAGATCCTTTAAAAGTAAACTGATTGCTGCAAAAGCTAGTTCTGACGGATTCTTTTGGAAACTTAAAATTTTTCTGTGAGTATTTTATAAATAAGTTTTATATATAAATATATATATTTATTTTATAAATAAATTTTATATTCTGTGAGTATTTTATAAATAATATAAAAAATATAATAATTCATAAATATAAATTAAAAATCTTGGAAATCTTTCTTTTTCCACATAAATTATTTTCAGGAGATAATGTGCTGTTTTATTTAAGTATTCATCCTAAAAAACTAATGATTTATTGAAATTTTTTATTCGGTTATGAAATAAATTTGTAATGTGCGACATGTGGGGTTGGATATATATTAAGGTATGAGGGATAAGATTTATATTTTTGCAATATTTTGCCTAAAAGGGATTTCATATAAAAATAAATAAAATTAATTGGAAAAACATGCATTAGATAAAATAAATAAAGTATTTTTGACTTAGACCCATAGTTTTACCTCAAAATTTTCATAGTGGAACTTTCAAACATACCAGAGTCGTATTTAAAGGCGGGGGATCTGAAAACTTAAAGCAACTATTAAAAAATAGCAATTTTGAGACATTTGTATTTACTCTAGTAACAATAAGGTTGAAAATACCGGATAGTCCCCCCCCCATCCGAAATTTAAACCTTTCATTACGCTATCGAAACATATATGCCATGGGGATATGAAAGAAATTGTTAATTTTACTCACAGATACTTAGTTTTCACCATTGTGATTAGAACTCTCAACTCTAATATTTTTAAGAATAATATTTTTTTATAAATAATATTGTCTTGTTTAAACGAAATAATTTAAAAATTAATAAATTAAACTAAATTCCATTACTACGTAACTGCGAGGTTTTATTGAATTACTATTTTCGGATTTATTTATTAAATGTTTCACGAAAGAAATTGCCACAAAATATTAGAAAAAATGAGTGAAAAGCGGCTGTGTGACGTCATTTTTAAGTCCAAAAAAATCAGTAGTCACAAAACAGTCACACAGTGACTTCACAGTGGAGTCACTGAGCGACCAATCACATACTAGTCACATGGTGACTTCACAGTGGAGTCACTGAGCGACCGATCACATACTAGTCACAGGGTGACTTCACGGCGACGTCACCTGGTGACTGGTCACAAATAAACTTCACAGTGACTACACAGTAGAGTCACATCACTCACAAGTCACAAAGTGAGTAGTATGTGACAGTCCTGTGACAATTGTGGCCCTCTGTGACGTCACAGCAACTCTTTTGTGACCATCTGTGCTATTAGGGCGATTAAATGGTAACTATTCGTAATATACAATATTCAAAACAATTAAAGGATATTGTAAGTGTTATATAAAATAAAGATATAAGCGGATTTTTTTTGCCGAAAATGGAAGAAGAGAATCACAAATGCAAATTTTTCTGATTTTCAAACTGTGGAGTATGCTAATTTTGAGTTCGACGTCAAAGACGTCGCTTCAGCGGCAGCGAATGAAATTGGACTTTCAACTGGATAAAAGACAATGACGACAAGGATAATCGGCATTCAGTGACTGCTTTGTTTCGATGAGTACGATGTCTCAGCGAAGTCATTTAACCGATTCAGAAGCTTGGAGAGTTGTCGGTAGGTAAGAAGGGGGCCAAACTCAAGCCGAAGTAGCGCAAGCCATTGGAATGTCACAAAGTGTGATTTCCAGGATCTGGAACCAGTTTTTGGCGACTGGAAGTGCAGGCCGAAGGGCAAGGTCGACCAGGGCAAGGTCGTAGACGGGCAAAATCGTCCAATGAAGATCGTTATTTAGTGTTAACGGCTCGGAGACACCGGAATATGAACGCTGCTCTTCTCCAACTACACCTTCGCTCGGCTACTGGCACCACGGTTTCAACTCAGACTGTCCGAAACCGGCTCCATGGTGTAGGTCTGTATGCTAGCCGACCGATGGTATGTGTTAGACTAACATCAAGGCATCGTCGCGACCGCAGAGAGTGGGCAACAGAGCTGGAACAGAGTGAACTGGAGGAGAAATGAATGGAGCAATGTTCTTTTCTGACGAGTCCCGTTTTTCAGTTCATCCTGATAATAGGCGTATTTTCATCTGGAGGAACCGTGTCAGTAGGAATAATCCTGCGTTCGTGCACGAAAGTGTCAGCTTTGGCGGTGGTAGAGTGTTGCTGTATGGTAGCATCTCCATTGACGGGCGAAGAGACCTCTACATCATTCGAGATGGACCTCTGACTGGTCGCCGATATAGGGATGAGATCCTCAGACCTATTGTAGTCCCTTACGCTGCAGCAATCGGAGATGACTTCATTTTAATGGGCAATAACTGCAGGCCACATCGTGCTGACCTGGTGGAAGATTTCCTTTTCGAGGAAGGAATCGTACGAATGGAATGGCCAGCGTGTTCTCCAGACATGAATCCAACAGAGCACGTTTGGGACGCTCTAGGAAGACGAGTTGCTGGCCGCCAACCACCCCCACAAACTCTCCAAGAACTGGAAAGAGCTCTTCTGGACGAGTGGGACAGAATACCCCAACTCGTGATTACTAGCCTCATTGACTCCATGCCTGAAAGGTGTTCAACGTTGCTGGCCGTCCGTGGGAACCATACCCCCTACTGAAAATGATTTCCTTTGAAGAAAACACCTTTTCGTATTCTTTTTTTCTCATATGCACAAATTGTGTTTTTTTCCTTTTCTACACAAATGCGCAATAAAATGCATTTTTTCTGCTAAACATGTGTAATTTATTCTCATATAACCTCCTACGTCTGTCGACCAGGTATCAATCAGCTAAAAAGTTTCCCAGCCACAAGATCCACCTAAAACCGCAATATCCTTTAATTGTTTTGAGCAGTGTAGCTTAAAACTTAAGAGTATTGATACGCATGTGTACTTAGTGATAAACTAAACACAGTAAGAATATCTGCTTTTATTTTCCGATTTAAATAAAAGGTATAAACGGAACATTCTGATACCGAAAAAGTGAGGAACTTGCTTTAATGTATAATACGTGTGAAATCTTTCTTCATTAATTTTGATTGTAACTGAATTTACAATTTTGATTTCAAAAATCTTTAAACAAAGCATCTTTTTGCAATATTTAATAATTAAATGTCTGAAATTTTAAAAATTAATTTAAATATAATTTTTGACTTTCATTTCTTAAGTAAATCACGAGAAATTACTCTTAAAAATCATACTTAGGTATGGTTTACGGCTAAAAAACAGTTTATGGCCAATCAGCAACACTGTTCTTTAGTTGAAAAAATAATTTTCCTAAATAAAATTTTGTAATATCAAGCACACATGGATTTTAAGAACTATAATGAAGAATTTCCACAAATTACTTTAGAAGCAAAATATTCTTATTAAAAATACAAAAATTTAATGCAAAACATTGCAAAAATCAATGTGAAATGCAAAATAGTTTTCTTTGTGATGCTTGACAGTATGATTGCCAACTACATAGTTAAGGAATTGTATGTAAATATTTGAAACAGTTATTATTTTTTATCAAAACACAGTCTGACACCATATTTTTCACATTTTGTTACTCTGTATTCTTTGCAGTTCGGGAATTTGCAGAGAATACATTGTAGAAAAATATCTTGTATGCAATAAAAACTAAATAAACTATAAAATATAAGAAGTTTCATTCAAATTTAAGTCAAATATATTCAGTCAATATTAGATATTCTTAATAATCAAAAAACAAAATTGCTCAATTTTCTCCAGGCTTAGTGGAACTTTATGCCTATTGTTGCTAGTTGGCAACGCACACAAAAATCTGCTTTCAACAAATATTTTACTGTGGAATATCCAAAAACAGTTATAAAAATGAGATACATACTTCATTTTTCCGCATGAAAAATTATACTTGATCACTGCAGAACAAAATAGGGTATATGCAAGCTTCCGAACAAAACAAAAAGCACATGTACCTGCAACTGAAAAATTACATCTATCTTTATTCTTAAACCTCACTAGTACTTCAATCTATGTGTTGAGTATTGATTTAATAGTATTTTCAGTATGTATCTTACTGATAACATTAGGCTCAGAGCTTCAATATTATTCGAATAGAACTGTAAAAGGCTAAATTGGGTACGTTAGAGAAACTCACAAAAATACTCAATAAAACATAAAACAAAACACATTTTAATGTCGTGAACTTCACACTGAAATCGGTTGCAGACTTTGAAGAAATATAATGCACATACGTATCCGTATTTACATTCGAGGTTTAAATTAAATTGAAAATTTCAGAACCCCCGATTTAAAATAAATACTGCATGCGCATCTATATTTCATTTCAATTTTAATACGAAATGGAGAAAAAGCCCGGAAGAAACAACCGAATTTTGATCATCTCCTAATACATGCATTCCATCTGAAAAAGAATAATGGAAAATTAGGATAGATCTCGGGGAAAGAAGAGATAATAATGCTGCTTGATGGAGTTCTAGAGCTTACCTTTTGTTCCCTCGGAAAGAAAATCACTCAACTCTGCAAAAAACCTTCTGGAGAAGAGAAAAAGGGATGTCATTCTTTTGTTGGAATCATTTTATAGATAGATCTTTATTGAGTGCATGTATAGGGTGAAGATAAAATATTGATATTACGCAGAATACATTTTGAATATTATTTAAGAAGTTTGTGAACTATCGCATTTATCATTGAACATTGTGTAAATAATGAGTAATGTTTTAAAAAAAATATTAATACATTCAAACTGGCGTAGTAACAATCGTAATTTTATCAATAATAAAAAAATACAATGTTAAAAAATTGCAAAAATTCCAACTGACCACACGATTGAACTAATTGGAAAGAAGTTTGTGATACAATTTTTAAAAACTTTTTGCTCGAGAATGTGGTGCGCAGTTAAAATCCTGATCGAAAAAACCGTGTAGCATAGCAGCGGAAGTGCAAGTTATTTTACTGCTTGCAGAATAATTTAGCGAAATTTAGATTAAGTTCGCAGAGAAATTTTGGTTTGCGATCTTTGTGTTAAAGATTGATACTGAAAGTTCTGCTACCCGGATTACAATTAGAGGTTACTCAGTTATAGTTAAAGCGATTTTTTTTAAATAGCAACATTCACCTTTTCTCATTGCATAGAAAAAATATGAATAATGTAGGAAGAAATATGAATAAAGTATATGTGCCATGATAAAAGGCTACATAACGCAAACGGAAAAAATAGCACTTTTTGTTAGCAAGGCTACCTGAGAAAAAATCGACTTATTCTACAAACTTGTAACAAAGGGAAGGGAGGGGTATGACAATTATGAGAAATTAACAGGATTTTTTACCCCTTTCTCGTAAGTATGCTCCAACTGTGTACTTTATTGTCATATAAGTACTTCAATTATTACAGTACCACAATTATTAATTGTGGTTAATTGTGGATTATTCTTCAGTGTGTAAAAGAAAACTGTTATCATTCGTAAACTTTGAATTATTCCTCTGTAGCCGTAAATGAATGAACTTTGTTGAGATTGCTTACCACAATCTCGAACTCATATTGTGATTGGTGGAGCAGAATAAGCAAATATTAGCAAATCTACTCGGTAGACTGAAAGTTCATACCTAGATGACACGAATAAATGAAAACTCCTAACCTAAAGTTAAAAGACTTAAATATTTCCTGATCAATATTGCGCGTGATTTAAAAAAAACTGAAATTATTTAACATTATTCTATATCTCAAATGTACAGATATTTAAAATCTTAAATCAAAATTTACCTTTTATGAAAACAATCTAAAGGTCCTTAGAAATTTCAAGTCTTTTGAATAACTCTATATAACTCTATATTTTGAATAACTCTTACTCATCTGATATGAGAAATATTTACCACCACGAAGGTTAAGAATGCAGTTACCCAAATATGCGAGTAAATATGAGTGATACTAATGAATCTAATTTCCGGTGCTGAAATAACAGAAACGAGTATAACTTTACAGATAAAGCGTCACATAAAATTAGAATCCAAACAACTTTTAAAAGTTCTAAAAAAATAGTGCTGCTTTTCCAAAACTTGATTTGTACCATTTTCGACTCAAATTGTGGGGGTATAAAACAATAAAACACTATTTTTCATTGTATTCCTTTAAATGCTTTCCACATCAAATATTTAAATTGAGATCAGTTCTATGTTATATATTCTATGTGCATAGTAAACGTCAATGAAGTTCGTTCACATAAGAAATACCTTGAAACACACAGAAGCGTATGTGCAAAATAAACATTTTATTAACATTTGATATACTCAGTATAACATTGTAACAGCATTTGTGTTAGTTTTAAACAAAACATATAGTTATGATAAGCGTTACAAGTGTACTTCTTTACACTACTGTAGTCATAAATGTTCGTTCAGTGCGATTACCAAGAGATGACGTCATTTTTACAGGCGGATAATAGCAGCAAGGCGTTTATGCATGGACGAAAGTAAACAGTTTGATGTGTCTGTAGAAATTTTCCCACATTCCTGACATAGAGAATCTTTTAACTGTTGTATATTGCCGGGACAACGTTGTGTTAAGATCTGTACTTGCTGCTGACTCTCAAAAACAGGGCCATGTTTCGAACGTCGCTTTTGTTATCTTCGCTATATGCGGCCTTCCGTTAGGAAAATATACCGTTTTAATCCAAACAATCTCTGTACTGATGGGCGTGTTTTTCATTTTTCAAGAATGCTTATTTTATTTCAAGAATGCTTATATAATCTTGAGCTTTTACAGTGCCCCTACAAGAATGCAAATTGACAACACCATTCGCTTACAAGCAGCCCAAAACCATCCCAGAGTTTAAGAACTATGCGCTTGTAACAAAATGGATCGTTTGCTTCACCCTTCTTCATAATAAACTTTGGGCCAATATTCATACATGAAACTTAAAAAATAAATTTATATGTCTACACTACCTTCTTCCACTGAATTGGAGTTTAGCTAAAGGTTAAATTTGGCCTACGCAATATGGCGACGTTTATTCGTTGAAAGGAAAAATATTTTACTTCGTAATTTATATAATGTATTTCCACCTCTTTTGATATATTGGCGCACAGTTGCTATTGAAATGGCCTTTCAAAACTTTGTTTATGGCAAGGGACAAGATCTGCAGCTGCCAAATGCCTGTTTTTATGAATATGTTGACGAAATAGGCGTTCTTCCCAATCAGCCAACATTTTTCAACCAGGAGCCTTTCCCGAACGGCTATTTCCAGTTGTAGTGAATCGTTTTATAATACTACTTAATGCAGGTGTGTCAAGAGGAATATTCGGCTAATTTGGCTATGCGAAACTCTATTTTGGTGCTGATGTATGATTTGTGTGCATTTTCTAAGAGTAGCAGCTCCACCCCTTGCTCCATGTTTCCGTTTACAGATAACGATTGGGAATTGCTCGCTCCTACGAGCTATTTCCTTCAACTGACGTCATCAACTCAGAATTTTACACGAAAAACCAAGATTATTCTCGTTCTTTCCAATGCACGAGCTTTATTGAAAACCGTTGGGATTAAAAATGCATATTTTATACGAACTTTCAATCCTTTTTTTTTAAGTTGTGACATTCGCACATGGTGTAGAATGGCGTACATTTATGCATTTTACAACATTTCAACTAGCCCACACTTTTAAAATTACGAAAACCTTAACGAACGAACTTCATTGACGTTGATTACACTGCAAAAAAAGTCTGTCAAACTGACAGAAAAAAACTGTCAACCAGGACGTCATTTTATTTCTATTTTACTGAAGTCTTCCGTATTTTTTCCGTATACGAAAGATTTCTATAAAATAAACTGAGAATAGGTAAAATTTACGGAAGACTTCTGTAAAAAACGAAATTAAACTGTCGTCATGGCTGACAGTTTTTTTCAGTAAAATTGTCAGAATTTTTTTACAGTGTACGTATTTCCAATTCAGCAATGATTTAGACTGATAATCCTACAGACTTTTTTCAATTCCTGCGATATTCGTAATATTATCAAGGAGAATTGTATTTGTATCTGCATCTACATACTGAGAGTTAAGTAAAGAGTTAAAGATTTATTAAGTATAAAGATTTATTAAGTAAAGATTTATTAATTAAAATTTTCCCTCACTTTTAACTCATAATTGAAACATAAAGTAACACCAGTTAAGTTAATTCCTGCTATATAAATAGAAAGTTATCGAAGTAACATTTCTTTTACTATTTTGAAAATGTTATACTAAAGTTATAAATAATTTTAAATAGTGAACTGAAGTTTATTGAAAGAATTGAATCATTTTTCCAACAGTAGAGCGAAATTCATTTTTTGCCAAGTTGGATTAACTTTTTCGTTTACCGAAGGGAACATTTGTACTTTGAAATCAGCATTTTTTAAGGAACATTTCAAATTTTAAATTTTCTTATAACCCTGTAAGTGCTCACAGATGCATATACTATATATTCAGTCGGCAAGCTTCTTAAAATTAACTGTTTTTCTATGTTATTTATATATATACGGAGAGATATGGGTACGTTTGAACTGGGGCTAACTTTGAAAGCTCTAAATAATTCCCTCGAAATAAATTATTTTTAATAAAGATGACACCACATGACTGTTGCTTCAATGGGACAAAATATCAAATACCTTACGAAAATATATGGACTATTCTGTTTTAGCAAAGAAAGTGATTTTTCTGACTTGAATCTAAATTCAGTAAGTTTTATGCTTTATGATGATCATTTTCTATAGTTGTAATTTTATTTGACTGCCTCACATTTAAATAAAGGTTTTAGTTTGAGCTTTCAATTTTTTTTTTTGCCCTGTTAATTTTGGGCTTACTTGAATTGTTGTAATTTTTCTAAATATATTGTTTTCATTGAATTATTGTGATTGTTCTAAATTGTTGTAGTATTAAACTCTATGTGATGGCGTACTATTGAAAGTTCTGTGAAGGTGTTCTAATTATTATACAAAGTTCGAGAGGCAGTCTCATGTTTCAGATCTGCATGTAAATAGTTTTACTTTAGTTCAATCTAATGAAAAATAAATAAATGTATTTTTTAAATTAAACTTTTTATTTAAAGATGGACAACAAGATATAAAATAATTTTTGAGAGAATTTATTAGCTCAAACATCCAGCTCACTGATCAGTGACAAAAGTTCACAGATAACTCATTAAGTATCACTTTAAAAGCAAAATATTATGTAATAAAAAGATCGGGGCACATATTCTTAGCTATGTATAAGTTCAAAAATGTATTAACAGTTCAAGCATTTCTATTATACATACTAGTTTATATTTTAAAAAAGTAATAAGTATTACACTGCAAAAAAAGTCTGTCAAATTTAAAGAAAATAACTGCCAGCCAAGACGCCAGTTTATTTCCGTTTTTTTTTTTTTTACAAAAGTCAAAATAAATTTTAAAGATTCACGGTTCATTTTACAGAAATCTTCCGTATACGGAAAAAATTACAGAAGAATTATGCAAAATATACGGAAATAAACTGGAGTCCTGGCTGACAGTTTTTTTTTGTCAGTTTAACAGACTTTTATTTGCAGTGTACTTTTTTAATGTATAATTATTCAATGCAGGTTAGACAGTGTTATTTCTTGAAAATCTATGTCAGATAATTAAGGAAGTGTCATGAATCGAGAGGAATTTAAACTAAATATTTAATTGAAAGGTAAATCTAGTCGGTTGTGGACTGAATTAAGAACAATCGTTATGTCGGACAATAGGAAATATCGCCGCATTCTGCTACGCGATAACGATAGGTCACATGTTGAAGCACCAGTCTAGAAATACTTGAAAGGACTGAACTGAGGAATTTCGCTTTGCTTCCTTATTCGCCGGACATTGCTCCTTCAGATTTATGTTTGTACTGGTTCATGTAGTTGATCCATTTGGAGAGCATCTATCATGTTAGCACTCGAAATTGGCTAGATGAATGGATTACTCTGAAAGAATCTTCTATAGCGATCTTCAGAGAAATTATTTCCTGGGAAGTGAGAAAATCTTGCGCCTGCCGACGGAGCATGCTTTGAATAAATTTATTTTTAAATAAACATTTCTAAAAAGTAAAGTCGAAACTCATAATTTATTTCCATAGGCCCAATAAGAAATGCTATTAATAAATGTGCTACTAAATAGAGTTTGCACATTAAATTTAGAAAATATAATTTATTTCAAATGTATTCAGCAATCATTCATTTACGCCACCCTTCGCAAAACAGTACTCGAGTACACGTAAACTTTTCTACATCCATTAGTATATAAATTGTGTTCTTCATAAAAGGGAGGTATGTAGTATACAGGGTGTCCCAAAAAGGTGGTAACGGGCTTTAATTCTTTATCTATTAGAGATAAGTGGGCCGTTTAAATTGAAAAACAAATGTTCAAAATAAGGTCGGAAATAAGACTCAGTTAAGAAAAAAATCCTCTCGTTCATTTACAAAAAGGTACACTTTAAATTTATATACGACCAGGTACAAAAACATTCCCAGTTAGTAATATGTACCCCATACAGTAATGAGGTGATGGACAAAATTTGAGCCTTTCATCATACAACGTTGCAGAGATATCTTTACAGAAAGATTATTTTGAAGGTAAACATTTATTGCTAGAGTTAAAAAAAAAAAAGATTTTCTTTCGCAGTTTCTGTACGACCCCTGAAATGCGATCATTCGACGTGGATTTTTTCCCTTCAAGAGCCATTCAAAAGTGGTTTAAGTCAGCGTTATGTTTATCTTCACATCGCTGACATTTTTTAAAGTATATTTCTCAAATTTTGTATGTCACCTCATTAGTGTATGGGGCACATTTTGCTGATTTGGAATTTTTTGGACGGAGGTTTTAAATTTAAAAATTTAAAAGTTTAAAACGTGTAACCTTTTGAAAATTAACGAGAGGATTTTTCTTAACACTTAACTTATTTCCGACCTCATTTTGAACATTTTTTCAATTTTCACTACCCACTTATCTCTAATACATAAAGAATTAAATCCCGTTACCTCCTTTTTGGGAGACCCCATATAATACCTTCTATTTTTTTTTAACAATCAGCTACTCACAAAATTAATATACGAAATTTCTGTGGTGCTCAAGTACATCTTTGCGAGAGGGTGTATATAGAAAGTTTTCCAAAATATGGAAAACTAAAAATAATTCAGCTTGAGCTTCGAAGGTGTGCTGCATTTTAGTAATTCTTCATGTAGATTGATTTGCTCTATCATGCTAATTTAATAAACTTTAAGAATATTTAAAGTAAAACTAAACTACACATACTTTTTACAGCTTAGCTGACACGCGTGTCGCTCTCTCAAACTCACTTTCTACTCGTTGCATAACTTATTTTAAAACTGCTGTTTGTTTGGAGCTTTTCGTAAGAAGCTTATCTGAAGACAATGAAATATTCAAAGAAGCAAAAGTAAAGAAGTGCATTTGCATGCATCTTCATAGTGCTTGCTTATATATAGAAGTAACTTTACAATCAAAAGTAAATATTGATTTTAGTCCTTCTAAAATGAAGTACAAAGAAATCGATATTACTATATTTAGCTTACTGTGTTTGCTATTCAAAAATGACTGTGCATTGAAACGTACTAAATGAAAAGTCCGATTTCTTTAAAGAAAATATCAAAAGCACCAAATGCATTCAAGTTTTTGTAACTTTCATTTTTAAAATGACGTACGAAATGTGAAAAAGAGATACAAATTACAAACTTCTCGTAACACTTTAAATGAAAAAGTTTTACCTAACATTTAAAGGATACATTATTTTGAATGAAGGAACTGTTTAACTGAATCTAAGTAAAATATTAAATTTTGAATTAAAATTTATAACAATAGTTTGAAAATGAACGCATAACTTTTTCGGTAAGTGTAGATTGAGAATATTATCAAGCACACTTTTCTAATATTATAATTTTTTTTTTTTACAAAATTTTTGAAAAAAAAATCCTTTTTTTAATTTATGATGTTCAAGCTTTTTATTGAAGTCTTATTCTAAAACCCATTCTGCAGTGGCAAGTAATGTTTTTATGGCTCTGCATGCGGCCTATACTATTATCGTTAAGAAAGTTCTTGAACGGACAAGGATCCCCCCCCCCCCCACAGGGAAAAAAAACTTCAATCACGTAGCAATATGAAGTCGAAAATATCGTCATCAAGTATCAGTGAGTAATTCAGCATAAAATCGCTGAAATGTTATTGAAATTTTCTCAACTTATACGTAAATCGACAATATAACATTTACGCAAAAGTAGATGAAATACAATATTTAAAAAAAAACATTTTAAAACTTTTGCAAAATGTTAATTAGTACATAAAAGAAAATATTTGCAATTAAAAACATGCAAGACATTTACTCTCATAAAGAAAATTATAATAAAATTTCGTTATAAAATTTTTTGTTCATATGCCCATTTATTTGATATTTAGTTTTTCAAAATTTCCTGGTGATTGAGCTTGACTTCAAACATGCAATTTAAATGCCAAAAAATACCCGATCACTTTATCCAGTAAAATCTCTTTGGCAATTTGAAAAGCCTAAAGTTTTTTTTTGGCTCTGTTGTGGGCAAACTTATTTTAAACAGATCTACTCCTGCAAACTCATTTTTTGTACTCTTTATCAGGTTGAATTTCTTAATATAAATGAAATACAGACTTATATTATCATTAGTAATGGTTTTGATTTTAATACTTTAACACATCTGTTTTTTCGAGCATGAAGTACGTTTGAAGATTATAATTAATTATTTGCTCTCGTAGAATTATAAGTCCTATAAAACATACACATTTATAAAAGCACGTTAATTAAAAATAATCATTAGCAGTTATATAGTTGGAAGAAAAACAGTAGAATGTGTGGAAATAAAGCAATATATTCATCATCAGTTCTGTTATAATCAATCAATAACATATATAAACAACAAAACAGTATATTTTAAAAATATATATTTTAAAATTTTAAGCTTTAGGGATATTTTACTTGTAATAAAGATGTTACTTAAAAATGTTAAGTCACATGTTATGTTGAGACAAAAATAAAGGCTGTATTTAAAGAGATATATAAATAAATAATAAAGCTACGTCAACTAGAAAAAGTATTATCAGAAGTTTGCATTTCAAATCCATGCGCAACCACCAAGATCAAGCACACTAGCAGAAAATAAAAGGTTCAATAAAAGGCATTGTAAATGGTAGAAAAGGAAAGCTAAATTTAAAATGCAGCTTAGTTTATTCTTAAAAAATAGCATACAAATATCTTGAACGATAGAAAAAAATAAAGGGGAAAAATTTTAAACTTGTTTTTGCACAATCTTTTTAATTAATGCTTAACAGAATTGCACACACACGCACATATTACTCTGGGCAATTTTCAAACTCACAAAAATAATCTTATATAACACTTTAAATGATAATTTAATCGACAATATTTAAGTTAAAAAAAGTAAGTTTTACAAAATTTTTCGAACATGCAATTTTTTTCAAAGCGACACCGTATTATATAATTTACTAAAATATACAGCGAACTAATAATTCATATTTAATAAAATACTTGAGATAAAACAATCTATTAAAATAGCAAAACTTAATGAAAAATATTTAAAACTAATAAAGAATCTAAACATAACACATAACCAAAAAATAAAACAGTACGAACAAAAGATCCTCCCTTCTTCAGCTGTTACATTTTTTGTTAACTTACTAATGCTGTTTTCAAATTCTTTATTAATTTTAACTTTAAAATCTCAGACTTTTAGAGAGTTCTTATCACTGAAAACAATTGCCTGTAGTTCGAAAATAGTTTTTTATGCACCGACATGTCTTATATTATTAATATTACATCGTTAATAATTACGTTTACTTACAACAAAATTATTTCTTAAATTAAAAAAAATAAAATAGGGTTGTGATGAAAATCAATCATGTAAAAACTCTTAAGTATACAGCATTAAAATTTCCACAATAAACTAATATTAATTTCCTGATGAGTCGTGTAACGGAAAGTTTAAATTTTTACAGATAATTAGCAAGAGAAAAATGATACTGTCGGTCGATCTCCTAAGATGTGACGGTAGAAGCCATTTGAAGGGAAGGGTAGGCAGCTTCGTTTAGATCACTCATGGTACAGTAGTTAAGGAAACTTTTCGACAACAATCCAAATAACACAGCCACTTGTAACGATTTTTTCAGGGAAACTTAGCAAAATAATTAGTTGTTTAAGGTGCATAAAGAAATACTCAGTGTACATAAATTCTTCTTTTATTTTTGTGTAAAACTCCTATCAGGTTTTACAGAAAATTTCGTGCATTTCACTATACTTCTTATCCTTGTGGGAAATGAAGAAAGTTCCGCTGAGCTCAATTTGGAGGAAATTGTTGAAGTAAAAAACGGGTACTTCAATACAAAGCTATAGTACTGATAAATGCTTTACATTTTTATGATAAAGGATGCCTAAAAGGTTGGGAACCGATTACGTATATAAAAAAATATTTATCATACGTAGAATATGTATAATTATAACTTTCCATATATTTGTCGAGCTGTGCGTTTTTCCAAAGCTCATTTAGTATTCGAAAAGTTTAAATAATAAATTTCGCTTCTACACGAATACATTTTCGAGAGGGTGTAGAAACTAAATGAAAAGGAATAAAATAAAATACAACGAGAAATATCATAAATTATTTTTGTTCTTATACCGTTTACTATAAGGGGTTAAATTTAGTAGTTTTTGAAAAGCATAGTGACATTTCCATATTTCTCTATAAATTAAAATCAATTGAATTAAACATAATTTTATTTTTCATCATATTTATAAGTTTATTGAGAGAAACTTAAAAGAGGCAAATGTTAGAATAAAGTCAAAATATTATTGCAGTTACTATAGCGTTTCTTTCCTAAATTTTGCTTTTTCTTTGCAAAGTTTCAAATATTAAAAAAATATTTTTCTGTTTCACAATATTCTTTTTATTTTAGTTTTCTACGAAAATTCAAATAAGAGAATTAAAAAGTTGTTCATATTAGGAAAATACTATTCTAGGAACCACGTCGTGTTTTAGAAGAAAACTAGAAATCTGCATTTTTCTCATACAAAATATTATGCTACAAGAAAACCAATAGGCCGAATATGTTTTTCACTAAGTAATTGTTTCCAGCTTACATATTTCCAATAATATTCTTTTGTTTTATGCCATGACTCAAGAAAGATCAATTGATGTCTAATATCACCAGACGTATTTATCTGAGCATAGCCAATATATATATAGTTGGCCTTTGGTTGCTTTTGAAAAACTACTGTAAGCTGCCGTTTGCCTATGAAAAACTACTTCAATAAATATTTTTGACCAATTTCGGCGTTCTTGAATTTCTGGATTTCGCAGATTCAGTCTTATAATACAAAATATATGATAAAATGCGACACTTAACTACAAATGGAAATGTCTTTATGATAATGAATAATCTAGAGAGTAGTGCATTCATTTCCATGCCACACTAAGAAAAGGGAAATGTTTGAAACAAGAAAGCTCTAAAATACATTAGGTATCGAAAATGTCTCCGGAAAGCAGCAATGGATTGCAAAATGTAACCGTTTTGAAATCTTTGGCTGTAAGTATAAATTGAGATCGAATCGATTTTCTCTCTAAAAAAAATAAGTCTAACAATTTTTTTAAGTCAATTCCTATTTAGGCCAACAAAGAAAAATTTTATTTTAGTTACTTTTTATTCAAATCAATTAAATTAATTAATGAATTACTTTTTAATTAATCAATTAATGCAGGACCGTTTGTGAAGCAAGGATCGATACCGTTAATCCAGTTTGTTTGTTTAGTTTATTGTTTTAATAAACTAACTAAATCATTTTTAATCCCACGTAACAGGATCTAAAATTAATTAATAAAATTTCATTAACGAATGAATATTCGAAAAAACTGTATTAACATCAAGTTAAATTCACTACAAGTTTAAAAAAATGCATTTGAACTTGAATGGATGAATAAAAAGTATTTTATTAACGACTGAAAATTTGAACAAGATATATAAATATATAGAGAGTGTGAACTAATAGTAGGAATAATGAAGATTTCATATTCTGACTCAAAAGAGAGTTTGAATGTTGAAAGTTTGAAAAAAAATGACAATTTTTATATGTGAGCTGTCTAATCTAAGATATGAGATATCTACTTTTCCAGTCTATAGCGGCATTATGCGAATACGTTAAAAGGCCATTCGAACGACCATATACAGTGACTTAGTCTTCTTCTCTGATGAAAGCTGATGTCAGCACTGTAATGCCTCTATAGCCATGCTTATTCTCGCGTTAAAACGTGTTAAAACGTGCTGTTTCTCATGTTAAAATATGTACAATGCTAGCTCGTGAACTATGTAAGTGGTTCATCCCCCCAAAAACACCACGAGTTCAAGTCGGGGAAATATATGTATGAAGAGAGCCCTATCACATGTGCTCACAGCAAAAGCATTCAATTTTTTTCCAACAGCAAATGATTATCAAATTTACGGTACAGCTTTTGGCATGCTTATAGAATTATTATATTAATATTAGATATGTTTCTCCCATTATTAATCGAAAAGCGAATTCTCCATTTCTTTAGAATATACATATATTCATCTGATTGGTGCTTGTTCATAAATTTTAAATGCTCTCTTTATTTCAAGATTAATATTATATCAATAGTAATATATAAAATACACTTAGACGACGAATTTTGTATATCAAGACATGAAAATAGTAAAATAAATGCAAAAACAAAATTATTTCCTTCTGAGAGAAAATATTTTCAACAGCTACTAATTGGCGAAATTTGCCTTCTAGCAGTTAAAAGCCCCTTGATAGGGCCAGAAGACCTGAGTTACAAAGTCTGTACCGTAAACCGTACTGAAGCCAAGTCAACAACAGTTCAATATGGCTTTTGTGCTTAACAGCTAAATTTGCCATCGCGATGTTCGAAGAAAGGCGCCAAATTTGGCGCACCATTGAAGAGTCTGTGATTTAGGCAGGTAAAAAACATAAGTGAGATGATTTTTATATAGTATTCAAATAGAATATTTTTTTTTGTATTTTTTAATAAAGGTAAATTATTAAAAGATTTGTGCTGTGTAATAGGAACAGCTTTTGAGTTAGAGGGTGAAGCCAGGCCATTTTGACTCCTAACAGTAAGTCCCGCAACTGACTGTATATCAATCTAACATACTAAATGATAAAGTTGTTAATTTCTGTTTTTCATAAAAATTATTAATTCATAATAATTATTCATACTAGAATAATTGATTATATTTATCACAATAAACAGCAGTAATGAAAGGTGGAGCTTGTTTTCAATATTACAAGGGGCATTCAAAAAGTAAGTTATACTTGTTCCTCCGACATTACGAAACATGACCGAAGCTTGCGCAGACGATAGTTCAGTTCCACGGCTTCCAACGTTAGCAATTTCATTCGGATAGTGATAACCGTTGGTGCGTAGTACGAGAAGGAAATGGCGTGTAAACTGGAAGCTTACTCCAACGTTGAAGTACGCGGGGCAGAACGTTTTTGTGGGCAAAACGCTTCAAGCAAAGGCATTTTCCTTTTGCATGACAATGCAAGACCTCACAAGGCAGGCACAACACAGGATTTGGTTCGCAGGTTTGGATGGGAGGTCTGGCAGCATCCACCGCTCAGTCCCGACCTGGCGGCCTTTCGACTTTCACTTGTTCGGGAAGCTCAAACAGCATTTGGGTGGAAGACAATTTTCCAACGATGGCCAGGTTCAGACAGCTGCTGTAAGCTGACTCCGGGACCAAGGAGCGATATTCTATCGTCAAGGCATCGAATGATTGGTGGAACATTCCGACAAATGTCTGCAGCGACTGGGAGATTATGTAGAGAAATAGTGTGCTGTATGTGACATATTCTATTGTAGCGCACTCCTCAATAAAGTGTTTTTTGACCTACATTGTTCGAGTGTAACTTACTTTTTGAATGCGCCTTGTAGTTTTTTAAATTATATTATGAATTAAATAATTAAAGTTATTTAAATAATAACAATGCAGCCGACAATCATTCTTACGAATCACTTTACGAACAATTGCGATTTTACCAACTAATAAATGCTACTCCCATAGCCAAATACACTCCCATAGACGAATTAGCTACTTGATTTAAATGCTTATCACGAGTTCGTAAAACGGAGTATCGACTGTGTAATATGTTTAGATATGTAGAGGATTGAAAACAAGAAGGATAATTTAAATTTTAGTTTTTATCATGTTGTATAACCATAGATGGTAAATATTCGAAAGACTGATGTTAAGCAATTGTTAGTGTTTCAGGAGTAAATAATACTGTCGACACTCGTTTTTACGAACTTGTGGGGACTACTAAGTAATTCGCAAAATCGAAAGCTCTTATAATCAAGTCGTAAAATCAACTTTGGGAGTGTATTCGAGACCACTTACTAGTTCGTCAAATCGCAAGTGTTTTTAAAATGTGGTTTGTAAACGGGTCATTCCATATTAAATCGGTAATGGGTTATGCAGCACCATTTTTGATTTTCAAAAAAGTTGTAGGTAATATCTATGTATCTTCTGTATCCCGAAAAGTTTTTTTTTTATTTCTTAAAATAAATTGTTCTTGAGATACAGCCATTTGTTTGCTCCGCGGATGAGTAAAAATAGCCATAGGCTCTTTTTCTAAAAGCTGTAGAATTTTAATTTGAAATGGTATGAGTATCAGATGACGCTTATTGGAAGAATGGACTTTTATATCCGCATAATAAAATAGATTTATGTTAGGCTTAAATGCAGTTTATAGGACACCAAATAGTCGTTCACAAACTAATGTTTTTTTTGTCATTTTAGGCATTAAAAACAATGAAGGCCTTTCAGTAACAAACCATTTTTTTCCTGTTATACTTACATATCTATACTATATGCAGGAAAAAATTCAGCTGTTACTGGTTCGCAGGTATCCTGAAAAAATTGCTTAAGCTTTCGAAAAATTGAAAAATGTGCTTTTCACCCCCCAAAAAAGCTATGTGGGATAGGTGATAAAAATCTAAAAATGAAATCGCTCGCATACTGTACTTTGGAGAAAAAAAACTGTCTGGTTATTCCAAAAGGCAGAGAAGATACATGCTTTTGAAGTAATACAAAAAACAATCCTGGCTATTGAGAATAGGTTAATTTTCACCACCCAAAAAGTCATGTGGGACAAGTGATAAAAATCTCAAAATGACATGGTAAGAAAATCTAATAATGTACTTTAAAACAAAAAAAAGTTGTCTTGATATTCCAAATGACAGAGGAGAGACACACTTTTAGAGCAGCACTACAAAAGCAATCGCAGACAGTAGATATACATCTAATCTCCCGACAAAAGCAGATCCTCGACGGAGCCCAGCGCGGTCATCACGAAATTCTCATTTATGCCCGAACACAAAAACACAAATCGAATCTTCAAAAGTGTGTATCTCCTTTGTCTTTTGGAATATCAAGACAATTTTTGTTTTGTTTTTAAAGTACAATGTAACAGCTTCTCACCATGTCATTTTGAGATTTTTATCACTTGTCGCACATGACTTTTTTCGGGTGTGAAAAGTTAACCTATTCTCAATAGCAAGGAATGATTTTTGCATTACTTCAATAGCGTGTATCTCCTATGTCTTTGGAATAACAAGGTAGTTTTTATTTTGTTTTAAAAGCGCTTTGTACCATGTTACTTTTAGATTTTATGACCTGTCCAACATCACTTTTTTAAGGTGTGAACTAGCACATGTTTCAATTTTTTGAAAGTTTAAACAATTTTTACAGGATGAAGGACCACCAGTAAAAGCTCAATTTTTTTGCATATAGTATTCATATGTAAGTGTAACAGAAAGAAAAGTTGGTTTTGAACTGAAAGTCTTTCATTGTTTTCTTAATGCCTAAAATGACAAAAATCATTAGTTTGTGAACGACTATTTGATGTCCGAAAAACTGTATTTAAGCTCAACATAAATCTATTTTATTATACGCATTAAAAGTGCATTCTTTAAGCTTTCAAATAAGTCCTAACTGATCTTTCTCCTATTTCGAATAAAAATTCTACATTTTTTAGAAAATGAGCCTAAAATGGCGATTTTTATTCAACTGCAGAGCAAACAAATAGATCTATCTCAAGAACCAAAATTTTTTTAAGATATAAAAAAAGCTGTTTTGAGATAGAGAAGATAGGTAGATATCGCCTACAAAATTTCGTGAAAATCAAAAATGGTGCGGCACAAAGATTTCTTAAAATTTGTCGACTTTATATGTAATGATCCAATCACAAGCGTCGACACTAATAGCATCTGATGTTTTTACTGGTGTATTATCTGTGAGCCTCACTAATATTCAACTAAAACATAAGATACGTGCCAATTACTGTTTAGTGCTTGGTATTGCATCGTTTATCACATACTTGTAAGTTTTTAACATAGCTTTAGTTTGCACATTTATTCATTATGAATTGACTAGAAACTTGATGAATGACTTTTTTGTGTATTTGTCTTATGGATTCTGATATTTGGCTGGTCCTTTTTCTTTATACATACACATATTTTTAGTTTTAGTTTTAAAGCTTGATTTTCTTTCTCATTTATTGTTGAATAAGATGGTTTGTTCAATAAAAGTTCTCTAAGCCTCTCCGTCGTTGAAAATGCATAGAATTCTGGTGTGTTTTGACCGATAGTCATCCCTTTTATGTAAATGAGATTCATTACCTCCTCTGTTATTTGTGTTTTTGTTTTTCATGTACTTGAATGGTTCTTGTAAGTTTTGATTCATTTTTGGTAATTTAGCTATTCTCTGTGTGTTTATTGCTCCTTTACCTTTTAAAATAGTTTTAAATTTAAGCATATTAATCTGATTGTAATTTAAAGAAAATTCTGCTTATGCGAAATTTACAATACTTTCTTACAAGAACAATTATAAGATTTTTTCTCAAAAATCAAAAGAGAAGTGCATTCTTTTCTGAAATACTTTCGTTGAACCTTAAGAAGCTCCTTTAAAAATTGGTAACATAATGAACTATATTTCTAACAGACAGTTTACGTATATCTTCAAAAGGAAGAGTGCACAATAAACTCAATATTCAGAAAAGATTAAAAGTTGAATCCGAACAATTCCATGGCCAATGATTCTAAAGCCTTATGTAATTAAATGTTAATACATTAAATAAATTAGAAGTAACTAAGTTTAAGATGCAAACTGTTTCAGGTCAGAATTAACAGTGAACCTATGCATACCACATTTTGAAGACTTTAATTTAAATGAGTAAGGTACTCTCAACATTTATATTGCATTAAAGGTTAATTTGATAATGAAATTCCATTTTCACATTCAAATCCCTTAATTAATTTACTAAAACTAGATATAATAAGGCTTAAGCCAGAAATTTTATTCCCATATACATATAATTAGAAATGCACATTTATTTTCTCATTTAATATCACAGTGAAACTATTTAATTTATAAAATAATCATACATACTTTCATCCGTATTCAAAAAGCTTAGTGGGTTTAGTTAGGAAAACACAATTAAAGTTTAATTATATTTGTAAGCTCAGCAACAATGGTTTTTATTTACTTATTTTTTAATTTCCATTAATCTAGAATAGCGACATTTAATTTGATAGTTAAAAATTCCTTTAATCACGCATAAAAAGCAAAGCCGCCTAAAAAGTCTAACTAAAGTATTTTTCTTAATAATTTAAACGAATTAAAATTAATAACAGAGACTGTTTTCTTAATACATCTTTTTTTTCTAACTAAATCATCAAATTTCTCCTACAGAAATACAGTAGGACAGACCTGAGTATTTTTTTCCTGTTACTTACATTTTGCTGTCTAATACAACGGATATTTTGGAATATTTAAAAAAAAAAAAAAAAATTTGATAGTATTTATCTGAAACAAAACTCAAACGTTTTTGCTCCCGAAAGGGGGAAAAATTCCAATGGCAACAAGTTTTCGAATAATTAAACACCATTAGTGCATTTAGCAAAATCTTTTTATATAATTACGAAACTTATTAAATACCGCCGTATTTACAACCAGTATAAACAAATTTTGCCGCAGCTCATGTCCGCTCATCTTGTGATAATTTACATTTTCGTGTACTCTAAAGTACCTTAAGAGACGCTTGTAACTAAATATACCGTCTCTTTTTCACAATCTCCACTGAAAATGACAAAGTTCCAAGCGGTATTACTCAGTATGCGCGTACTTTTTGTGGAGTGGTCATTTTCTTATTGTTTAGACACTGTTAAGCAATGGTTAGATATTTAATTCAAAAAAGCTTTCAGCTAGAAGCGTTTTTCTGGTGGTAAAGATCAGCGTTCATAAAAAAAGTGTATTGTTTTGGTTAATTATAAATAGGGGCATCTTATGACCATATCCTTATTAGCACGGCCGTCCCCTGTGACTGAAATGCGACAACGTAATACAATCACAATAGAGTTACAAACAGTCGCAGGACGCCGCAGCGTGGTCGCGATAAGGTCCCTATGTCCGCCCGCGTTCACCACACAATGGGACTCCTCGGTGTAGTCACAATGCAACCCTAATGCAGCTTCGGAAAAATTCGAGGGAAAAAGAATTTCCTTATACAGCAGATGGCAGCACTAAAACTCTTGCGGATGATAGGGGTGCCTCCCGGTATCGGATCCGGGGTTCTTAGCCCAACACGCTACGCTGTGCTCCGTGCTCATCTTTCTGCGATTGCTTTAAAAAGTAAACTCACTGCAAAAGTTAGTTTTGAAACTAAAATTTTTGTGGAGTACTTTATAAATAGAGGAAAATGCCATGATCAATAAATAGAAATTAAAAATCCTGGAACTTTTTATATAATTATTTTTTGAGGGATAATGCGCTGTTTCATTCAATTATTAATAGGGAAAGGCTGATGATTTATTGAACATTCTTTCAGCTGCTAAGAAATAAACTTATGAAGTGCGACATATTTACGGGGTTCGATATATTACAATGTATTTTATTTTCAACTAAAGTTACAAACACCTGTAGCTTAGCCAATATACGTAATTTTCCCCACTTCAGTTTAAACTGTAAACTCTAATATTTTTCAAAATAACATTTTATTTTTAAATAATACCGTTTTGTTTAAACGAAATTATTTAGTTTCAATAATTTTTTTAATAACAAATTCCCTTACTTCACAAACGTGAGATTTTACTCAATTACTCGTTATAATTTTCGGATTTATTCATTAAATATTTGACAAAAGAATTTACTAAAAAGTGTTAGTTTCTAGCTCAATTCAATTTGCAGTTATAAAACAGTTACACAGTGTCTTCATCGTGGAGTCACTAAGCGACCGATCACATACTTCACAGCGATGTTACCTGGTGACTGGTCACAAAACAAAACTTCATAGTAACCACACAGTGGAGTCGTATCACTCACAAGTCACAACGGGACTAGTTTGAGGCAGTCCTGTGACAACTTGGACCCTCTGTGACGTCACAGCGACTCTTTTGTGATTATCTGCGCTATTGGGAGTCTGACAAGTTCTTTCTTTCACATTCCTGCTCCGCAGACCTACCTTCTTTATTAGCACATTTTAAATATGTTTGCACGTTGTAAATAATCATGTATTACTTATGAATGAGATTTCATGTTAACGTATTAGGAAATGTAAATTGAAATAGACTTATGCAGATGTATATCATATTACTAAGTTGAAATAATTAACAATTTTAAAAGCAACACACACATACCAGGTATTTATCAAAGTGTCAGTACGTTTCGGCTGAAACGTCTTTAGCCTTCTTCAACACTTACCCCTTTTCTTTAGAAAGTGCTACTGGTTTTGGACAGCAGTCTCAGCAACAACACAAAAGCATTAGAGGGGAAAAAAAATACTTTTGAATAAAAAAACAAGAGGCATAAAATATTTCCTTCATCAGCAATAAAACATTCGTTAACCCATAGGAATGTAAAGAACCAAAATCAAAGAATTATTCAAAGGAAAATGTGAAAGAAGAGAATGATGATCCGATTCTGAATGAAGAATAAGTAAAAAGAAATAAAAGTGAATAGAAAAAGAGCAAAAATAATAAAAGATGCGAAAATATTAAAATTAGACGCCATCTTGCAAACTTGTCGCTAGAAATAAAAATTATACGTGGGTGAGCCTTGCAATAAAATCAGCTATTCCAGATGCTGGAAGCGAAAAAGAATTAGCAACAAAAAAGGAACAAGACTATTTTCAGTAAAATTGGGAAGTGCTCCAGAAATTACTCAGATTTTCGATTGCTTAAAGAGGTTCACGCACAGAGTGCTATCAGGTGATGCGTAGCAAAACTTAAAATGTTTAATTGACCGGTAAACAGAACGCTTTAAGCTTCCTAGTTCAAGATTAAAAATGTAAAGTACGAAAAAATTAAGAAATAATCACCCCATTGGAAAAATTCTGCCTAGTCGTGGATTCAGTTAGTTTTAACAGTGTAAACAGTCAGTTTAACAGTATAATTTTTTATGTGTTATGGCAAGCCTACACAAGAGGACTACAGCAAGCCTTCGGCGAGGGGGGGGGGTGTTGGTCGAAGGAGTTTTTAAGGGGTTCTAATTCGTATTCATATTACATCTGAAGAAAACCGACCAAAACTCCAGACCATTAGATCGACAGCCTCCCGGCCTGTCCTGAAAGGGGACCGTCGCACTCCAACCATCCACCATGCTCAGGGCCTTATCTAATCTGCCATGGTGGGGCCCAGTTTAACAGTATAAGAAAATACACGTTTTATAAATGTAACTGTAATTATAAAAAGGGCAGTACTAAGTATTGCTTTCAAGTTTAAAAATTTAAAACTAGTTTATCGTAAACGTATTTAAGTCCAAAAAAATGTAGGGGGAATTATAGTAAAAATTGGAGTCCAGCGAATCTATTTTATGTTCGAGATATTAGAAAATAATAGATAATGGATTTAAAGGATGCATTTATTGATTTTAACTTTGGTACTAAGGTAATTTCAGCTAGGAATTAACGTCGCACTGTTGTAGAGTGAGTTCTCGAGAAAAAGTTTTTTTTCTTAATCTTACAACATAAAATAAGAAAACGTTTGTAAAATAACGTTTTCGTCTAGTTAAATAGTCTACATTTTACGCCTCACAACTATGCGCACAGTTGAAAAGAATCCTCGAGATTCCACCCTGAAACCTCCGATAAAATAGTTAAACAAATATTGAAGAAAATCGATAAAACTTTATCTACGTACAAGTCAGAAAAGGTAATATTATACTATGAGTATAAAACATTCTCATAAAACATTCTCCGGATAAAGTATTTGTGAAGCACTAGGGTGATATCTAAAGAGAAAAGATAAAGTTATTCTACATGTTGGAATTTTATTTTATTAAATATTTTTGGATTTTTCTTTTTCCATTGAAGCATCTTTTATGCAAAGATTTTAAAGCACATAGCATTTTTTTATGCTGAAATTTTGAGATATTATCATAGTTCCTGGCATTAAAAAAACAATATTTGGATTCTTATCGTTTTGTTTTTTTATGTAAAATAAAATTAAGAACATTAACAATGTAATTAGCTACTAAAAGTATTTTTAATTGTTCTTCCTCCAAGAAAGTTTTAAAATGTTTAAGTTTTCAGTTTTTCTATTCGTCCGTATTCTAAGAGCTGTAAATATACATGGATTGCTAAATAAATTCATGCAACCTTTGTTCTTGTATTAGCTTTATACTTTTATCGAGTGATTTGCACCATGTACTCTTTTAAAAATCTATATGACTTGAATATTTCTTTTATGAAAGCATACAAAAAATTCACTATTTTACGGCAATAAATACCTATTGTTCAAAAGACATTCTGTATAGATTAATGCATAGAGAATAAAACAATGTAAAAACAATAAGGTAGGAATGTACATACAGACATTTCATTTTAAAAACTCTTAAAGTTCTTTAATTAATGGCTTCTGTTTTCAATTAAAAATACATTGTTAAGCATTTTCCTCTTCAAAGATAAAAATAAAATCTTACATGTGTACTGATTGTCGGAGATATTACTCAAATAATTTTTAACCCGAAATTCACGCATTTACGCTAATTAATTATTCATGACTCATCAGAATTCTAAACAGTTTTAATACTGAGCATGAGATAAATTATCTAAAAAATTAAATATTAATACGATGTAAAATTAATGAACTGAAGAAACAAGTATCAGTTTAAAAAAGAAATGTTTTAATGAATATTTAATGACAGAGATATCGGTAGTCATGCTAACGTGATGAATTTGAAACAATAAAAGCGATCAAAATAAACTTGTAGCTTAAAATATGAATAAAAGAGAAGATATTTTCGAAAATATTTAGAATTTACAATTATTTTAGAACATTTTATTTTATTTATTATCAATTAAACCTGGTAAAATAGTACTAAATATCAGTTAAACTAAGTAAATAAAACACACACACACACAAACATATATATATATATATATATATATATATATATATATATATATATATACCGAAGAGCCATTACATTATGACCACCAACACATTTTTCAATGAACTCGTCTGGATGACATGGAGAGCACGTAATTAAATGGAAATGGCATTTAACTGTTGCTGGAGAAAGTAAGGGAGAAAGTAAGGCCCGCCACGGCTTTTGATCCAGCCCGGGAACATATCGAAACCCTGTATAAAACCCATATAAGCCATTCAAAACCCCATATGAATCCCAATTATACGGCCCACGACTTCGCTAACACCATGAAGTTTGACCCGAAACTTTTCAAAGGTTGCCCATACCTGATCTAAGCGAATTGGATAGAAGCACATTGTAATGGCTCGGACTCGGAACGCGTATCTCCGAAACTGCACGACTGGCCAATTGTTCACGATTGCCGTTGTTAGTATTTATAAAAAGTGGATTAATGACGGTGAAACCAGTAATAGACGCCAATATGTTGGCCATTCTAGCATCATCAAAGAAAGAGGACGTCGGAGACTGTCCCGCATAATACAGCAAAATCGGCGGCAGGCAGTGGCTCAGCTGACAGCCCACTACAATTCAGGTCCAAGTACAAGTGTTTCAGAACACACAATTCAGCGGATACTGTCGAATATGGGACTGCGGAGCAGACGTCCCACTCATGTCCATCTGCTTACCAAGCGTCATTGTCAATTACGCCTACAATGGGCGCGGGAACATTGAGACTGGACCACGGATATGTAGAAGAGAGTTGCCTGGTACGATGAATCCCGGTTTCTCCTTCATCACGTCGATGGTCGTATCAGGGTATGCCGTCTTCAAGGAGTACAGCTGTTCCCCTTCTCCCCGGCAGCTCAGACCTCAAACACCACCATGTTCCAATCTTTCGACTTTGTGCGGCCACTGCTCAAATATTTGGTACAACCTGTCTCCAGTATCTACCAAGAACTCGTGATATATATATATATATAGATAGATAGATAGATAGATAGATAGATAAACAGACTCTCTAAGGCGGAGGGGACGATCTATGCCTCAAAATCCAAGTCTGGGACTTATTTGCGTTTAAACATTCATCAATAAAATTGCAAAATCAATTTTATGTAGTATGAAACCTCAACAGTCATTGCTTTGATTGAGTAACAACCTATGATAAGATCACGAAGAGAGATTTAGTCAATTTTTGTCAAATCTGGATAAGTATTTCTTTAAAAAATCGAAACCTTTAGATTAAACCAAGTAACCACCCGCCTGATTTTCATTTTCATTCCATTCGCTGATCACAAAGAAAAACAGTTTTCTCAAAATCTTAATTTTTTTATCTGCAAAAGAAAATAAAAAGCATTTTTTAAATTGATCAACAACCAAATTTTAAAATTAAATACAGATATATATATAAAATGCGATGCTCTAAGAAGACATCATATTCCCAAAGTGAAAAAAATCTGATGCAATTTTTTGAAGAAAATCTAAGCTTACTATTTAAGTTAATGTCAATTCAGTCTCCCTAAAATTCAACACCACGATTCTTGAGAAAAAAAAGTAATATTTAGAAAATCGCTTTGTTTTTTTTTTCAAAATTTCAGCAAATTCGACGTCGTTTGTTGTCCGCACTACCACTACTTACGTTGTAAATTTTATTCCATCCGTTTGAGCCGTTTTTCATTGTTATAAAAATAACGTTTAATATGATTGAAGATTATTATTAGTTTGAAATAGATATTCCAACTGTGCATTTTATTAAAACTTTGATATCACGATTGGAAACTATTTTTAATTTGATGGAACTGCTAAAAATGTCCCAAATTCATCCCCTTGAACTAAGATTTCGGTATTGTCCGTGGGGCGCAATATCTTAATAAAAGAGGGTTGCGAAGAGAAAGGCAAAGAGTTCGTAAAAGTGAATAATTTTATTTCGTCGATCCACCAGACTAGAAACTAGTCTAAAGTGTAAAGTCATTTCTTAAATGCAGCTGACGGGCATGCTCGAGATATTCCCGTCGTTTTAAAGCCGCAAGGTCAAAATCTTTAAAGGGTGGTACTGTGAGCAAAGATGGTTCAGAATTACACAGAAATGAGGGGTCGGAAACGTCGTCCTCATGCACCAGTTAATAATCATTTCGGAATAATAGTGAACTTTCTGACTATGGTTCGTCAAAAACTAATGGATCTTTCACAAAAAGCACTTCATTAAAATTGATTAGTAAACCGGATTGATTATTAAAGTAGGGATTATACAATGATTGCAAGACTGATTATTAAAGCGATTATTAACTGGTAAATGAAAACAACATTTTCGACCCCCACACCTATGTGATTCTAAATCGTCATGGTTTCCTCTACCACCCCTTAAATTTTTGCCCATGAGTTTGAACACTCCCTGTATATCTATGTATCCCCATACAAACACCCTTAACGGGTAAAAGTTTGTGACGCATCACTTTAGTTTATAGCTATATGACTTTTAAATATGGGTCTTAAAAATAATGATATCAAATTTTGAGTGACGCCCTGGTGTGATGTTATAAGATTTATTTTTAAATTCCATTTCAATTTCTCTGGTTTTATTTTCTAAAGAAGATTTGCACATTCAATCAATGCTTTTAATTATCAAATACACTGTCAAATTATCGGTCTTTCACTGAGCCTCTATTATGTATTCAAATGTAGTTATTTCTATAATTTAATTTATCTTTTGCGTCAAGCTATCTAAAAGGGCAAAGCAAAATTTACGTTTTCTTTGTAACACACTGTGTATTTGAATACATTTCACTTAATAATTAAAAAACTTTGAAAAAACACACATAAGAAGTAAAAGTTCCTTTTACTTCTTATGTGTGTTTTTTACAAAGTTTTTTAATTATCGTTTAACACCAGTATTTTGAGTGTTTTTTCAGACATTTCACTTAGTTTGGATACTATGACACTAAGTAAACATTAATGTAAATTTTACTTGTCGTATAAAAATATTACTTACCGTTTAACATACTTAAAACTTACGCTACGTTTTTCTTTTACTTACGTAAATAAACGAGTTTTCCTAAATAAACCGGCGACGTCAGTCACTGATTTCAACAACGATTAAAAACATTTATTAATTTTTAAAAAATCGTTAGCGCGGATTCCGAGATAAAAAAGTTAGCTGTATACATAGAGAGTCGCAGTTAGTTGGACGGTTGGTTGGTTGTTGTAGGCTGCATCACTCGTAGAACTGTCGTTCTCCGTGATATACTCACTTTAGCTGTCTCTCTAAAGAATTCTAAAATATGGCTCTCTTTTAAACTTGTAAACACACTTTTTAGTAACACGTTTTCTTTTAAAAATAACACTTTTTTATACGCCAGATATCTGTTATTTTCTTTTGAAAATACTCGTATTTACTTTGGGCACAATGCTTTCATATATTTCTTGATAGCTAGTTCTTTTTTGTAATACAGGACGATTAATTTGGATACATAAAATGTATCCAAATTATGTATTATGGGACTTAGTTTTTTAAAATAACATTTTTATATAGAGCATGCTAAACTCAACACCTACTTTCAAATGTAAATGGCTGTCCTGGTAAAAATAACACTGATATTATAAAACTGTGCATGTGCACTAAAAATGTTCTGTATCATTTCTGTATTTATAGCCATTCTCTTTTAAAAGTTTTTTTCACTTTTAGAACGGCTGCCGGTTTCAAAGTATAAAACGTATCATTTACGAATTATTTTAAGAAAAAATTCTGGGGAACACAACCTTATTCCATTAATCTAATCCACCTCTTCCTTTGATTCACATTATTATAGGAATAAATCTTACATAGTAAAATAGAGAAGGTTAATCGTTAACATGTTGCGCTATAACGGTACCCATTCATGTTTGAAATAAAATACTGTTTCTTTTTTTTTTCAATATATCTCATTATACAATAGATTTCCATATTCTATATAGTCAACATAAATGCTCCCCCAAAATTTCTGAGATTACTTTCACGTGGTTTAAAACTTGCAAATAATGTGCTCGAGCATGTAAAATCTGTATACTTAATATGCCATGATAATTACTTTTCGTTAAAAATTTATATAATGTTAATAGTTTAAAAATTGTATTTAAAATTTGTAAAAAAATTTAAAGCAAATCAAACATATGCATTTGTAGAACATCAATGAAATAGCATCAGCTTTAAAATGCTGCAATTAATTCAGAGAGAAATCTGTTAAACAACGAGTCTGAAATATTTGTCTATAAAAAAACAAGAATTTATTAGAAAAATTTATTTTTCCATTTATAAAATCTTCTATTGAGCAAATGGACGGAAAGTTTACTTATCTAGAAACGCATTTTCACACTATGGAATCAATTTTCCTACTAAACGTGAAAACTCAATAGATTTTTCTAAGCTCTGAAATATCTCATTTAATTAAACATCTTCAATGCGTTACCTAAGATTTAGATCAATATTTTCTACACCAGATGTGTATTTTTCTGCCATTATATATGCTATTTACTTTTCAAAAATCTAATTACATTTAATCTCAGTATAATCTACTTTTAAAGCAACGAGAATTTTATTTTCATTGTTTAAGATACCGTAAATGTAAATGGAAGCTTATCAAATTGAAAAACTGGAAGGTTTTTTTTTCTTTAATGGAATATATATTTTCACGTATGTATGTATTATGTTATTCTTCAATATACAACTCTATTCATGTCTTCTTTTTATCAGACGTTCATACCATTATAATACCAGTTAATTTTTTTCTGTAATTTGTTATTCAATCCGACAGCTCTGTCATCTCTATTGTAATTGTTTTAACATGTGAAGAAGTATTTTGCACGACAGTACAGTAGCATGAGGTGTGAAAAGTTGACTTACAGTTGGATCATACATCGCTGTTAAATGTAGTAAAGGCAAACCATGGCCATTGCTATATCAAAATAATAACCTCACTATAAAAATCTTTCCAACACAAGTATATTTTATACATTTTTATACATGTATACTGCATAAGTAAAGTTCGGAAACATTAGCATTGTCACTAAGTTCCAATCACCGTCATTAGAGGGTATTTTGTAATGTATTTGCAGATAGATCTGCTATATTCTGAGCTTTAATATAGGCGTTAAATTAATAGTGCATGTGAGAAATAACCGAAAATTTCAATCTTGTTGGTTGTAAATCAAAGATTTGAAGACTATCAATCCTCTAATTTTGCGATCTGTCGTTAGTAGTCGCCAAACATGGCAACCGTTCGGCGAGATTTTGAATACGGTAATATACCGTTAATTCAACCGCCCTTCCCTCCAAACCCGGCGAAAATTCGTAAAAAAAAAGGTAGAGGGCGCTTACACAGGATTTAAGGGAAAAAGAGTTTAATATCCCGTTAATCCGCCTCCCACCCCCCGAAACCCGACGAACAGTCGTTAAAAAATTGATGGGGTCACTTGCTCTTTAATTAAAGGGAGAATTTTAGAAGGGGTTCGCAAGGAGAAAAAGGTTCTGATAACTACTGTTCTATACTGTAGTCAGAAAATCTGCTTTCAAAATAGCTGGAGAAATTTGGAGATCCCACATGGTTTTTCCACTCAACGAAAATGCCGGCTCTCATGTGCGTGACAGGGCTATTTGAGGTGAGGTCGGGCGCTCTTTGGGGATTTTTCAAAATTAAAATTTGATCAAAATGTGGAGGGGGGCGTTTAATCGGGAGGATTAACGATGTATTGCGGTAAGCTCCAAAATGTGTATTAATATTTCAATAAGGTAAGCTTCAATAAGATAACTATAAATTCCTATCTAATCTATCTAAAACATGTTGAAAGGTCATTCATTTTTCCTCATAAATTTTAAGTCATCTTTAAACAGCTTTTCAATAAAAAAAAAATAAAACTCTGTGGAACATTGGGACTGAAGGGGCAGTACTTCTTTTAAAAAGAATAACTGTGCTCCATTAGGATCATACTAAGAATATCCTCCAAACCCACTTATTTAATCCCACTAACAAATTTCGTACCACTGGATGCACCATTAATTTAAATTAGTTAGAGTTATTAACTCAAAGAAAATAATATGCTTACAGCCTCCACCCAAGCAGAACCTACATGCTTTCTGAACGTCTATTAACTTTCAGACAACTTCCAGTAATCTTCTTTGAACATGTGTGAGCATTCAAAGAACCTGTGTGTGTTGCCTGGGTATTGTGGTATATGTTCTACTTAAAGCATTGTACATAGGATATTCTTTAAACACTTGATTGAGTTTAATTAAGATCATGCATGTAGCTCGAACTCCAGCCAATGTGATGCCAGCCCCATCTGCTACGAAATGAGTATGTACAAATCGCCTCTCGTTCAAAATATGTGTTAAATCAAACCGTATATCATGAGATACTTTAAATACTAAATTTAAATGTTTTAGATCAATACACTCAACAGTTGGACTCGTTAAATGATTTTTTTTTCAAAGACTGAGAATTTGTCTTAATATTTAGAATGGAAAAAATCTTTCGATTCTTCAATAAAATCGTTTCTAGTATGCTTTGGAAATTTTTCATTAAAAATCTTCCATAATTCTTTTAGGATTAGCGTCTAAAATAAAAACATGCATTATAGAAATATGAAACACCAACATAAAAAAAAGACAAGGAAAGAAATGAAGAAAAAGGGAAAGTGTACTTTTTTGATCAGAATAACCAATATTTTTTCATAAAACCTTTATGCTTATCATCAAAATTTAAAATACTTTATCTCGAAGCGCAAAGCTGATATATGAGAAGGAATAAATTCCAATATTTACACAATGGAAGAAAACCGTAAAATGTTGACAGAAGATTTTGCTTTCATCAAAAAACACAAATCTTTGTCTTAGTTTTAGGTATAATAATTTCCAAAAAATAATTATAAAGCCTTCTTTTGAAAAGGCGTACGTTTGTTTTGAAAAAGAATGTGTAAAACATATGAGGAAATACGGCTAAAAGAATTACGATAGTTTAATCATATAATTCTGGTAGAAAAATCCAAAATTTTCGTGTAAATTTTTTAGTGAGTTTTTGCTTTTCAACATAAACGGAAGTTTATTCATTTTAGTGTTTCCTGTCGTCTTTTTAAATTAAGTTACGTATGAAGGTAGAAAATAATCTTTTCTTAAATGATTAAGTAAGTTTGCGGTTTTGATAAAATCATCTATTGCAAGTCGTTTTTCTAGAAGTTATTAAGATGAAATTAAAATATTCAACATTTTCTAATTAAGTATGAAAACGTTTAAAATTTGCTTAAAAATTCATTTTCTATTTTTACAATCTTATGGCGTAAGAGAAAAAACACTATTAATTCGGTTCTTGCTCTTAAAAAAGTATTAACAGTACGCCCTCGAGTTATTCCGATATAATGTGAAGTGAAATGAAATATTAAAAATTCAATTTATGGTTTTCTTCCATTGTGTGATAAAATGTGAATTGAAATGAAATATTAAAAACATTAAACTCAAATAATTCAGAGCAGCTCTGTTAGTAATATCAATTTTTAAAACACTGTTTAAGTGCTTTTAAAATAAATATGAATATCCTATTAATTTTCGAAATTTAGAAATTTAAAATATTTCAAAATTCATTGCTGAAAGTTATATCCGAGGAGAGAAAAAAAGTGTGTGCGTGTAACCTTCACCCGCGATTGAAGTAAAACTTCTTTGACGTTTACGACTCATATCACTGAAATTATTAAACTTAAAGTAAATATCATGTTATAATTTAATTATATTTATCATTCATGTACTTTACAAAGATTATATAAATGTTATATTCATATTATTCATTGGAAATAGGTACTTGAATGTCATCATAATTTTTATGCATGAAATTATTGGTTTATGGTAACTATAATGTGAAACGTAAATTTTACTCTCTAAATTTGCTAATTTTCTTGAAAATACAGCATCTATCGTTGTACCGAAACGCGTTGTAGATTGAAGTCAAGAAGTATTCATAGTTAGATCAAATTTTTCTTTTAAAAAATCAACTAACGGCTGAGATTCTTGAGAGCGAAAATTAACATTAAAATCTCCAGTAAGAATCATCGGTAATTCATGATAATTACTTAGAATCCAGGAAGTGTCCATGTTCTAGTATTATTAACTGTTTTCTTATACCATCGTTCCGTCTGGATGTTGGGTTTGAATTGGGGGAATGTCCATAGTCTAGTATTATACTTTAACTGTGTTCTTTAACTGATGTTTTCCTCTGTTTGTTGCGTTCGAATGCAGGTAGTGTAACTTTTTTTGTGTTTTTCCATCACAGAATTCTCAAGCGTTGATTTCGTCTGCCGGTAGGTTTCGAATTATTATTCTGTATCCGTGTTTTTACACTGCAGGTTCTGTCTATTGTTTGGGATTGATTGCAGCCAGTGTCCGTTTCTTTGTGGTGTTCCATCCCCATGTTAAACCGTTGCTTGCTCCGTCTTGAGGTTGGGTTAGAATCCACGGAGTGTCTATTTGCCATCCTTTTATTTTGTTCTTAAACCCTTTGCAACCAGTGTTTGTTTCTTTGTGGTGTTACATACCCGTGTTATTAAACCGTTGTTCCGTCTGGATATGGGGTTAGCATCCAGGAAGTGTCTGTGTTGAACTATTATTCTTTCACTGTTTTCTTAAAACGTTTTCTCGTAGGGTTTGAATCGAGAGAATGTTGTGGTATTTTTCTTTCACTGTGTTCCTAAACTGGTGTTTACTTCTGTCGGTTGGTATCGAATGCACGTAGCGTCTATTATTGCGTTTTTCTATGACAGTGTTCTTAAATCTTTGTTTTCCTCTGCTGGTTTTGTTCGAGGTAATTCTGTTTAAAAATTTACATTTGGCTCATTATTATAAATAACTCAAAAATACAAGAGCAATATTAAAAGCAAGATTACATACTATATAAGTACAGACAAACAATATTTATGTATCATGGTAACCAATCATGTCAAGTTTTAACTCATAATTACATTATTTATTACAATAATGCCATTGAAAACATGTGAGTAAAGCAACGGAGCTTCGACCACGGAATGCACCATCCCTAATAGCACAACTGTCACCCGTGACTAAAAAGTGACCACGCGAAACAGTGACATTAGAGTCACAAAGAGTCGCTTTGTCGCCGCCGTTTAGTCACGCGACAGTCCCTATGTCCGCCCACAGTGACGTCACAATGCGACCCCGCCGAGTAGTCACAACTGCGACGACGGTTGCCGCTGTGACCCTTTAGTGACGACACAGAGCGGTAGCAGTCACAGATATGACTACAATGCGTCGTCACAGCGTAGTCGCGATCACACTGCAACTGAAATGTGCCGGTACATAGTGGTCACAATGGCGACTCCGATATCACAAAAGTGTCGCAACCGCAACCCTCGTCACGACATTACTCGTATGGGACTATTTTGAAAGACAAGCAATTATTAGCTTTCAAAGCAAATTAAGAGAAAGCAATTGAGGTCCCTAAAATATCTTTATAACGGTATTTTAAGTTTTGTACGTTATTAAAATGAGGGACATTCTAGTTTAGTTATGCGTCGAACATGCTTTTTAGATTGGTTACACGAGGGCTATCCGCCTAAGGAGTCAACAGGCCCATGTTGACAAGATAAACAACTAGAAAATTCCAGATAATGATGAATTAAAAAAGTAAAAACAAACATTTCATAATACTAATATGTATACTTACATAAGTCACAAAGAAGTCGAGTAACTGTAACAAGATATGAATGCAGCCATAGATTGATGCAGCTAGCAACATAAAAACAGTAAAAATAAAAATTTACCTGTAATATTTTCCCGACTGTTTAAAAAATGTAAAATCCAATTGTAAAACTTTGAAATCCATTTTCTGAATCCATAACCAGCAAGATATCACTGCAGAAGCAAATCTTATAATTATTATTGCTCCTAACAGAGATATCTTACTAGTCTATAGCAATAACCTTCTCGAAAGTCTGCAACAACAAACGGAAAAACTGTATCCTAAAAAGCATATTTCATAACTGGCTTCCCGCTCAACGTTTCAAGATTTGCAAAACGAAATGAAACATCAAAAGAAAAAAGAATGGGTTACTACTCAATCGACACGAAAGCTCGCCAATCTTCAAATGCATAAAAAATTCATTTGTACTTCGTATAAATAATCTGAATTAATATACCCAGCAAGCGCACACACGTTTAAATTACGTATTCCCGATGTCGAAATGTCGAAAATAGGTCGATGAAAAATTACAGCAAAAAATAGCGTTTAAAAGAGATCAAACATACATTGTGTTATCGACGTTATAAAGAGCCGTTCGATTTTGGTCAGGGAGGCGGCTATCTTCGACTGTTAATGTTGGTCGCCCTCACGAGGTCTATGATCCGTCAATGTATCGCCGATTTTCCGCTCATGGCTTCGGCGGTCTGAGAGACCCCCCCCCCAGCCAGCCAAGAAGAAACACGATGGAGCATCGAGACATTTTTTCAGCTTAGTTAATAGTCATTTGAACGTCGAATAAACAGTGCAGGGGAGACAGAATTTACGGGGTCCTTTCTCACGACCTTTGACATGTCCACCCCAACCGTTTTCTCAGAAAACAGATGCTTTTTTTCCCTTTTTTATGTGTGTAATTCGTTCATGGTTCGCGTGGCTCGTACTTCGCAGTTTTTTATGCAAGGGCAGAACTGGCTCCAGCGTGTAGTCAAAGGTTGAGCTCAGCTGCGCTACACAGAACAGTAAAATTTCCATAGTTTTAACTATAAAAGTGGATATTTTTCAAGTATCGCTTGGAATATTTTTCAAGTTCAACGCTAACACGATTTATCGTTAGCTTGGCATATTAATAAGTTTGTCTGGCTCTCTTTAAATTGTGTTGGCCGGTGATGTTATTAAAGTTTATCGGGGTAACTACAAATTTTAATTCCAGCCATCAAAATTTTGGAGGTGAGTTAAATAATTATTTAACTAATTATTAAGTGCTTTGTTCCTTTTATTCATTTTCTTTTTAATTGCTAATTATAAGTCTTCTTATTTGTATTATAGAGTGAAATATAAAGGTACAATTGGCATAAAATCAACTGTTTACCTTAAGCATATGAAATATTTTTTCTCATTATAAGCATGAATTTACTTAATGTAAACTTACTATAACAAAAGTCAACTTATTATTGCATTATGGCACAACTTACAATGAAACAGATTAAAGCACTTTATGCAAAGTTTTTTTTTTCTTTTTAAATTGTATAATAATATGTGTGCATTTAGTATGTAATTTAAACCTATTTGGGGTAGTAAAATTGAACAAATCAAAGAATTAAGAGAGATAAATAAAAAACTGTTTGTGTAATGAAGTAGACAAAATTTTTCTCGTGGGAGGGTGAGAGGGGGGGATTTGTAGATAGAAAACTTGTTCATATTTTATTACAGGAAAACTATAATAAACTATGGAGATAAAAAAGCAGGCTTATTCGTCTAATAGAAGTGGTTCCTTGACGATTTCGTCGAATCCTGACAGTTTATAAACGTAGTAATTATGCCGAAATTCCAGACATTTAGAGAATATGTCAGTCACACACCATTTACATACGTCGTGAAAGCATGGAAATTCAAACTTCTTGTCGGGTGCACATGCCGTTTAAAATGAAACACTTTATATTTCTAAATATAATACATTATACTACTAGTTGTTAGCTAATGAAAAGCAATTTTGAATTAAATGATTAGAAATAAGAAGTTTTAAATTAACTTCTAATCGTTTAGATAAAGTTATAAAATTTATATTCATAAAAGTTTGAACATATACAAAAATATATTAAAGTTAAAATATAATCTTGATTTTTAATTTAACAGATAAGTAACTCGCACGAACAGCTTATGTCACTAATCAACATTTTAAAGGGTTTCCATTTTTCCCCCCGGGACATTTTATTAATCGTTTTGGCTGTATTAGGTATTTTTAATAAAAGGGTGCAAAAAATTATTTAATCTACTTTTATAAACTCTCTAAATATTTTCATATATTGGTTAAAAAGTAACCTTTTTTATATAAAATAAGTAAATTATATTTACTGTTAGTAAAATTGCATTTTAAACTGTATTCCTTACTTAACTAAATTTACTAATATTTTATTTAATTTTTAAGTTACTTTTTCACCATCTTTCACCAATATATGAAGATATTTAGATTGTTTATAACACTGAATTAAACAGCGTACCTCCCCCCCCCATTTTTATTGAATATACCTACAGTAAAAACAATTCATAAAATGTACCGGGGGGAAAAAGTAAACCCTTTAAAATGTAAAATAGAGACATAAGCTATTTATGCAAGTTACTGATCAATGAAATTCAAAAAATCAAGATTATATTTTTCTTTAATGTATTTTCTCTGTGTTGAAATTTTTATGAATGTATATTTTACAACTTCATCTAAACAACTAGAAGTTAATTTGAAACTTGTAATTTCTGCACATTTAATTAAAAATTACTTTTTATTAGCTAACAAACTAATATTAAAATGTATTATATAGAAATATAAAATGTTTCCTTTTTAAACGGCAAAAGTTCACAAGATCAGAACAGTTTGAATTTCCATTCCTTAACGACGTATGTAAATGGTATTTGTCTATTTTCTGAATGTCTGGAATTGCGGCACAATTACTACGTTTATAAATGGGCAGAATTCGACAAATTCTGCGAAGTCTTTAAAGAAAGACTTCTTTTAGACGAATATAAGCCGGTTTTCTCTGTCCTGTTGAAGCAATTCGACAATGTATAACGTAAAATCAATCACTATGAGCTGAATTTTATAAACGGATTCTGAGAATCTGTCTCCCTTTGCCGTTATAGCGACGAGTGTTCGACCAATATCGGGGATTTTCTCTTCCTGGCGGTCACCCTTTTCCATTCTTACGCCGTAGTTAAGCGAGATTGTTATCTCTCACGGTCACCCCTCGCGGGTAATACACCGTCGAGAAGTTCAGCGCTCGACGGGCAAACAGTTGGACATATCCAAGGATTTTTAACGTCGATGATTACGTCGAAACTACGGCGACCAGTGGCGGCTCGTGATAAAAAAAATAGGTGAAGAGCTTGATATCAAAATATTATGAAAAACACCTGATGCAGCCATTAACATGGGCGTCGGCAGAATATTTCCCAGGGGGGGAAAGGCTACTCCAGGGGGGCAAAGACTACTCAAGGGGGCAAGGACTACTTTAACGTATGGTTACCATGTTGAAAAGAGCAAAAAAGCAAGGGAAAACACTGCATACAAAAATCCAGAGGGGGCCATAGCCCCCCTTGCCCTATGGTGCCGGTGCCCATGTCCATTAAGCATGGTAATTAGGCGGTGGCACAGGCCTTTCTGCGGAAAGAAATTTTTAATCTGTCAGCGATGCATTAATTCCTAATGCCTCCACTGTTCGACCCAGGGCCCGATTAACCTTTGAAGTGAGGGGAAGCTCAGTCTCATTACGGGCCTCCTATCCCCTTTTTGTTTGGATTAAGTAAAGTTTTTAATGATTTTCTTTGTTAAAGGGATATTTAATTGATTTAATTGATTTAATTAGTTTTAATGATTTTATTTGAAAAAAATATTTTTTTAATTAATTTGAAATTTACCTTAGATAAAAATATATTATTCATTATATTCGCAATACTTTACTTAATTGTAATGAGATTTTACAGTATTTTTAAAATTACTGTAAAAAGTAAACTAAAAACATTTCCTTACTACTGAAACAATAAACTTTATTTATTGAGTCATATATTTTTCATGAGACATGGGGCTTTTTTCGGGAATTCTTTGTTCGTTTTGGTGACATCCTAAAAATCACAACATGGAAGTTCAGAATTAATTTTGACCTTTAGACGATTTTTAACATTACATATTGAAAGTTTACCCTTTTCTACCGACCAAATGTTCCTGATAATAGAAAATTTTGTCTCAACTGGAACAAATATCCCAAGTATAGACATCGCATACTGAACTAATTTAGAAATGTTGCTGCATGGAGTATCAAGACTTCTAAAATACCTTAAAAATAGCTTTCCACTTCTCTTCATTAAAAATCTTTACAATAACTTAGAAGATCATTTAAAAACAAAATTTTGAATTTTTATCCGTTTTGTAGTCATTTTTGAGCCCCCTTCAAATTATGACGGGAAGCTTAAGCTTCTCGAGCCTTTTCGCTAATCAGGCTCTATGTCGACCACGAGAAAGAACATCTCTTTTATCGTCATCATTCCACCGACTAAACGGTGTTTGTAATACATTACAGACTACATCATTTACAGGAAACATAATGAAGGTGAATAAACAGAAAAGAAACTAACTATTATTATCATTAAAATTAACACAAGAAGAAACTCTAAAATTTTCAAAAGACAGCAGTAAAAATCTCATGTGCCAAAATCTCAAACAAATCACGTGGTTTCATTTTCCTACACAAATTTGTGCTTGGAGATGCACTACGCTGGGTTTTCTCTCACTTGCAGAGGCAGACCGTTTTCTGAGGGATCTCTTCCCCTGATAGAAAGTAAAGCTGTAAAACTGAATGAAGCGTTTGGGGTTACCATGGCAACCCCCCAATAAGTGCAGTAGAAGAGATAATTTTTCCTTAGCACTTCACAACTCACCCCGTTAGAACCCGCGTACCACGTGACTCTAACAATGGACCAATCGTGACAGAAGTCTTTGAAGCTTTCTTTGGCCGCGCGGTATATTATTTCTATGCGCGCGCGCGGCAAGGGGAGGAGAGGGAAGAGAGTTTAGCTTCATTGATAGTAAGAGCATGATTTAGCACATAGTCTTATGGCAATTGGGCTTTCATCAGAAATTTAAGTGTATTCTTACAGACTAAATTTGAAAAAGGATTATGGCTTGCTTACGTTACACATTTTTTTGTTACTTACAATACTTGGTGAAGAGGCACTTCACCTACTTCACCTGAAAAGCCGCCACTGACGGCGACGTTAATTCGATGTATCGTGGCTGGCTGGGATAGCCAAATTTGCGACAACAGTTCGAATTCTTGGTGCCTTATCGTGCAACCGTGAGATATTAGTAAACCCTGGGTAAATATATTTAACTCTTGCTTCCCGTAAGGAGGCCCGTAAAAGGGTGTGACATAGAACATTTGATTCGAGAGTAATCGAAACAGATTGAAAGAAATAATATGTAAATATTGGTTCATTGCTGAATTTCTAACAAAATAGCTGCAGGAGCTCTAATTTGTTTTATTGTAAATTTGAGCAGTAATTACCTAATTTATATTTAAATATTAAATAATCTTTTGTTTTACCCCTGCTATATTTAATTTAATAAAAAATGTCAATAGAAGCAATTATGTAGGCTGTTAAAATTTTTAATTTAATCTAAAATTCTCTGAAGAAAAAAAGACTACAGGAGCTGAGCTCTCATGTAAAACCCTGACTGGTCTTCGTGTAATACTCTCTAACATATTTCTGCACCCTAATTCGGTAGATTTTAAAAGGGGCTTAACGTAGAAAAAAGTCTCCAAATATGTTTTTCAGGAAAAGTTAAGCAAAATCGTAAAAAATTAATATAAATTATAAAAATGTTACGATTAAAATTCATAATTCTGTACAAAGTGGGGGTTATGTACTGTCATATACAGAGTGGACTGTCACAGGGGGCGACTCACAGGGCCTGACGTGCTCAATGACGTAAACGTTTACAAGAATATATGTATTTCATTATTTCCTTACGCAGACTCCGGTTACAATTCTGAACTCTTGTACTTTTTGGAATAATAACTTTTTTTTTTATAAATGATATTATTTATAAATAAAATAATTTATTTTTAAAATTAATAACTTCAACTATAGTCCACTACTTTAAAACTATTTGTTTTAAAGTAGTAGCGACTAATATGAGATTTTATCATATTAGTCGTTATCACTTTAGCATTTGCATATTAAATATTTGAAATAAGGTATCACTCAAAAAAATGTGATTACAAATAAGTTTGTTTGCTAAGTCGTAAAGAACAGTAACTATGACGTCACAACAACCGGCAGTCACAAATCAGTCCCGCAGTGACTTCACAAAGCGATCACTTAGTGACCGATCACGCAGTAGTCACAGGGTGACTTCACAGTGATGTCACCTGGTGACTGGTCACAAAGAACGGAGTGGAGTCGCATCACTCACAAGTCACAATGTAACTAGTTTGTGATAGTCCTGTGACAGTTGTGACCCTCTGTGACGTTACAGCGACTGTTTTGTGACCATCTGTGCTATTAGGGATTGTGCCACTTTCTGTATTCGGTGCGTAGGCCTTGTTTATCGGAGGTGACGGGTTGGGTCGCCGCCTGTAACAAACGTGAGAGACAGTCAGCAGGATCGCCGCCTGTTCCCACAGTGGCTCTGACAAGAGCCGGTCCATTTATCCACTGAACAGAGTCATCAGAGAAGATCTTGCTTCAAAACAGGTAGGGAGTAATGTCGAAGCGTAGGGAGCACAGTCGACGTTCGCAGGAGCGAACGCCCGAGAGCTGTTCCGCAAATGAAGGAAGCAAGGGGGAAAAAGGTACGTCACTTCCTTTACTGAGCGTTACTTCCGTCAGAAAAAAAATCTGAGTTACTCCCTAGTTGCGCCTAAAGAAGTTTTACTTCAAAAACACCTATTTTTATCTCCGTTATAACTAAATACTCCTTTTTAGTACTTTAACACAACATTAACCTATGGAAAACTATATAGGACATGGATAACAACTGAGAGTTCATAAGTGTTTTTCTTTTTTCCCAATGGTGGGCCTCTGCCCCGGAGACATTGGCCACCACTATGGCCGGAGTCGTTGGCCTCTTTGGCACCTAGTAGGTGGACCAACGTCGGCCCCTATGAAGGGACACACACATGAAAGCCACGCCCAGTCGGGGATCGAACCATGACCGAAAGGAGTTGAACCCGAAACCGTAGTACGGTGCGTTACCCAGCTAACAATCTGGTCGGCACGTACCGTCGGCATTCGTAAGCGTAGTCTCTTAAGTTGCGTAATATTTTATACACTATAAATGATTCTAAGAGCATACAGCAATATGAAGTCTAAAATAAATCGATATTTTCAATGTTTCTCTTTATATATAATAGCTGAAATAACGGGCATTGACGTAATTGTGTGAAAATAAATAACTTTTTCATGGTGTTTGAGCATTTAAGAACAAGTACTAATAGTCTATTTTTTCAAAATTGAAATGCGTTAAAACTGAGCGCACCTTATTTCGTTTATTCTCAGTCTACTGTATTTAATGCAGTCCTGATATCTGATTGTCTGATGCAGTATCCGTTTTCTTTAATATGGTTGTAGATTTAAATTTATACAGGAATGTTTCCGTGCCTCTAAATTCGGAAATGGTACTGTTCTCTCCATCCGCTAACTATAACTAGGGATGGCAGAGTGGAAGCAGTTTATAGACCCTCGTACATCCAAAATAATCTCCAACTGAAAAAAATAACAGGAACTGGCCTGTATCCAATATAACAATACGTGAAGTAGGGTTCTTACAGCAATATTCACCAAGCGCCATGACTCGGCGAGTCAGGTAACCTGAATGGTCAGTTTGACTCTCAGAGACAACGCGGAAATTGTACTGGCCAAATATCATAGTAACCTTTGAATTTTAAATGGGGAATGTCATTTTTTGATCTATGATGTAACTCGCTCAGCTGTGTTAACTCACGGGTTTAATAGTTGCCGAATACGACCACTAGTAGCTCAGCAACTGGTGAAGGTTTTTTGATCAGCTTTGGAGATACGGATGTTTACATCACCACAGAGAAATCCCATAGGTATTTCTGACATATGTAAATGAGTGTGTGAGTAATGTTTTCAAATAATCTTCTTAGGATTGGGTGGATATATTTGGGGTCAGCTTCTTGTACTGAGGTCTAAAATCGAACCTTGTTAAGACGAAGGACAGCAAAAATATTTTCCTATTAACCAAAATTCGTCTTAACAGAAAAAAAAACAGCAAAAGCCAAGATGTGATTGGGGAACTCTCTTCGTCTAAAGAGAAATTAACGAGTTTTTACTGTAGTTAGGTATATTATCTAATCTATTTTTCTTATTGTGTAAATGTCACGAGATTTTTTCTTCCTTATTTGAATGCAAATTCAAAAATTGTTAAGTTTATTAGAAGCAAAGTTCTTACAGAACCAATGTAAATGAAATAAAATAAAATCCATCGCCTTTATTTAAACAAAATAAATGCAGTGGTGCTTTATAGTACAGCTATGCAGTTTTTAACTGCAAAATTATAAAAGCATGTTCGGTCAAAACATACATTCTTACATCCGCAATGGGAATAGATCACAAATGTAAGCTTATATTATCCTGAACTCAAAATTTTTGTAAAAAGCATACTTAAAATCCTAGAGTTTATCGAAATTCTCTGTTTGAAATCCATGATTTTTTCTTTCGCTTTCCAAATGATACTTAAAGCACTGGGGTCATTATAAGATTAATTTAAAGTCAGAATTGTACAATTGCATCTACAGAGAGTGTAAAATACAAAGTGAAAATAGAAAAAAAATAAAATCTGTACATTCCATGAATTTCTAGAAGCAATCGAAATCGCGAAGAAAGTTCATAAGATGACACTTAGATTTTTTAAACAATACTTTTATTGCAAACATTTTTAGAAAATATATTTATTTATACAGAAACTTGTAAACGTAGCTATAAACGTAGCGTCAATAAACCGCTTTTATAATCTTAATATGTTATAAAGACAAATATAAGCTACTTTTTGTATTAGTAACCCAACAGTAAGTTTCTAAATGACTTACTTAAAATGTTGCTAAAATGTGTATTTATTCTCCAAGGTTAATTAACCTGGAATTTAAACCTCATTTCTACAAATAAAAAGGAAACTCAAATATTCGTTAAAACTTAATACAAAAAGTTTAATGAGTTAAGAATTTAAAGAGTGTAATGACTAGCTGGATCAATAAAATGGCTCCTTTAACGTATAAAATGAATCTAATCCACATAAAAAGCCCTAATTGATTACGAACTTGCTTTACTTTAAAAAATGCAGAACAACAACAAGCAAAACAAGCTTAAATGCTAAAATTAAAATAAAAGCATCACATGAGTTTATATTTGAATAAACTTTTCTGTATAAAATGCTGCCTTGAAACTTCTTTTTTTCTTTTCTAAGAAAATCTCAATTAGACACAGATGATATTAGCAAGTTATACGCTACAGTAGTTTTAGTATTTTAATTTAATTAAATGTTATGTCATTTTTGGAAGAAATTTTCATTTAAATAGAATTAGTTTTATGGAAAAGTTATTGTGTTATAGTGTTACAGTTGCTTGAACGAAATTACATGTTTCGAATTTTTCATCTTCAACCCAGATTTTACAGGTTCACTCTCATCTTTGGAAAATCGTTGAGTGAATTTTTTTTCCTCTGTTCTTCCTTTATGTGTCATTGAATTCTCTGCTGAGGATAAGCTTTATGAAGGGAACATAATATAAATTTTTGGGACGATAGAAGTGAACTCCTAGTTTAACTTCATAAGAACCCAACCCTCCTACGTACGCAATGGCCAGTAGCTTGCTTTTTTTTCCAAGATGCTTAGGAAGCTGATTTTTTTTTAATTTAAAAAGAACGCTGAAAGTTATAGTAACTTAGTTTGCTAAATAACTTTTTAACAGACGAAAACAAGTGTAACTACAGATGATGTTCACGCATGTTTAATGATTTTGAAAGAATAAGCAAAAATAAAAAAAATCAATTTCTAATATGTTTAGTATGATAGACTTTACGCTGAACGATCACATTACATCTTGATTTCTATATAAAATAGCTTTCTCAAATAATAATAATAATGAGAACGCTGTTTTCTATACACTCCTCCACCACAATCTTAAAAAGCCCATACAACGTTTTGAGATGCCTCTTATAAGGAGCTAGTTTTAAAAGTCCAGATGGAGAGTAATCCGTCGGGGGCACTTCCGAAAACTTGGGTAGAACGCATTTAAAAGTTAAAGTCTGAATCCCAGTATCATTTCTCATTTTTTATAAAATATAGCAATTATTTAGAAACGTGATTGCTGGCTTTATGGTGATGGAACTTAACACTGTGCAAATTGGTTGGATAAAGTGGTAGAATATCTTCCTTGAAAATAGGTATTAAAACATTCCGTAAAAACTTTGCAAAGGATTAGCTAGATTTTGGGATTTTTTTTTTATTGGAAACTTTCTTCCCATTGTGCATGTCAGTGCCACCTATCGGTAACATTTGGAGCTGCAACCTTTTTTGTCATTAAAAAATTCAGATCACTCTCTAAAGCTATTTGTGAAGTTTTTACGGACTTTTTGATCACCCTGTATTTCTGATGCTAATACGTAATGATTTTGGTATTTTTTTCTAAAGAAACTTTCTTTCTTATCTCAGAACCAAGAGTTTATGACTTTTTCTCCTCTTTTGTGGCAGTATGCCGATCTTATATACTGCAAAAAAAAGTCTGTTAAACTGACAGAAAAAAACTGTCAGCCAGGATGCCAGTTTATATCCGTATTTTTTACAGAAGTCTTCCGTATTTTTTTCCGCATACGGAAGATTGCTGTAAAATCGACTGAAAATCTGTAAAATTTATGGAAGACTTCGGAAAAATATACGGAAATAAACTGGCGTCCAGGCTGACAGTATTTTTCTGTAAATTTTAGACTTTTTTTGTAGTGTATCTGATAAATATATCCAAGCCTCATCAATTGTATTTACATAATTTCACTGTAGACCTGTCAAAAAATTTATTTTCATACGACAATCTGCTTACAGTCTTATGTTGATAAACATGTTTCGGCATCAGACGATGACAATATGTTTTACTGTTTTAATCCGTTTTTTTTTATCAGATTTTGGAAATCATTACAAGAGATGTTTAAAGGTCGTGCGATAACTCTTTGGGGAGTTCGATATAGTACGAGGTGTATGTATTTTTGTTGTTTATGCAATTTTACCTTTTTTCCACTCAAATGTAAACGTTGATGTTTCTTTCTCCTTTTCCTTCTTCTTAATTCTGTCACTTATTTTACGTGTAGAAATATTAAAACAATGATTTTTACTTTTTTTAAATTATTCGAATAAGAGTATTTCTCTTCGTTAAGTGCAGAAATGTAACATTCGATCCGTTGTTAATTTTCAAGTGACATATTGAAGCAAAGAATATTTTTATCATGCAAAGGTAATTAAATATCATTCCGAATTGATGCCAGTGAGATTTTGTTTCGATTCGGTTAATTTTAATTAATTATTTCCGGTGCACTATCATGCCCAAGCTCTCCGAAACATTTACAAAATTGTTTAAAACTTATTATTAAAAAATAAATTACTATTACTGAACTACTATTTATTATTACTGAAAAAATTACATACAGATTTATAATTACAAAAATGTTCTAAACTCAAAGCTGAAAAATGTATAGTAAAAGATAAACTAGAACTGCTTCAGTAAAAATCAAGTAATTACTGAATAAACTTCCGCCTAACTTTAAAAAAATCTCCCCCCGTATTGCTTAGGTGACATATCGAATTGAACTAGAAGATGGAAGGTGCCTGGCTCAAAACCAGGTCGCGTTCGCCGACCTAACAGTTAGGAGTTTTCAATCGTGTTCTCCGAAAATTAGTGTAAATACGGGTTAGGACCCCTGAAGACCACCATGAAGGGCACCTCGCTCCTCGGCCTAGAGCCCTTGTGTAGCTATCTGGCCGTAATCCCACAACACACAACTCATTCCTTAGTTCCCAACCTCACCCAAAGGGAAAAAAAGAAGCAGAAAATATAAACATATGTGATACAGGCCTCGCTTTGTGAAATATGATATCACACACATACAGTGACTCAAGTACTCCCGGAAAAACTCGAAAACGTTCAGTTTCTATCGGATCGGTAGAACCCTTACTTCATGATTGAGTTTTGGTAAACCTATCGTCATAAAAACTAAAACGAAATATTGATTAAATATGTTATCATCCAGACAATATACAATGACTTGCACTAAAAGTTCAAAGAAATCTTTTAAATCTTGGAAAAAAATCATTAAAATTTTCTGTAAAAAAATAGAGGCTTTTAAAAGTCATTTGTATCTAAAAACGATGGACTGATAAGTTTAGTGGTGCTACCTATTATTGAAAAGGATTTTTAAAAAAACTTTATTCTAGTATTCACTTTATGCGGCATTTATTTTCAGTTTTTTAAGACAAATATTTTTGGTGTTCCCGTATCGGGAACACTGTGCCGCAAAGGGTAATGGAGTCAATAAAAATCGTTGCAAAAATGTATGCTCACCCTTTGTAGTTTAATATTTTAAGCAACGCATTTTTATAGAAATTTAAAGCATTTTTGAAGTAAAACTTCTTTAGGCGCAACTAGCGAGTAACTCAGATTTTTTTTCTGACGGACGTAACGCTCAGTAAAGGAAGTGACGTATCTTTTTCCCCCCTGTTACCTACATTTGCAGAACAGCTCTCCGGCGTTCGTTCATGCGAACGTCGACTGTGCTCCCTGCGCGTCGGCATTACTCCCTATCTTTTTTGAAGCAAGATCTTGTCTGATGACTCTGCTCAGTGGATAAGTGGACCGGCTCTTGTCAGAGCCACTGTGGGAAGCCTTCCGCTGAACAGGCGGCGATCCTGCTGACTGTCTCGCTGTGTTGTTACAGGCGGCGACCCAACCCGTCACCTCCGATAAACAAGGCCTACGCACCGAATACAGAAATTGGCACAATGGCGCATTGCGTGGTCCAAGCTCTACTTTACTCACATGTTTTCAATGGCATTATTACAGTATTTAATGGAATTATGAGTTAAAACTTGGCATGATTGGTTGCCATGATACATAAATATTGTTTGTCTGTACTTAAATAGTATGTAATTTTGCTTTTAATATTGCTCATGTGTTTTTGAGTTATTTATAATAATGAGCCAAATGTAAATTTTTAAACAGATTAACCAGCAGAGGAAAACAAAGGTTTAAGAACACTGCCATAGAAAAACGCAATAATAGACCCTACGTGCATTCGATACCAACCGACAGAAGTAAACACCAGTTTAGGAACACATTTAAAGAAAAATACCACAACATAAACATTCTCTCAATTCAAACCCTACATGAAAACGTTTTAAGAAAACAGCGACAGAATTATAGTTCAACACGGGCACTTCCTGGATGCTAACACGATATCCACACGGAACTACGGTTTAAGAACACGGGTATGTAACACCACAAAGAAACAAACACTGGCTGCAAAGGACTCCGTGGACTCTAACCGAACCTCAAGACGGAGCAACGGTTTAACACGCAGATGGAACACCACAAAGAAACGGACCCTGGCTGCAATCACTCCCAAACAATAGACAGAACCTTCAGTTTAAAGACACGGATGTAGAATAATAATTCGAAACGTACCAGCAGACGAAATCAACGCTTAAGAACAGTGTGATGGAAAAACACACAAAAAAAAATTACACTGCCTGCATTCGAGCCCAACAAACAGTGGAAAACATCGGTTAAAGAACACAGTTAAAGTATAATACTAGACTATGGACATCCCCCCCATTCAAACCCAAACTCCACGCGGAACAATGATATAAGAAAACAGTTAAAGAATAATACTGCAAAATGGACACTTCCTGGATTCTAAATAATTATCATGAATTACTGATGATTCTTACTGGAGATTTTAATGTTAATTTTCGCTATCAAGAATCTCAGCCGTCAGTTTATTTTTTAAAAGAAAAATTTGATCTAACTATGAATACTACTCGACTTCAATCAGCAACGCGTTTCGGTACAACGATAGATGCTGTATTTTCAAGAAAAGTAGCAAATTTAGAGAGTAAAATCTATGCTTCACATTATAGTTACTACAAACCTATAATTTCACACATAAAAATTTCAAATACCTATTTCCAATGAATAATATGAATATAACATTTATATTATCTTTGTAAAGTACATGAATAATAAATATAATTAAATTATAATATGATATTTATTTTAAGTTAAAGTTTAGTCATTTCAGTGATATGTGTCGCAAACGTCAAAGTTTTACTTCAATCGCGCGTAAAGATTACACGCACACACTTTTTTAATTTATATTTTATCTAGGTTAATTTCCAAGAATGTATTTTATATTTGAAGAATACTTGCTTCCTTCATTATTATTTAAACTCATCACTTGAAGGTCGACTTTTGTTGTCAATTGTCACTTACAAGGATATGCTCAGACGTCGGGGACACGAATTTTAATGAAATATGGATGGGTTTTAGAGACCTCTTATTGAAGTAAAATTTCAATGATTTAGCTTCCAAACCTAGAATTTGTTTTGAGAAAATGTTAATAAAAGATTTGATACATTGTTCTAGGAATAACTTCAGCAAGGATTTATTATTAACACTAATTCCGTGGTACTGCATTCCGCTGCGATGCTCAAACTCCGGGTACCGAAACTTTCTGATACCCCTTTTTTAAAAATTTGTTTCTAAAATATACAAAAATTAATTTAGAACTAATTTTTGTTAGAAAATTAATCTGACTGAATAGATAAAAGCTACTTTCATTGATTAGATTTAAATGCACACTAAATTAGAGTCACAGAAATTAGTTGCATGTTTGTTTGTGTTGTCATTGCAAAGCTGCGCATGAGCTGTCTGCCTAGGATAGGGGCGTGTTGATCGGTGGACTTTGTAAGGGGTTCTAACGTGTATTCCCGTTTCATTTGGGAAAACGGACCAAAATACCAGACCGTTTAATGGATATCCTCTTGACAGACTGAACATGGGACCTTCATACTTCGGCCGTCTAATTGTGTTGTTTGTGTGATTATGGCAACACTAGCTGAAACAATCTGCCAAGGATGGGGGGGTTTCTTGGTAGGAAGACTTTCTAAGGCGCTGTAATGCGTATTCACGTTACATCTGGAGAAAACCTACCAAAACTCCAAACCGTTAGATAGACAACCGAGCCATGGTTTCCGAACCCGGGACCTTCACATTTCGGCCGTCTACCATTTTCAGTGACATAACCACTCGGCCGTCTTATGTCATGTTCAATGTCTTATTCCCTCGGCCATGGTGGGGACATTAGTTGCACGAATTGTAATTACATTTTGAAAAGGTTTTATCGAGGGTGTTTACATACTTTTAGAACGACTTCGTCATAGACTTTAAAAATGAGCAAAGTTTTGGATGAAAATATCAGGCAACAACTTACTGTTTGTAATGAGGAATATTGTTTACTACTTTTAAATACTTTGCTTTAAATTAATTAATCTACATAATTTATGTATATTATTTTTTTTTCTTGGTTTATATGGTCAGCGTCATACACGCCACCCGATAAAATCTCCAGTTAGCCAAATAAAACCGAATTATTTCCAACATACAACCGATAATTCATTAAGTACGTTCCAGAATTTTATGTTTATTTACAAAGATATGTTAAATAAAAATAGCTTTTACTCATTCAGCTATCGCGATCATTTTTAAGATTATTTTAGCGTTTTTAAATAAATATAAATATGAAAATGTTACTTCTAGTTTCAATCTTTGAACTTTAGACTTCGGAGAAGAATGTGTTATCATGGAGGTACCGTTAAGGAAAACATTTAGTTTATAACAATATTTCGAATCTTAATTGCGATTTTCTCAAAAAGAAAACAAATCTCGACAGTTGAAGGCTAATTCCATGGAAACATATTTCGCTAGGGTTTTCTAAAACCCATTGGCATTTCACATTTCATCACAGCAACTGTATCTCTTTCTGTTGGAATTATTTGTTTAATTTTCTCTCTTTGAAACAGCTTTCGTCTCATTTAAGATTTCCCTCAACACAAACACACGCGCAGAATGTCTTTCCTATCTCTATCTGCTGACACAATTAGTCTTTCATTCATACGTTCAATATTATTAGTTGGTATAAACTTAAATTTATTAGCTGGTTGGAAAACAATTGATAAAAGGAAATGCTAGGTAATCCAGGTAAGGAAATCCTGCTAGAAATTGCAGTGCAAACTTTCTTGGGAATAAAAAACTTTAAGATGACTGGTAATTTTTTTCCAAACATAAGTAGCAGGTTTAATAACGGTCTTTTATCTTTGTCTCGTAAAAGTTATTCTACAAACATGAAATGACACTAATTAGTTTTAGTATATTTTTTATGATTCATGTGTGAGTGTTTGACTTCATTTTAGTTCACGAATCCTTTTTTCATGGCTAGAGTACTGAGCTTTGTAGTAATATTTTACAGAAATATCAGGGTATTATAAATGTCACAGACATTTTACTTTTGCATTGTGATCGTTAAAAACGAAAAATACAATTATAATATGGAGTATTGCATTACAAAGTAAATAAAAGAAATGAGATTAAAGTTTGAAGAACTGCGATGTAGGACTTTTACTTCAATTAACGTTCATTCACAAAACCTATGCTTTAAAACCTATTTATCATCCACTACGTGACATGAAGCGATATTTGACATCGGTTATCAAACGGGGACATAACATTCAGAGCTGTTACATCTGTATCTTTCATTCTCTCAGATATAGGAATCACGATTTGTGAACCTGTCATGTCCATCCCAAAGACGCAGAATTGTAACAGGAATCATTGAATCAGAAATGCAGTCTGCTGATGCGAAAATAACGTATCAGTATATCTTATAGCTGAAATAATCACAGCTTTTACTCTTCTCTAGTTCTATAAGCTTCTAAAGAAAGGCATATATTGATGATACTTCTGCACGTGTAGCTTAGTGGTTGCTCTAGAAATACTCTGAGGTTACATTTATGTTATAATTTTAAAATATTATTTAAAACCTACAAAGCACATGATTTTTTAAACAGGACTGAAAATGAAATTGTAACTTCATTTAAGCTTACTCATCTAGGAAAAATATTTTTAAGAAATTAGTATGTATTTTCACAGAAAAAACAAGGGAAATGTTCAAAATCGAAAGTTTAAAATGTCCACCCTGTAGCTCTCATAAAACAAAAGAGAGTAATTTATCTTAATTCTACTTTATTGAGTCTTATACAACTATTTTTTTAATAGTTTTGTATTTATTTTCATTCAGCAATAAAATTTAGAAGCCATAAAAAATTCGGCCCAAAATTTATCAGCGAACTGTATACACATGCTATGAATTCATGCTTCTTTGGTTTAAAAAAAATAATGCTGCCATGCATTTTTAAAAACTAAAATTATTTCCTTAATGGTCTTATACATATATGGTCTTATACATAATGGTCTTATACATATACAATAATATGTATCACAATTCCCTCCCAGGTTTGGAAGGCTTATGAAATATATGTATATTACCAATACAGCAACAAAGTTTACTTTATTGATGATAGAAATGTTACAAGTTTTGTTTCATAAAAGTCCAGTATGTGAACCTTTTGTGACAGCGACGGAACAATGCAGTGTTGTCAGACGGGGGGGGGGAACTTAACTTGTAACATTTCTTTCTCCAATAAAGTCGACTTTGTTGCAGCATTGGTAATATATATATATTTTATAAGCCTTCCAAACCCGGGAGGGAATTGTGATACATCCTGTATTTAATTTAAATTCATATTTTAGACAAACTTTTCTTTTTCTTGAGTAAGAATGAGAATGTAGCCAATTGGCTACAGTATGCACTGTAGGGTTAGTATTAATATTCTTTTAAACATTCCGTGAGGTTCCATTTTTGAGAAAATGAAGTACCCAACTGATAAAACTTCTTCCTTACTTTCAGAAAATATCCCCCGCATTCCTTAGTTGACATCCCCACCCAAAGAAAAAAAAAAGAAGCAGAAAATATAAACAGATGTGATTATACGCATACGGTGACTCAAGTTCTCCCGAAAAAATTCGCAAACATTCAGTTCCACCCGGTCGATAGCATCCTTACTTCATGATTCAGATTCGGTAAACCTATCACCATAGAAAGTAAAAAGAATACTGATTAAATAGATTAGACATTCAGATAATGCAATGACTTGCAAAAATAATTAGGAAACTCTTTTTCGGTATCTGTAAAAAAACATTAAAATTTCCGTAAAAATAGAAGTTTTTACGTCATTTGTATCTAAAATCTATGAAAAGATAAGTATGGTGCTATCATCTATAATTAAAAAGGAATAATAAAAGAAACTTTTGATCTAATATTCACTTTATCTGACATTCATTTTCAGTGTTTTAAAAAAGAAATACTTTAGGTGTTCCCAACACGGGAACCCCATTCATTGCCAAGCAACCTCACACCACCATCGAACTTGTTTGGAGAACCACGTGCTTGTGTAACAGGATGGATTGTTTGTTACCTCCTTCTACCTAATAACCTTTCGGCCAATACTTCCAGATGAAACCTAACAAACCTGTAGAAAAAGGTACTGTGGGAACACTACAACAAATTTCACTGCCAAATAACGGTATATATACTGGCAGCAGTGGGACCAGTATACCATCCAGTATCATCACAAGCAGGAATGTCAGCGTAAATTGACGGTATATCTTCTACTCACAAACAAAAAATCCGTTATTTTATGGTATAAATACCGTTTAGAATAGAAGCAGCACATATACGGTAGTTTTAGGGATCAAATACTATAGAATTACGGTATTTTACTGTACAGAAAAAAAGGTATTTATACTGTAAAATTTACAGGCCTTATGCTGTCATTTTACGAAATTTTTTACTGTGTAGTACCTTTTTATAACTGAGATGAGATTAGTCTCACGGAACAAGGCACTGTTTATGAGATAAAGCGAGAAATGATTTAAGTCTTTTGTCGTACAATGTGTAGCCACACCTTTTTAGACATACAGAAACGGTCTTTCCAAAACTTGTCCATGCGACTACGTCTGCCACTGCCATGCGCCTATTTTTACGAATATGTCGATGAAATATGCATACTTCTCGATCAGTCAGCGTTAACTTCCATCCAAGAATCTTTCCTGGAAGGCTATTTCAAGCTGTAGAGAAACGTTTTATAATGTAACATGTTGCATATTGTATCAAGCGGATCGTTCAGCCGTTTACCATTACCATTTACCTAAAATACCATTTTAGAGCTGTTGTATGAGATGATTGTGCACTGGAAGTTGCAGTACCTTGATCCCTTGCCATGATTTCAGTAACCTCTGATAACGATCAGCAAATGTTCTCCCTCATATGCTGATTGCTTTCTCTCACGTCACTGACTCAGAATTGTGGGCGAAACGGATGGATTATTCTATTTCCTTCTACTGAACGAATCAAAAATGCAACTTTGAGATCAAAATACAGGTCTTTCTTTTCAAATTTAGCAGTTACCATTGTACACAGTCCAACTACTTATAGAGAAAAGTATGTTAAGATGTCGAACTTTGAATTTCTTCGTCGCAATCACAAACAGCAGCACAGCATCTGTCAAGTCAATCGTGTGTCTCCAACATTGAGTTTTGAAGCACATTACAAGTAATGCAAGTTGATTTTATGCATTTTCCTTCATTTTAGTGATTTCAAATTTATAATTTAATTACTGAAACCTGGGGGAAGGAATTTCATTGATGTTGACGCTGTACCTAAAAGCAAGGTTTTAATTCTTTTAAGCAATGTTAATGAATAAAGCACTTTTTGGGATACTGCAATAGAGGAATTCAAAATCTGTTATGTTACTGAATCTATCACTAAAGAAATGGCATAACAATTAGAAAAGTATGTAAAAATCTCATATCTCGTTTTTTGAAGGCATAAATGTTTGTACTTTTGAAGAACTTTCTTTAAACACATGTCTACCTGCGTTTATGAAAATATTATCCATGCATCAAGGGCAGAAGTTTGAGAAAACTAACTTAATTTTATTACAACAGTTGCTAAAAAAATTGTAGCAGTGTAAGTTCGATTGCACTTGTTTTATGCTCACTGATTTCTAAATTCTATGAAATTTGTTTATAGACTCTATAGAAAAACAAATTATATTTTCTTTGCTATTGCGCATTGTCTATAATTCTATATTTTTATGCACACATATATAAACTTTCTTACAAATTCTTTATACAGATACTTTATGTAGGTTTTAAATTCTTTCTTCAGACTCCATAAATCAAAGAAATAAAGATCCTAAGAGACGCATCATGGTAAAAAGAAAAATATTCTGGCTCAGTGTCAAAATTCTAAAGAAGCTTTTAGAATCAACAAGTGAGAAGAGTTTTTGAATGTCAAGGACACTATAATGACACTGTTATTAGTTTTCTACATGGAGTGCTTTTTTTATATGAACACTGGTGGATTTAGAATAGATAAAACATTGGGCATTATTTTTTCCGTTACTTTGGATACTCTTAAATTATTTATAGAAAAATGATGTAGAAACTATTTATATACAGAGTCTCATGAGAACATAAGTTTTTTCACACCTACGTCTGTTATTTAAATTTTTATGATAGAACTTTTAAGGCTTAGAAAGAAATTCTATTGTAAAACCTATTGTTTCATTTGAACGATAAAATCCAATACATTTTTCAGAGTATAAGAATAAATTTCACTTTGTTGCCCTATAAACACTAAACAGAACCATTGTCTCGTTTATTTCCTTATGCTCGTGAATATTGAAGACATACTTTTTGGTGGAAAATAGATCAATGGCTTTCTAAAGGTTTTGGTGAAACTTAAGGTAAAATTTTATAACCAAGATTTTATAAGTAGGTTTTACGAATATACAATTTTGAACGGCGTATCCCTTCAGGTTAGTCACTTTTTTACATCAAAGTGGTCAAACATGCAGGATAGGCATATTCTAAAATGCACGAAGAGTTTTTTTTAGGCATGAGATTGTGGATGACTCATTTTTTCTCGATGAATGCCAGACAATAACATCGATGGTGTTGTGTATCCATATCGCATTATAAGCCATAATTACCACTCAGTCATTAGAAATAACCTGAGAATTCCATTCTATGAAGTATTCATTGTTGTATACTTTTGTTGCCAGAACTGTTTCACAACTATGCCCGTGTGATGAATGTAGCTCTTTTTTGTACAATATGACCATCAAGCTTCCCTCTGGCAAACAATGAGATAATTTCCAATCATGCATATGGTTTCCAAACGCATATTAATGTTCTCTGTCGACGAAATAATGACAACAACAAAGACCTCAACTCAGTATCGTAGAAGTTTCTATTTATAAATAACTTAGTGGCTTGCTGCAAACATAAATAAAATAACATCAAGCTTTTGCTACACGCCTTTAAATTTATTAAAAACCGGTTTTGAGAAAGTGTTTTCTGAAGGTGACTATGAATATGCCACAACAATTAGAACATAAGTAAACAAATTGAGAAATTTAAAAAGTCTGTGTAACATGGATTCGCAGGTGTAGAAAAAATATATGTTGCTGTTGTTACTAATCTCCGTGCCCAGCTACTGCTAGACGAGATCTACGAGTTTATTCACCCTCGAAAAATCATAGACCAAAATAGGAAAGTCCAATAGGTCGTCGTAGGACAAATCCAGACACTTAAGAATATGAGCCGGAGATGCCTGCTCATTGTTACATTTCGGACAAATCAGGTGACTTTTTGACCACCCTGGACGGCGAGTTCTCTTAGATAACCACTACGGAAGCGAGAGAGAGGTGTCTGGGTACTTCTGTCGCAGTTCACAGCGAGAAATCCACCTGGGGAATCAGCCCGGTACCAAGAATGTGCAGGAGGGACAAGCCAGACCATTTTATCTGTATGTTTTCTGTCAGAATACAGCTCAAGGTATGTCAGGCAGTTACACGTAGCAAGAGTCTACCCGGCACCCTTCTTCGGCAAGACATCCGCCTCCTCGTTACCCCAAATGTCCACATGTGAGGGGATCCACTGAATGTGTGCATCACAAGAAGACGAGACTTGTTTTAATTTAGTGAGAATTGAAAGTTCCAGTCTTGTCACCAACGTTATGCCAATTAGACAAATGTTGGATGGCACTGCGACTATCAGACAGAATCCAGATGGCTTTTGGGTCTAAAGAAGACATAATATAGCTCAGTCCCTCATCGACAGCAATGAGTTCACTTTTAAAAACTGAGCTGAAATCAGGATTTCTTTTCTTTAACTTAACAATTCCATTGGAATCTTTGATAAGTACACCACTACCAGCTGTGGGATTCCTCATTTTTGCTACCATCAGTATACATCAGCGTAGCAGTCAGGGATGTTATTGAACCTAAGAAACTGGGGCCGATGGCTGGGAGTTTAAGGGCTTGTATCAAGGGTCTACGCGGTTAACCCAAGCGTACGGACGTGGATTCAATTTCTACTCTATCCCCTGTCTGTTTGTGCTTGTCTAAATACTGTGGTGTAAACATTTGTTGCACTAGAAAATTTTGCCAAGTCGCTATCCCAAGATTTTAAAATTTAACCTTTCGTATATCGTTATGTTCTCGTAAAATCCGTAAAAAATAACCTTTGAGAAGACATGGTATAGGCTTTCAAATTAAAATTTCGAAATACACAAAAAGAAACCACTACGCAAATGAAATTAGATATCGTGATGAAACCATCTTACTATTTTGTTGTAGTTGATAAGATAATTCATACCTGAAACAAAAACAAAAAGAAAAGAACAGAAATAAAATACTACATAAAAGTAATCTTTTACCGTCAGTTTAATCAGATTTACAGTTTTGTGTTTTCATCCCTTGCTTATTACATCTTGCCTTTGAAATAACAACAAAAAGAAAAAGCAAACACATGAAATATAAATAACAAATAACAGATTATACCTTATAATGGCACTTTTGTGAAATGATCAAAAGCAATAGAAAGTACAAAGGCATTCCAACTCAAAGAAGGAATCTAAGTGTTACTATTAGAGATACATAATGCAATTTCTCAAAAGACATCTAAAAGAAAATGCTTTCAGAGACTTCAGGTTAGACGAAAAATCAATGAATTCTACTACTGACCAAGCACTTAAAGTAACTATCTTGGGCGTAGATCTTTCCAAAACTTTTTCAGTGAGTTTAATACCAATAAATTCAACATAACGTCAAATTGAAAAGAAGTTTAAATTTTCCGGGGAAATTATTCAATGATTTCATCTTTAAAAAAATCATATTTGCAGTTAAAGGTATATTTTTACCTAATACGAGTAACTGAAAATATATTAATGATAGTAATATGCCAATATTATTAAGAAAAAAAAACAAGCTAACAAAACTGAAGTTCTAGCAATCAAATTTTTAAAAATGAAAAATTAAATTTTCCAAAAATTTTGTAACTACATTGTAGCCCTTTTAAGCACTATCGGGAAACCTTATGTGAAATAATAAATAGAAATCAATAACGACTATACAATAGTCTATGATTTAGCGCCAATTAACTCTAGACTAGAAGATTTCATTGTAAACCGCTAATGAAACTCCATTCTCTATAGCATCCTGAAGAACAAGAGTATTTAGGAAAATGATAGATTATGGATTGTTACTCTATATGAACTTCAACGTGGAGATTTAAAGAGAGAATATTATATTTGACACATGTTCGTGAAAAATGGTATTAAAAAAACTTTAAAGTTAAAGAGGCACATATACAAGCGTTTACAAATAGTCTTGTCCATTGAGGGAAGGCTTGAAGACTTTGTTTATATTGTGACGAAAATCACAAAGTGGGTGTACGTTGAAATAGTCGAACATGCTCGAAAAGTGAATCTGACAATTTATTCGACGAATCGAAGCAAAGATCACAAAAATACAGAATTTAACAACATGTGCAACAGCGAATCCTTAACTATAAAAAAAAATAACAGCATTTAAATCACAATGTCAATCGCATAGCTCTACTGTCTATAGCCACAGCCTGTCAATTGACTCTCAAACAGACACTGGCATTTATTGATTTCCAAGCATGTCGTGACGTCACACTGGTCGTGACCGTGGCTGACGAGAAAGAAAGGCTGCAGTGCTGACATTCGGTCACACCCCTTTTGCCCTCGAAGAGCCATGTGACCTAAGGGGTGTGGCCATCTTACTGCGGCTACTTAGGACCAAGATGGCCACAAATCCTAAGTCACATGACTCTTTGAGCACAAAAAGTGTGTGACTAAATGTCAGCACCGCAGATTGTCTTTCTCGTCAGCCACTGGTCGTGACATCATATTTCTCGATCTTGCACGAGAAATATGAACGTCGTAACTTCTTTCCTCATTGAGATACAGCCAAGATTACACTACTTTCGAGATCTCTCTCGTGGACGGCAAAGTCGCCAAACGTTCGTCCCGTTTGTTCACGAAATCGAAGTGCCACATATGCTCATTTTACTAGCAGGATTGCCTGTACAACTCTCTTTTCAGCGGTACACATTAATACGAGAACATTGCAATTTTGTAACAGCATAATATAAGGAAAATTTAGAAACAAATACTCATGTTTAACGTTGAACCTTTATAAGAGAATTGCACGTAAAAAAAAAAAAAAAAAAACGCATTATGGAAGTTGTATTTCAAGCCTAGAACTCAACGCACAATTTTAAATGTAATTCATTGTTTCTAATAATTGTGTTTTTACCTGCTGCCGTTTCATTATGGTGTGAAGTGCGAAATGCAATTTGTAAAGAGTTGACATCCACTGAACTACTGCAGTTATTATGTAATATTATACGAAATTCTGATGCCTGTCGCAAAACAAGCCGCAGTAGGCAAAGTATAAACTGCCGTCTAACTTCCACTTTCAGAATCTCTCATAAAATTTTAAGTAAAACAAACAAACGAAATAAGAAAGAAATTCAAAGAAAGGTACAAAAATAATGGAAGTCACGTAATACAGGGAGATACACATACCGATTCCTTTCAAAAGTTTCATCAGAACAATGTTTATCACATATAAAGTCATATACACAGTGGCGGCTTGTGACTTGTTTCAGTGGTGGGGCCCGAAAAAAAATATTGCCAATTAAAATCGCGAAAATATATATACATATAGAACAATCTATTCCCACGTGCACATAGCGAGCGTAAGTATTTAAAATTTCTCAAATGACAAATGATTATCAAAATTACTATACAACTTTTGCCATTTTTTACCTTATTATGTTAAATTCAAAAGTTTACTTTATTCCTATACAAAAAGCCACATTTACCTATTTAATATTTATGTTCTTTATGCTGCCTGTTCATAACTTTTAGATGATTTATTTATCTTAAAACCAATATCAACATATATAAAAAAAAACAGAAATATATCTGACTGCACTACAAAAATACGATCACGCAAATAAAAAATGATTTCCTCCTAAGCGGATTATTTCGCCAATAGCTACCGATTGCAGAAATTTCCCCGTACAGTCGTGTAGATCACCATGCAAGGGCAAGGGCGGCTTAAAGGGGGGCGACCGCCCCCCCCGAGAGAAAAGAAATTAATGTAAAAGATCCTATTTTACTTCCATAAAATGGATGTATATGCCAATCTTCTAACTAACCGCCCCCCCCCGAAAAACTTTCACTAATCCGCCACTGTGCAAGGGCCCGAAGATCTTGGCCCTGAAGACAGCGCCAAATAAGCCGTTTGGAAGCCAAGTTAATTCCGCGTCAATATGGCTTTTGTGCTCGATGCCAAATATGCCAATCCGGTGAACGGAGAACAGACGCCAAATTCAGGGCAAGCCCGCCCATGGCCCATGCATGGTTTAGATAGGGGAAAATCGTATAACTATCGCTTTTTTAAGTGCCTTTTTTAATGGACAGTATTAAAACAGAGTAAAATGCGTGCATTTTTTCAATGAAGGTAAATTATTGAAAGACCTGTCTTGCATAATAGGAAGATACTTTGATTTAGACGGTGGTTAGTCGGCGGGGCCAGGCCCCTCTAGCCCTTAATGACGAGCCGCCACTGCATATACACTCTTCCCCAATCACAGACCCTTTAATCAATATCGCTCAAAATTGGCAAATCACCATCATCACTTTGTACTTGGAAATCATCATCGTCACTAGATCATCATCAATTTGCCATGTAACAAGCTGCCCGTTAACAACACAATATATTATTTTAAAAAAAATCACAGGGCCAAACAAGAGTTTAAAGTACTGTCAAGTTTTCGCATAATGCGAAACGATTCGTCAAAAAGCTAAAATGAAAAGATTTTTATTTTCTTTTTCTTCTTTCAAATCATTAGAAAAAAAATAATCCTTATCGAACTTCGATGTACAAACGAATTAAAATCATTGGATAAAAGAAAGTACCTCCTGTTATCTGCGGTATCAAAAATTAAAACGCGCATAAAGAAGGATTTTTTACTTTAGTTTAGATTTCATCTTTATGTGACTGCTTTTGCATTTTGCTACTAAAGGTTATCATGGGAAAATATTTAAGGTTTAACAGTAACTATTTTACTATGAGATTAATCCTATGAAATCTTCATTTATTCTGTTTAAGAGAATAAATGCAAATTTCAAAGAAAGCATGCCTGATTAATAACTACATGAGTGGTAAAATTGCTAGAATTTTAACTCTAACCATGAATTCGAAATATGGGCCAGTATGAAAGGAAGAGAACGCAAAACAATTAAGCCAAAAACCTTTCAAGAACAACAAAAATGTTTAATCATATAGTTTTTCATTTGTTCTCCATTTGTAAAACCTAGTTAAGTAATTTGAAAAACAATTGAACATGTTTTGAATGTGGTTTTTAACTAATACGTTGAAAAAAAAATTCATCTCTTCATTCATTATTGATTCCTATTCATATTCGATTAATTTACCACTTTCGGAAATTTGTTCCCGTATAGAAAAACGTTATAGAACAAATATTTAAATATTAAAATGCTCAAAAATTAAATATTTTTAATATTACTTAACAATAACATTATTAAATATCGCTGCATTATCACTCTGTCAGAATGCTGAAGAGAGTATCTTGCCCAATTTAATTATAAAACGTTATTTAAAAGCCATTTTATGTCGGAAGTTATTTTTAAGAAGAAAAAAAAAGATTAAAAAATCTTTTAACGCTTTACATTTTTTAAACATAAAAGAATTGAGCAAAACTGAACATGTTTGATAGGAACGTCAAAAGTCTTATGTCCTGTAATTGATTTCTATTTTCGACTGAAATTCTATTACGTGCGTGAAACGTTCTCTCCCAAACTAAGCCGCTAGGTTGTATTATTTTTCTACCTATTCAAATAGTTGCTTCAAAACTTTGTTTAATACTACTGTTCCTCTTATTGTATTTTATTGAATTATTCAAGACTTGTTTACTTTATAGTAAATGCTTTCAAGTACCATGAAATGAATTTCTGGAAAATGCAAATGAAACTGTTCGCCTTTTCTTGCTTTTTGACGTGATTACAATGTATGAAAATAGATAAGGGAAGGAAAAATGAAATGACACTACCGTTTTATTCAAAGAGAAATTTATTTATTTAGTATGTCAGTTGGAATGGATTTCTGTACAACTTAATATCTGTTTTTGATTCCGGACTTAAAACAAATGTCGTATGCAGAAAAAAAGAGCATCGCGCTATTTGTAAACCGATAAACATTTTTGACATTTCTTTTTTCTTTTTGTTTCGCGTATTTTATATATACAACTTTATACTTTAAAATATTACCAAACTGGTATTCAAAAAATATTAGGAAACAAAAAGTAGATTTGGAAAGATTTTGCATTATACATATATATATATATATAGTATATATATATAGTATACCTGACACTATATATATATATATATATATATATATAGTTGAATTTTATGTAAAAATAAACAAAAATACAATGGTTCCACATGTTACATAGCGCTTATTGAAGCTGCTTAAAAGAAAACACGTGTTTAATATTATTTAGTAAATAAAAATGAAAAACCCCCCAGGCCAGCCATTGTTATTATATCAAAACAGTATAAAATGCATTGTCCTCATCAGAGAGGGAAGTGCACAACTCTACACTATAGGTTTCAGACTCACAGCCTGAGATTTTGCCATAAATATAATTACTCCACCTGAATATAATTACTCCACCCTTATAATTACTCCACCTGACACTATATATATATATATATATATATATAGTGTCAGGTGAAGTAATTATGACCACTTTTTGCAAATTTCAACTTTGTGAACTTTTAACCCATTTATATAATTAGACGAAAAATATTATTTTAATTAAATGCAGGTGAAATTTTGACCTTCTTTGAACTCCTACTAAAAATTTTGTTTCTGAAGGATTATTTGCTTAAAATTTAAGGGGTGGTCATAGTTACCCCCCAATAATATCACAAAATTGCATTGGAGTAATTATAACTATCAGAAGGGAATCATGACCACTACGAACGTATTCAGGTTTTGTTGAGGCAATTGATACTACTAGTCTTAGGGGTTTTCTTTTTGTTTGTTAGTGATTATAATTAATCCGGTGTGCAAATAATTGATGCTAATTGAGTAATAAGGTTATAATGTACCAATTTTTGAAATATAAAATAGCCTTTTGTTGCAAATTTGCTGAAAATTAATTTTTTTTTATAAAATGACTAGCTTTGAATTGTAAGAATTTTTTAATATAGTATATCAAATAAGGTTGCTATTTTAAAAAGAAATGGAGTCAGAATGAAGAAATAAATCCAAATAAATGTTTACGACAATTTAAAAGAAAATCTGTTCCTGGGATCCTGTCAGGCTGACACTCTTTTTTCAATGGCACAAGTTTTACATTAGGTAGTTTGAACCACGTGGCTGCAGATGCATTCAAATATTTACCACGTGACATATACCCACCAAGAATATGAATGAACATATAGAATCCAGATTTTCATATGACGGCTGTTCACAAAGAACACAGAACCATTAAATCCGTTTATTAAAAATTTTGATAAGCTGTTAGGTTAACAATAAGTTTTACTGGCGTAAAAATGCTTGAGTCCAACAGTAGCCCAGTCGCTTTAATATCGGATCCCCTAAGAATACACAAAGTGAAGCGGCGCCGATCTCGGTCAGCTCTTGGGAGGGTGACAACCTCTCTCGTATGGACTACCGTGGAACTGTGTACAATAAAGGGAGTTACTGCACGTAAAATCTGTCGTGGTTCCGATGTACTCCATGTTTAACCGATACCTCTGGGGGGTACTAATACAGGTGTTTGGTCTCCCGTCTGGAATTGGTTGAAAATCAGGAACCCCGAGCTCAATAGATTACGAATCTTTTATCGCTAAAAATATTTCTGTCGCTTCAGTTTCACGTAAAATCGTTTCTAAGAAAAGTTGGTATGGGTAAAGGATAAAACATGATACGATACTCAATTACTAAACAGCTTCGATAAATAAAAGAATGTGTAAGGAACCCGAATTAATGGAAGCAGCACATAAACTGTATCAAACCTTTTAAATTTTGACATTCACTCAAGTTTGAACTGAGAGACGCTATAAACTATATAACTTAGTTTTTACTAAAAACATAACTATTTACAAAAAACAAGAATTAACTTCTTTTGGTGTACAATGCCCTAGATGTACGAGCCCTCAAAGTAATATCGGGCATCTGCGCACTTTAGCTACGCTAGCGAATAAAAAGCTGTGGAGCTGACAAAAAATATAATGCTACTTGGAAAGATCCACATGTAAGAGCTTTTGATAATCGCCAGACCGTATTCGCATAGTGCCTGAACAGTAGCGTAAAAAAGGTGGCTCTCGGTTCAAGTCCAAGAAAACCATGGACACGGGAAAGCATTTGGAACTCTGCGAATAGATTCTGACGTACTCTGGTGTACAAACACGGGTGGCGAGCGATAGTTAGAAAATGTTTGTTCAGTCACAGCAAGACACTCTCAAACTTTATTTTTTTTATTCCTGAATAATAGGGAAACGTTTTCTGAACTATCTTTAAATGCAAAACACTAAAATAAAAGCCGGCCACCCTTAAAGACTACAGCAGCCGTTTTAATTTTGAATATTGATTGTGAAAATTGGTCAAAGTTGATTTTTAATCAATGTATGCACTCTTCTTGAAGAATCGTCATTCCGAAAATTAGGAATTATTTTAAGGGATTTCCTAGGAACATCATTGGAAAAATATGGTTGGCTTAAATGAATTTTTGTAAATATTAATATAATTAAGCAATTGTTTACTGACTGAAACTAATATTTTTGGAGTGCAAGCAGTTTTCGAGAAAATTCTTCAGTATAAGATAAATTATAATATTGCATTTATCGTTTACAATAAGAATATTTGTGACTGAATCACATTTGGAACGCAGCTTAATTTTTCGTTTTCTGAACATTAACTTTCAGCTCAGTATTACGTACATTTGAACACTTTACGTACGTTCTGAAATTCTATCAGATTTTCAGAACGCGATTCAGAAAAAATATCTTAATGATGCAGAAATAGTGTAAAGATTTGCTCCGTTTACTCCATTTGCTGTTTGAGCAAAATGCAGTAATTTTGGAAAAAGTGTTAGCTTTGACAACTCATAAAAAGAATACGTGCCACGAAGTAAAATTTCTGGTAATAACACACATATCGAATGACGCCAAAAATATCGCTTAAACAGGTAATGCAAGAAGATTAATTGCATAACAGTTTGCTGATGCGGTAATCGAACCCTTATCAGCTGCATTAAATAAATGAGTTTATGTTTTAGTGTTCTTTACTGTATTCGTTTTTTTTACAGACTTATCAGTTTCAACATGCCTCTTTTTGTTCAGAAAATCTATCCATATGCATTTTAATAAAATAAAGAGACACAATTTGAACTCGATGCTCTCAGGAACTGCCAGTTTGATTTGAAAAAAATCTTTTTGCGTTAGATAGCCCGTTTAAAATTAGAATGGCTTTAGGCTATATAAGATGACTCTACGATAACAATATGCGCGTATATCGAAGAATAAGGCAATATTTATGCCCTCGCAATAATGCTTTCAGCTTAAAGCACGCGGATTTGAAATAATTGAAATAAGCGGTTTCATTTAAGGCGATCAAATTATTAAATCTTTGTAATTTTATGAGTCACGTGACATACCATCCACATACGAAGGTGCTTAGCGATAGATAAGTAAACAAATGCAATTTACGTATTTATCACTGACTATTTGCTGCTATTTGGCGACTTTTAAATTTTTGTTAATGGAACACCCAAGAGCACTACTTGAGGAGTAGTTTATCAGATATATAAAACTTATTTCTAGTTGTTCTGACCGAAATATTCTTTTATTTGCGTTAGATAGGCCGTTAATTTTTATTATTATCTCTTTTTACTAACGGACCAGCACTTGCCGATTGGGCATTAGCTACTACAACGGCCCAAAAGTATTGGCCATTCTATTATGGGGGCAACCAATGGGCGGCCAACATTACCCCTTATGAACGGAAGGACGAATTAACACCCAAGTCCAAATCGGGAATCGAAACCGGGACCATGGCGTGATAGACAGGTCCTTTAACCACTACACCACCTAGGTCCGAACCATCATAGGTTTTAATTATCTGAGGATCTGCCAGTTCGATTTGAAATGTTATTTTTGTGTTACACAGCCCGTTTATTGAGGAAGACTTTAAGCTATCTAACATCGCTTGTACATGCTACGACCATAATATGCACATATGTCAAAGAATAATAAGGGAATATTTTCACTACTTTCACATCAATTTACTGCCATTTAAAATAACAGTTAATGTTTTTTTCTTTAAGCACGGAAGTTCGAAATGATTTTGCGAGACAAATCATCAAAATATAATGTAGCTGTCAATGGATACCAATGTGAACAAATGTAACAAAAAAAAATAATAAATTAAATAAAAAAAAAATAAATAACAATAATAATAATAATTTTTTTTCTGATTTCTGCGATAAAGGTGTTAGGTCATATTTGCAGTATATACTTTGTGCTTTACTTATTGGTTATATATATATGTAGGGTAACCAGAAAATAACACCCTGATTTCAAAGTTAAATATCTCAATAAACAAAGATCAATAGAAGGGTGTCGCAAACGGTATGGTTGTTATGTAAACTGTAAGAATTTTATTCAGAAGTTTCAAAGTAGTAGTTATAAAAACCGCTAACAGATGGCGCAGCAATCTCACTCCTCCATAATAGTATAGCCTCCATATTCTCCCGATCTAATCCTTGTGACTACTTTCTGTGGGACACACTGTCTACCGGAACCATCTTAACATGCAGACCAGCTTGAATCATTGATTTGTGTGGCATGTAAATCCCTTGCCGCTGAGACATTCCGGACTGTGATGATAAATTTCGTTATTCGTATGCGCCGCCTCTGTATGTCGAATGGGGGACATTTCGAGTATATTGTGTGGTGACTGCTTGCAGAGAATGAGTTCATCCTTATAAATGATGATTGTCAAGCGATTTTGAAATGCAGCGCCATCTGTTAGCCGCGGCGTATGCAAGGGCGGTGTTTAGGAGTCTATTCTCCCTTGTAGAAGATCATTTAACATAAATTCCATGAATTTTCAATTTTCAAAATAAAAATTACGCCTTTTAATAATTAATATTACGTCTATAATCCCCTCCCCCTTTAAAGGAAGTTTGCGTATAGCACTGTCTGTTATCAGCTATTTTAACTACTATTTGGAACTTCTGGATAAAATTTTTACAGATTACTTAAAAGCCTACGTTTGCGGCATTGCTCAATTGATGTTTGTTTTTGAGATTTTTAATTTTGAAATCAGGGTATAATTTGCTGGACAGAGTGACATATGTAAATACATATTATTTTTTTCGTTTTACAAGTATATATAAAGGGAAGAGGGGACGTTGAAAAAGGTTAAATTTGACCAACATTGCGAAAAAAAGGACAATCCCCCCCCCTAAAGAGAAGCTCCTTTCTATATCACCTTTCGAAGTTTACGTAGTTCCATTTTCAAAGTTTACCATAGCAAGCTCGATTTTCAAAATCGAACATTTGTTACTCATATTGTAAGAAACGCCATCGAAAGAATTGTTATTGAAGATATATAGCACTTTCACGTCATTTTTTTAAATAGTTTCGACATTTTCAACTGATGGTATTTTCGAAATACTCCATTCGCATAATTTTTTATCGTATTTCTTATTGCTCATGAATGTTTAGAATAATATTATGAGTATAATTTCATACGTTTTTCTGCAATAATAATAAATTGTGCAAGATTTGCACACGTTAAATGCAATAAAATGAGTGAAAATCTTTAAAAAGTAGCATTTTATCATAAAATATTTTATCAACTAAATGTATGTACAATTTAATGCAATGTTTTATTTTTAGACTCATTTTTAACTTATTTAGAAAAATTCAGCTTTTTAAATTAATTTAGTATGCACCCGAAGGATTTTGAAAATTTATTGTTTTTTAGTTTACTTTTCATCAAAAAGGACCTCTTTTGTTCAAAAATAATTATTTCTGAAACTTAAATTGAATAAAAGCCTTTAAAAAATATAACTTATTTATCCTTACATTACACAGAGTGTTCAAATTTGAAAACTAAAAAAAATCAGATTCAACGTCCTTTGTCCCGTTAATTGTATTTTACAGTAACTGTGATTTTAATTTTATCATCTCTTTCTGCGGTCTCAAATTCCATTTTGCAAAGCATTTTCTTCCTTTAAATTTCTGTCATAATTTTGAAGTTTCGTTTTATATCAACACACTTTGGTAGCTGTAACTCAAACAATTATATCCGCACTCTTTGAGATTCCGTTTGATTGGAGTAATTACAATTACATATGTTAGCGTGAAATATTGATTTCTTCTCGTGCGAAGAACGGGTACGTAGCTAGTAAAATAAAGCCTCAAAACGAGAGATATGTGTGTCTTTCCGAAGATGAGAGTTGATTCAAATGCATGAATGATCTGCATATTCAAAATTTTATAATCTCTGAATGCAACGTAAATTCGAATTATAATTTGTCCACCTTTCAGTGATAATTAATTTCTTAACTGTTACTGGTAGATATGTACTCCCACTTACTTTTGAATCTGTTGTGTATTTATTCTCTGAACATTGCCAACCAGACTTTAAAAAAATTCGCTTATGATGACTATTTAAAAGTGAGAATGCTTATGCATTGTTACCATTATTTGAAAATGTTTTTCATTGCTTAAAATATAATATTTAAATTACTTAAATACTATTAATATAAATTAAAAATATACATAATGTGAAACCCCGTTCGTCACAAAAAGAATGATAACACAATAAAAATGTGAAATAGTTCACTTCACAGGATATTTTCTTAAGTTTCTTCCATCATTTTATCATTCTAGAAAAAACGTTACCAATAGTTTAAAACATTTGGATTTTCGCCTTAATGTTTCCTCCTTGCTCATGCTCTAGTAAGAATTGTGTTATAAATACATTCCATAAATTTTTTGGGTATAAATATTCTCAGTCGCATGAATATTACCCAGAGTTCAAGAGTCAAAAGCTTTGGGAATTCTTAAAATTCGAGGAAAAGCTTCGAGAAACATAAGTATCGAATCTTTCAAGAGTTATTTTTCCACAAAGTGATCGATGTCTTGATCATTCTCCCTTTATTCCTTGGTACGGTGGTGAATGTAAAAAGATTGAATGTAGGAACCATAGATTTGGAAGAAGGACAGTTCCATTCTTGTTTGATGACTCGAAAAAGGTTTCGAAATTTCCCACTTTTTATTTTTGTTCACAAATGGGAAACTTCTGTAGCTCTTTAAGTAAACATACGCGCGCGGCGTTATGAGTTAAACTGCACAGAACATTTTTGAGAAAGAATGCAACTTAATGTAAGAAAAAACGTTTCTGTATATTACGTATGCCATTTCAACATATCCCAGGCAGAAAAAGTCATTTAATGAGTTTTCTTGTCTTTGGTAACTTACAATTTCGAAAGCAGGGATGAATATTCCTGTTGCGACTGGAAATACTACTAAATATTCCATTCTCTACTTATATGAAAACCTTGAAGCAATTTAAAAAGGTTAGGTTATTCTAATATTTCTTCATCATGGAACTGACTGAGAACGATTTCTAATTTAATAACAGTATTATTTTTAACGAGTGTTCTGAAAATAAGTAACTTTTTGTGATTTAACTCTAAAATAACACAATAATTAATTAAATTTTATTTTTGATTATCCTCTTTAAAAAACTACATTTTTCTATGTACATTAAATTCAGAATTTTTACTTTGTGCTCCAAATTGACACTGTGTTTTAATCGAAAACAATCATTATTTTTTAAATTACGTCATATTTAAAAAGTTAAAGATTTACAGATAACTGGACAAATTTTACTCATTACGACAACCATACTTGGACTATCTCATTTAAATATATATTATTTAATAGCAAACATGCGGGGAACTTGGAAATATATGGGATTCAAGCACCTAAGATAATAATTATATTCACACAGTTATCGTTATAACTATCACTTTGCTATTTTTGTTAAGTAATTTTAATATTTCATCACGCTTCAAGACATATTTTTACTTATTCATCCGAAATTACGTCCAATGAAAGACTTTAATATAAACAAGAGCCCTTATTCCGTTCAAAATCTTTTTCTACATTCCATTTAGAAAAATGCACGCTTAAAGGTGTTATTAAAAGACTGGGATAAGTTCACGAGTATGATATATAATCATTACCTAATAAACAATCGTATTTCTGACCTATTTGTTCCCTCTCCTTGTGCAAATACCTAGAAATACTGAGCATCTATTGATCCAGGCGTGCATGTGGCTGCGCTAGGTGTTTCTGAGAAAGGATCCACTTGAAATGTGTGAAGAGGATTTTAATGATGAAATTTCCTCAACAATTCATGATTCCGTACCTCCAGGTAGAAACAAAATCGTGAGAGTAAAAAAAAAAAAAAAAATCCAGTTTTTATAGTGTTTATAAAAAAAAAAGATTATGACTTCCCCCCCCCCAAAAAAAAAGTAAACAAAAGAAAAAAAAAACATCTCAAAATATTATAATTTTGCGCTATTATCAATAATAATAAACCACAGTGCATATGAACTGTATTGAAGTTTTAAATGTGTGTTTATGGTACACGCAGAGTGTTTATAGTTTACAGTACCTAAATCAAATTTTTTTTTTTTTTTTGGTTACACGAACAAAATTATTAACGAATGTATATGGACTATGCATTATAATAATTTAAAAGAGAATAAATAGTCCAACCAATGACGAAAGCATCGAACACTATTTTTTTCTATCAAGTTAAAAACAAGGATTATAAACTTTTGGAATGAAACGAATAACTTTCTGCTGAAAGTAATTTAAGTATACCATCATGCATCTATCGCAGACAGTGTACTTTGTAACATAATATGTCAGCTGCATAACGATGGAAGCATTTCTAGAAAATTGAAGATTGCAGCTTAGATTATAGTCTCGTTTAAACACTCACACAGCTTGTGACAGGTAAAGACGGTGTTATACGAAAAAGTTTCATATTTCAAAATCCAAGTCAAAGTCTTTAATGAATTCTCGAGTACAAAATTAATACATTCACTGTTGCACAAAAGTTTAATGACAGTTACTTCAAAGTATTCGATTAAAATAGTTTATTTATTGAAATATTAATACTGAATTACAAGAATTCACTAAATGCACAACAAATTGAACTTGGAAAGTTATGCGAATACAAACTTTAAATGTTCAACTACATAGTAAGTAGTAATTTGTCCAAGCTGTAGGAATATGTCCTTGTAAAAATATATAAAACATTTCATGCTGCAGAGCAAATTCAAAATGAATGCATAATGCGCATATTTAATTAATTACAACTAGTGAAAGGAATTTTCTTGAAGTAATTCTAATCACAGTGAAATGCAATCAAATTCCTTATTCCCACTGCGCTTAAATTTCTCAGGAATCCGGTTGATTAATCTAAGATTAAATCTGTTTCAAAATTTCCATCGTTCAATTTCACAACAAGGTGTTTCTAAACAATGGTTTAAGGTGGCGGATTGAATTTTCCGCTCATTGTTTCTGTTTAAGTTAAAAAGTCTATGAATACTTGATGTCCTTAACTCTGATTATTCAATTAATTTTTTTTAAAGTGTGAAGATATATATATATATATATTCAATATGTTTAGTTGCGATTAGTAAGCAAGAATTGGTTTAAGTACGCAAAAGAAAGTCAAAATTAAGAAAATTATACCTTCACAACTAAATTTTCTTAACCACATTTTCTTCAAATAAATTCAATATTTTAAAGCTGGTAAGAAATTTTTTCTTTCTAAGCTCGTTATTTATTTATAAATTTTAAACTATTTGAAAGGTGTATATATAAACTTAAACTAATTAAATCAAACATAGAGAATACTAATACATTTCAAAAGATAGGTTAAATATATATTTAATTTTGTCTTTTATAAATTATGTCTTATAAAAAAATAACTATTTCATTAGTTTACCACGAGAATTTAAATTCATGAAAAATAGTCAAGACAATAAATAAATGAATTAAAATGCAGTTACTATAACTGTTCAAGAAAATGCAGGTTTTAAAAATAACGAGTAATAACTTACTCGTTATTTTTAAAACCCGCATTTCGGCATTGAATTACTTTTTTCTGTATTTTTGGAAAATTTAAAATTACAAAAATCAGAGCAACAGAAAATTATTGGAGTCAATTGACAAATATTTTATTTATGTGTAAATGAGTTTAAAAACAAAAAAGTAAATTTTTAGCTTTTATGTCCAGTTGGAAGATCTACTATGCTTTGTTGTTGATAGAAGAGCATTTAAAATTTCAAATTAAAGTATGAAGTTTCATTTTCTTATAATGTTATCTCACACAGACTAAGAGCAATTGACGCCGAAAACTGATACTTTAAGTGTATAGGACTGTTTTGAAAATATAAATATCAGCTTCGAAGGTCTTCTAATAAAAAGAGGTTTGTTGTTTCGACAATTTAGACCTGAATTAAGGAAATGGCCTGAAAATCGTGCATTTCTGGATTCAAAACTTAAACCTATTACCGACCTACCCACCAAGAGAACACATGGTAATTTAATGTGTGCGTTCGCTGTTTGTCACAATATTTTTTAATCAGCTGGGATTTGAACCTGTGTCTATCGACCCATACTTTGGCACTTGGCACCTTGCAAAATGGCAACAGAAAGATTTATTTAAAAAAAAGAATGAGAAATTGAAAAGAGAAGAAAAACTAAAATGGACTTCAGATCATCCTCAGACTTTTCCGTTGGTTATATGGCCCCGCTTATTTATTACTCATTGACTCCTATAAACTTCGATTTCAATCCCCCAATCTCTTGCTCAAAGCTGAATAAATTTCGACTTTTTCATTCTCGATGTGAAGGTGATACTTTACTGACATAGGTCTGCGATCCGTATGAGCTTTATTGATGCTTTTATTGGTGCTGTTATTGATGCACTTTTTTAGTATTTGCCGCCAACTTACGATTTCAGTGAAGCATACAAAGAAATCTACTGACAAAGCAAATAATAATAATAATAATAATAATAATAATAATAATAATAATAATAATAATAAAACTTTTAAAGCACTATCGTATATCAAACCTTCTAATAACCTTTTACGGGATAAGTGCCTCACATCACACTGAGAGTTTTCGTCTGTACATGAAATTTTAATTTGATCTATTAGAAAATAATTAGTTAGTTAAAAATATCTCATAGGCATATTTAAGTCCAATTTTCCATTTTAAAACGGTTTCTAAAAATCAGAAAGATATCAATGCACTAATCGCACAAAAAATAAATAAATAGAAATAAAAATAAATGATATTACTTAATTTCTTTAATGCCTAATATCTAATTGAAAGAAGGAAAGATCATTAAAAGCTTTGAGAAATATTCCAAACATCAATTAAGTCCCACTCAAGTTTAATAGAAAAGTATTGCAGATTAATAAAAAATTACCAGTATTACTTGTAACTACAAAATATTGATTTACAGGATTGACATGTTATCAAAAAATATATGAAGATAAAAGGGTCTACTTAATGATTCTGATGATTTCTTAGGCAAAAAGTGTGATGATTGATCATATTACATCTTATATTAATTCTATTTAAATAATATTTAAATAATTTAGAAAGTGATTCTATCAACCTTTCAAGTATATTAGGTAAGTTGGAGTGTTTAGGCTGATTAATTTTTATTTTTTACCAACTATGCGTAAAATTCCAATGCTGGGGATCGAACCCAGGACTGGCGCTTAACGTGCGGATGCTCTACCACTGAGCTACTCTGGGAAATTCCCAGACGGAATTTCTCGCATTAGAACCGTTGGCAATATCATCTTCCTCTGCAAACCACAGACGGAACAGATGAATCAATTAATTCGCGACAACTTATCGCGTTTTGTAGTTGGTAAAAAATAAAAATTAATCAGCCTAAACACTCCAACTTACTTAATAATATTTGAATATTTGCTGTAGAAACTATTAGAGTGTTTTTTTTTTTTTTTAATAGACCAGGACCTTCCGACGACCGGACGACCACGAAAAATTAGAAAAGTTCTAAAGTCCTTTGATTTATTCTTTTCATATACTTTCCACAAATATAAACTTACAGACAAGCTATACACATCAAAGTAACTATACAAACTATACAAACAGCTTATACACATCAAAGTATAAGAAATTACATATACATACATATAATCGAATATTTTCATGCACATATTAATATACTGTATTCAGGCATACTCGCTCTATTTAGCAATAGTCTATTATTTGGCTTCATGTAATACTGTATAATAATTCTGATTAATAAATAGTTGTTATATTGCAATTAATTTGTGTTCCTTAAATTAAAGTCAGTTAAAAATTACTAATTATTATTAATGTAGTTAATTTACCTGTCAGTCTGGATTACAGCTTAATTTAATTTCAATCCGTTTATTTAAATTTTTCAATATTTATACAGCAATATGAATCCTGCACATTTACTGAAGTATTATTTACAAATGTTCAAAAATTCAATAATATTTGGAAAGCCTACTGATCCGTTATTGCTTATGCAAATTTGAATTATACTCTCTCAATCTAAATTGTCTCGTTTTAAATATTACACTAAGTTTGTGAACAATATGCTAGAACTAATTTTATTTCCTCACATTCTGTTTAGCAAACCATTCTGAGCCGCATAGTTGAAGTACAGCTGTTTCATGATATGATAATTTAATATTTCAAACCGCTGCAGTTATTTGTTAATTTAATTACCAGGGAGATAAAATGATTTTCTAGATGATCACAGACGTTGCTATACATAACCTACAAACGTAGACAACCTGGTGACTGGTATCTCTCTAAGTTATTGTAAATTTAATTAAGGCTAATTAGATAAGGTCCAAGCAATGATTATCAGAATACGATTGATAATTTTTATACCACTTTATCGGAATTATATGATGTGGGTTATTCTGTATTGGATTTGGAAATACAACTTACATACTGTCACATGATATCGGCTTTTAGAACAAAATAGCGGATATTTAATTATCTCAATTCTAAACTTCTTTTCTGAATTACTAAAAGGCTAAGCTACTCTACTTAAAATTGTTTGCGTATAGGGTGTTCAAAGTCAACCGCAAGAAATTTGTTTCACACGAAAAAAAAATTGTGCTCATATAACATGAAACAAATATATATATATATATATATGTGTGTGTGTGTGTGTCGGTCGGATTATATAAAATGAATGCTTCAAACATAAAAGTAAACAGAATGAAAGATCTATGGCCGTATTCACCAAACATTAAACTCTTGAGTTAACTCAGCAGAGCGAGTTATTTCAAAGGTTAGCGGGGAGAAGTGGTATTCACCATGCCAAGTGCGAGGGTTACAATACCATTTCTGCGTTGTCTCCGGGAGTCAAACCGTTCATTCAGATTACCTGACTCGCAGAGTCAGGGCGTTTGATGAGTACTTCAAATAGAGAAAATTATAACGCTCTCGAAAATATTGAAATAATATGTGCATTTCAACTCGACCTTCGAGAGGAGAAGACGAGCTGGCCGAAGCGCATATCACACACTCAAAAAATCTACACAGATAACTCTTTTACCGAACTGTTTCGCCCAAAATTTGGGGGAAAAGCACCGTGTGTGATACCACTTTATGGGGAACTATTTGGTCATCTGTCGCGTCTGTTTGGTCAACTTTTTGCCTGCAGGCAATCAGCGACCCGCAAATCGGAGTCTACTGTGGCGTCACAGGTTCACTCAAACCAAGATGGACTCTAGCATGGTGAAATGATGGAAGCCGATTTGAAATCAAAAAATGCCGAATTTATGGATTGTAAAGGACCCTCGTTACAAATACAAAAAATACTAAAGAGGGTGCGTTTGAATTACACCGTCAATGAGTAATTTTACGCTTCCCCTTCCACTCACCCCCCAAAACAATACTCTTCTACACCTTAATTTCCATGGCTAAATAGTAAACCTTTCCCCAACTTATCCCTGTCACACAAGTTCTCGTGAATGAAGTCGTCCGTGTAAATTCAAGCATATTTTTACAGTAAAATTAAAAAAAACTTTGTGAAAAAAGTCTATTTATTTTATAATTTAGCACCAGTATTTTGAGTGTTTTTTTTTTTTCATAATTTTACAGTGTCTGATACGGGCATTACGAAATGAGTCCTCCTAAGTAATCGAACGTATTTCTTACTTTAGACATAAAATACGTTATACGTTAAGATTTGTATGGAAAAATTAAGATTCTGATTTTTTTAAGGGACTTTATTATACTTTCTTTATTACGCTTTTAACAAGCAATACAAGGAGGATAATCCATTTCGAAGCACTTTATGAGGTTAAATAATGACCCATAAATTTTTATAACTGAAATATCCCTATATCACTATCTATACGAAAATATCACAAGTGAAAGTTTTGTAAAATAGGAAAAACGTGAGGCATAAAGGTCTTAGATCAAACATTCATAACTGTTTTACGCAATAAAGCGAATGAATTAAATAAGATATAAATTTTGTTTTCTTGCCTTCATGTGAATTGGTTGCTTTTTTGCAACTGATGAAGACAACGCAATTGTGCCTCTTTCAACTTTATTTTCGATGTATTAGGAAAGAGCTTCATCTTTATATTTTTACAAACTAATGTGTATGTGTTAGCTGGTTACACAAACATACATGCACACAGACGCAAACACATACCGGGTGTGTGATAATTCCCTGCCGGGTTTGGAAGGCTAATAAAAAATATATATTTCCAATACAGCAACAAAGTTGAATTTATTGGCTAAAGAAATGTTACAAGTATAGTTTCATAAATGTTCAATATGTGAACCTTTTGTGATGCAACAGATATCAACTCTAAAGTCAAATTCTTCCCTCCCCACACTCGCTTTAACATATCGCAATCAATGGTAGCGAATGCGGTTGTGATCCTTTGGCGTTAATCTTTTAAATCATGAGGCACAGGGGGCGTGATCTTTTATGTAATCCCATAAAAAAATTGCATTGAGTTAGGTCCGGATAGCGAGGTGGCCACGGAAGAAGGCAATTGCCGTCGTCAGAACCTCGACCAATCCAAAGACGAGGAAGCTCGTTATTTGTTGTGAAACAAAATTTGTAATGTTCCTTTCTCCAGCAAAGTCAACTTTGTTGCTGTATTGGTAATATATTATTTTTTATAAGCCTTGCGAACCCGGGAGGGAATTGTGACACACCCCACACACTTATGTATATATATATATATATAAACAGCATCAATGTGAGAATAAAAGGATATCATTCCAAACATCAATACATTATATCGCAACTGTCTTTCTAATTCTACTTCTCCGCTTTAACGTGATACAAGTTTCCATTTCGATTAAAAGAAAAATTCTCCCATAAAATGTGTTTTTCCTGAGAAGAGTTACCATAATCCAAGTTTTTATTGCTTTTAAGGGCTCTCAACAGAGTGCTACTGAAAATTTCAACATGCGTTAAGATCATTCGTTGAAATAAACTGGAAAGACCATTATCCCGGAACATGTTTTTAAATCATAAAATATTATTATATTTCAGCCATAAAAGTAAATGCTGTTGAAACGCATTTTCCATCGTTTTAGTTCGTTAAGGATATTTTAACAATTTTCAGGCGACGACGAAAAGTGTTTATCGTTTTTTTATTCCATTTTACCCGTCCTTTCCACTTGAGAACTGAGCAAAAATGTTTTTAAATTCAAATATGTTAGAAATACAACAGAAATAATCGTGGGAAATTTTTAGTTACAAAAGAATAAACAAACATTCTTATCTGAAGGGAGTATTCGAATGGAGCCATCAAATGAAACAAAACAGCTGTGTTCAAGAGCAACGCATAAAATAAAATCCAATAACAGAACTGCATTAAACGTTTGTTAAATTAACTCTAACGGACTTTAATTAAAACAAAATAGCATATGAGTGTTAATTCACAAGTTTAATATACATTGATTTCTACTTAAAAATTTAAAAATTTAAATTTCTAGCTTATGTATATGTATACGGAAAAAATGTCTTGTTGAATTGAGCAAAATTTTGTTGATTCAAAAAAAAATTTTACTGACGCTATTTCAACAGAACAATTTTGTTGGTTTTAACAAAATTCATGTTAAATTAACAAAATATTTTTTTGAAATAATAAAAATTTGATTGATTTACCAAAATTATCCATTTGTAATAGAGCCAACCAAAATTCTAACAAAATATTTTTTTTCTGTGTACAGACTAAATAAATACGAAATTTTGAAATTTTCATATTATTTTAAATATCGGAAAAATATTTTAAAATATATTCTAAAACTGCGGTTATACGTTTAAATATTTTTGTGGTAATTCAATGACATGTATGTTGAAGGACGGCAGACAGCGAACTGAAAAAGAAAAAAAAAACATCTATTGTGTGTCGCCATGCATAATAAAATCGTAAACATTTGTTTGAACGAAATTATAAATAATTTTTCAAAGTTCAGAAATTTGTTGGAAAAATTCTTCTTTCAAGTTACCTAAATTGTTTTGCATGAAAATTCATAAAAATTGTGATTACACGTTGATTTCGTCACTGATATTTACGTGCTTTACGTATTTACAAGCATTACGATACAAGCAACGTATACAAGCAACGTATTTGCAAGCATTACGATATTTACGTCACATATTTAATGATTACCGATATTTGTTCTGAACAACTAAATGTTATAGTTTTCTCGTCCATTTTTTTAAAGGCAAACAATTGCTTAACATTAAGCGCGCGGAATTTTGGAACTGCCTCTACTGGTACTACACACACACACACACGCACACACATATATATATATATACTATATTTATTTATTTATATGTATATTTGTGTATATACAGCATGTCCTAAAACACTGACCTAGGTTTTCCTTAAATATTGAGTAAACAATAAATTACAATGTTACATAAATAAAGGTACAGAATTTTGTAGCAGATTAAAATTTTCAGAAGATTAAATTTAATTAAATATAAAATTTACGTTTTTATACGACCCCGTTCAAAAAAATTCTCAGTAAGTAAAACGTTTCCCACACCTTAATTAGGGGATGTGCAAATTTCAGACTTTCGTCTTAAAAAAGCTCAGAGGTATATTTAAAGTTGATGAGGGGATATACTATACAATGCCAGTAATAGCAAAGTACTTTTCATTTTTGCAATCATTGTTTTTTTTCCGTAATTTATGTAAGACTCCTGAAACCTACCAATGTGTAGCACAGTGGTTAAAGCCACTGACATTGGGAGATGGCTCAAGTGGAGGAACAGAGTTCTGTTCTCTCGCGGGGCCGTCGGTCTAGCGGTCTGGAGTTTTGGGCGGTTTTCTCCAGATGTAACGTGAATACGCGCTAGATACCCAGAAAAGTCCTCCCCCCCTTGTGTTTGTCCTTTCTCTGACGTGGATTTATAAGTGGTTCCTCGTGAACAAGAACACAAATCCGAATACATGTTCCAACACAACAACAACAACAACAACTCCTGAAACCTGACCTTCCGATGTGATTTTTTCCTCTTCGAGAGCCATTGAAAAATAGTTTAAATTTGCATTTTTTTATATTCATACCTCCGACACATTTTGGTATAAAATGATAAGATTTTGCACATCACATAATTAGTGTATTGAATGCATTTTACAAATTAGTAATTGTTTTGCGTGGGGACATCATTTAAATTTACATTTTGCATTTATTTACTAGATATAATCGCCTGAAAATTTTAATCGATTCAAGAAATTCTGTAACATTTTTAGGTAACGTTTTAATTTAATGTATAGGTCTATGATTAATGCTTATGATCAATCCTGTTTTAATTTAATGTATAGGTCTATGATTAATGCTTATGATCAATCCTATGATCAAGGAATAAAAGATTGGATCAGTGCTCTTGGAAAACTGTATATATGGATGAATGAGCACTTTTATTTGCTTTTGCTTTTTGTTGAAACTGAAGAATTACTTCTAAGAAAGTAATCATACAAAAGATGCTGCACGATACTGTAAATAAATATTTTTCGTACTCTGTAAGATTTCTTAGATGTTTTAAAGCTACACAGAAACAAGAAATCAGGGCTGCTGATTTTTCTTATGCTTGTTTATTTTTTTCTGAACAGAAAACCAATACTTCGTATTCGGCAGAATAAATATTTATCCTTTGGGATCGATTTATACGGAACATATTTTATTTTAAAAAATTAAAAATTGGAACACGCACGTGTATTTTAATATGGTATCATTTATCTATAAACTAGGATTTAAAGCATTTCATTTGTGCTTTTGAAAAGAAAACGAAAATTTTACATTATATACAGATCATATGTTAAGATGGAAAAATGGCATTCATTAATTAAATTTATGTACTGTTAAATGATAGCGATGTTCATTTTATAATTCATGGATATTTTAAATTTTATTCAGTCAATAAATTTTATTTTACGGTTTGCTTATACTTTAGGCAGAACTGGGAACTTCGTACTTTTTGTAGGTTTGAATTTTCATTTCTGAAAAATAAAGTCTTTCTATGTTGCTATTTGGTATTAAGGATTCAACTTTCTTCGTTCGTTTATGTTGTACTTTTTTAATTTTCAGGAGGTCATTTTTAAAAGTAAATTGTTCACTGTAAGTCAAATAAATAAATGAATGAATAAGATTCGATTATTTGAACATAGATGCGTTTAAAATTTAGAAATCAAATTTATTGTTGCGTAATAAGTAAAAGACAAAAATGAGAAAAGCACACGAAGAAAAACCAGCGTTTTGTGAAAATTTTTGTTTTTCATTTGAATTGTTGTTAAAACCAGGGTTTAAGATATGGTCGAATTTTTCGAATTAGGCGAGGAGAATTTTTAAAATGCTTAAAATGAAACGTGGGGATTTTGGATTCTTTATTTTTGTGAATACATTTGGAGAAAAAAAAAATATTTCACACTAGCAATATACAGGGTTTTTTTTTCTTAGCGGCCTTTACAGCATTTCACTGAAGCTTTTTTCTCATTTTATCTTTTCTGATTAAAAAAATTATAAATTCACCTTAAACCCTGATTAAACTCAAATTCATTATCAAATAGCAATTTAAAGCATGTAAAATCAAAGAAAAATGTTAAAACTGTTTCAATTATACGGCTGCTAGGAAGTAGAAAACATAGCGAATTTTGCTAGTTTTGAACAATATCTCAGTGTTGACGTAACTTATGTCTACATTTCCGTGATAAAAAAATTTGACTGAAATTCTTTCGTCGTTTTCTAAGTAAATTGATTTTGCATTCAGATGGTGAAATTTTCCAATGTTTCGTACGAAAGGTCCTTTCCTTCGAAATAGTACAACGGCAAAATTATTTACATCAGTGGGAAATTTTTGTCAATTTTCATCTGTTTCACCAGATTAATAATCACATGAATCGAGTTTTGTTAATCGAAAGCGCTATAACACGTCTTACACTCTTAAGATTATGCGTTTCTTTTACAGTGTTCGTTTTTACTGTTTAGCCCTGACACGAAATATTTTCTTTTACTTTATTTTATTTATTTATTTTTGTGTAATCATTTTTTTGTGGGGAGGGGGGGGTCTCTTTATTCAAATTATCCAGAAGATTAGGACTTTACATATAATGGGGGTTGGGCGGTCTTGTCTGTATAACAAATGCATGTTCTTGAAAATCCCCTCAAACGTAAAATAAACAGACTTTTGATTTAAACATCATTAGTGAATCATCAAGGGATTTTAGTGCATTCCATTATACAACAGTACTTATTTAGTTTTATTTCGTAAAAAATATAAAAAACATAAACTGTTTACTCTAAAATATAGTTGATTTTAAGAAGGAAAGAAAATCACACAAAAGTATGACGTCATTTTAAAAACAGGAGAACTGATATGCACTACCATTGGATGAAGCTTTTGATGCGTCCAGTGTATAATATGTCCCAGTGATTTAAGTGAAAAATAAGTAATTTTCAACAATATATAGCTTAAAAGTATTAAAATAAAGTCACAATGTCTAAATTGCACACTGCAAAACCACAGAAAAATAAGTTTGTACATTAATTAACACTGATTTACTAATAACCCTCATCCAACTAGTTTACTTTACATCTGAGGCATAAAAGCATAAAAGTCAGAAAATAATAAATAACAGCTTGTTTTCTGTTTCTAGCTAAACAAAAAGATAATCAGAAAAACGATCTGCATTATCGATCCAAACGTTGCAAACATCACTCACATGTTATATGAGGTGTGGATATCAACAAAAAGAGGATGCTTCGCATAACGGAACATTTTCTTATAGGAGAATAGATCTCAACGATCGTGGCTTAACAAGATCCTTTAAAGAGTGTTAATTACCATAATAACAAGGAAAATGCAAATGACAGAAGAGATATAATGTACTTCATAAATAACTTTAAGCATTTTCGATTAAGGCTAAACTAAAACGAGAGATAAGATTTTGCAAATACTAATACAAATGTGTCTGATTATTTGCGCTTGTTTCTGTTAAGTTCGATAAATATTTTACTTTAGTTTCGATGTTCCGGAAAGGCATTTGTTTTTATATATTATTTATTTGTGTAAAGTTAACATTGCATTTGTATTCATAACTTTTTTTTTTCATGAAGAAATGGAAAAAAAAGTATATTGGATATTTGTTTGCGATTGAAAAAATGAATTTATGCTCGATATTTTTATCCGAAAGAGTATTTAATTTGTGTTTATATCAAATATTTCTACAAAAATGCATCTACCAATTAATTTATTGATTCGTACTGAGCATGAAGGCAAAGCTACTCGAGGGCTATTCGCCTGAGGAAAGGTGTCTTGGGCGGGAGAGTTTTTAAGGGGCTTCTAACGCGTATTCACGTTACATCTGGAGAAAACCATCCAAAACTCCAGACCTTCAGATCAATAGTCGTGAGTTATACTCGCGCGACCGCGAATCCGGTATCTTCACACTTCAGCCATCTATCATGTTCAGTGTCTTTATCCACTCGGCCATGGCGGCGCCCTAATTAATTTACTAATTAATTTATATAGCATTTATTCCTTTAACGTTTTGCAATGCACAAAGAATAACTCTCCTGCTTTCTTTTTTCAATAATACACTTATCATGTGCATTTTTAATGATTATTCACTTTGGATTATTTTGACAAATACAACGCAGAATTTAGCTGGGGTAATTTGTCAGTCATTAAATTATTACGCTGTTTCAACGTGTGAAGTTGCATCTAAATGAGAAACATGGAAAATCTAAATTGGCCTATAAATGAAAGAAATCAAAATGTTTTCAGTTTTCATGAAAAGTTGTGTTTAAGAAAACATAACTTTTCACTCTCGAATAGAAGCACTGGAGAAACGCTTTTCACGTAAATAATTAATGGTTACGGTGTTTGGAATTTAACACATGCATCCTTTTGCCGAATTGTACGCTATTCGAAACAACTTTGTAATTTGAAGTACTTATAATATATTTTTGAAAAACAATCCCTTATCAGATTCTAAGAATTCTTGCACTTTTTTACACATCTAGAGGACTGCATTTTTCACTTTAAAACCGATGTCCCGTTTTGGATACTCCTCTAAAACTCTAATTTGCCTTCCGACAAAAACTTTAGAAATTAAAAAAAAAAATATTTCTTTAAAAACTATAACTACCTCCTAATAGAAATTTATTCGAAAAACTTTCTCTACAATATTTACCGAATTTTTAGACTCACAAAATTTTCCTAAAATGCTGTCTATTTTTCAGTTTTCTTTATTGGTGCCGTTAATATTTGAACAGATTAACCCATTTACTTTTGTTAAATTTCATTTTGGGGTTATTTCTTTTCAATCGATTGAAAATGCTTGGAAATCGGTTAATCTCACACCGATGAAAAAGAAACTCGAGTTCGAATAAGAAGAAAACAGCTTCATACCTACAAAACAGACCAGTCATTGTTTTCTGAATATATATATGCGTGTTTCATGTGTTCATCTTTTAGTGAAACATGTTTTCACCTGGAACGTATTTTAATATTAATCAGAAATGTTGAACTTTCTGTTTACATATTTTAGTTGTTGTATGTGTGAAAAAATTCAGCGAATTGATTTCTGATAAAATGGACGAATGTTTTTATCACTTTTATCGAGACGCGATATTAATTGGAATTTTTTTTGACCACATGAAATGTAAAGTCATCTTAGTCACATATATGGATAGGATATATGTATAGCATATACAGGGTGTCCAGCAATTAACACCCGGATTTCAAAGTTAAAAACCTTAAAAACAAAGATCAATAGAAGAGTTCAGCGAACGGTACGAGCGAACGTAAACTTTAAATTTTTTTTGCAGGAGTTCAGAAATAATAGTTACAAAACAGCGAACACATGGCTCAACGATAATCGCAGGACTCCATATTTTTCCGGTCTCACTCCTTGTGAGTAGTTTCTGTGTGGGCACATTGAAAGATATTGTCTACCGGAACCATACCAGCACGCTGGAAGTACTTGAATCATGGATCTATGTGGCATTTGAATTCATTTCCGTTGAGAACATTTCATTACTCATTTGTGTCGTAATGGTGGACATTTTGAAAAGATCGTGCTGTGAATAGTTGTAAAAATTGAGTTGATACGTATACATGGTGATGGTCAATTGATTTTAACGTGTAGAGCAAGCTTACAACGGCGGCATACACAATGGAGGTTGGGAAGATATACCTCCCCCCCTCCCCTGTTGAAGTTTTTTTTAACCTAAAGTCCATAAAATTTTAATTTTCAACTTAAAGATTACGTCTTTCAACGTTAAGATTGCGCCCATAACCCCCCTCCCCTAAAGGAATTCAGTGTACGTCACTGTTTGTTAGCAGCTAGTGTATACTATTTCGAAACTTCTGTACAAAATATCTTTAGAGGTTACATGATTAACATATTGATTTGTAAATTCTTTTGTTGATTATTGATTTTCAGATTTTCAGTATTGAAATCAGTGTGTTATTTGATAGACATCCTGTATATGGATAGTATTATTCACTATCGAGATACTGGTATACGTTTAAGGAGAAAAACGAACATTTTTGTGACTTAATTTCAGCTAAACCGAGAAGAAGGAATTGCATTCACACATAATAATCTCTTTACAACTTAAGCGTCCTTTTTAAAAAAATATTTAAATGACGATGTTTCATTTAGAAATATACCTTTTTTTTCATTTTTAGCGAATAAGATTCTGTTCTCAAAAGGATCAGTAGCAATGCAACATTTAGTTAAAGAGAAAGTCTTTTACAGAATAAAAATTTTAATTTAAATATTGATTCTAATATAAATAGCTTTTTAAAGGACAGTTATTTTGACTGAATGTGTAGCATATTTCAACAAAGATCAATAGAGTTTAGCTTCATTAATTAGTTCTTTTGTGAGCTGAATTTAACAAAACGAGAAAATTTATTTATATACTAGACAAGTAATATTTTTTTCTGGAATGTTCTCACCGTAACTCAGTTGAATATTTTTTTAAATCCAGTTATATAACGTTTTCGTGATTTTGTTGCGAATGTATGATCAAAATTTGAGGCTACAATTACCTTTTAAGAAATTTTAACAACATTCAGACTGATACATTTTTCTTTATAAACTCACTTTATGGTTTTGCAGTGATTTTTCAAAGCATAACTGCACAAGCAGATTACAAGAAATGTAGAAGTATTTCAAAAAATTAATGCTTACTTATGATTGGAAATTTACTCATAATTTTGTAACTATTGCGTTGTCAAAATGAATAATACATATTAGCTTAAATTTCATTCAGGAAAAATTAAAACTTAATCTTAAATACTTTTTACAAAAAACTCACCATTACAGATTACCGGCAGTGTTTTATCAAAGATAACATGGATTAAAGAAAAAAAGATCTTTCATCAAATAGTAAATACAGAAAACAAAACAAAAAAACTTTTGGAGAGATCACGTGTACAGTTACAGAAAAAAACCTTCTTTTTTCAGTAATATATATCCGAAATAATATAGATTATTCCTAAATCTATCCCGGAGAACATCTTGTTTACTTGATGGAACCCAGATCTTAAATCTCCCTTAATCTGATTAACTAATACTCCAGAAGCAGATATCTTTTGTAGAAATACTAAAAATAGAAGGCTTTTGCAATGTTCATTATCGTTTTTTCTCCATTCAATATTTTTGTACTGATTGAAAAAAAAGAACAAATGCCAGATTGTCAAATGCAATCACATGTTTTGTAAACAGTCCTAATAACTCTGTCGAAAAAATTCGCTGGATGAAATTGATTTACGATTCTTTACTCTATTTTTCCACCTAAAACGTTTTCGAAATTTTGTAAATTATTTTAGTGTAAGATAAAATTCTCGAATATAAAAAATTTAGCTTGCAGTAGTTGTCAATACGTTGAAGTAAATACTAATCTGAATCTTTTTTAAATGCAGGAATTCCAGAGAAAATGTAATTAATCAAGAATGTTCTAAACTTTTTCATTGGTTTTCTGTTTTGAGGTAGAAAGTTTTTTTTTACCAGTTTTCTCAAAAGAGGTATTTTCCCACATTGCTACAGATTTTGCTCACATACTATTACATAATATAAAAATCATCCAATCCTTTTCGTGTTTCAGCATAACTAATCAGAATTAGACCGCTCACAACTGATAAGATTTAATTTTAATTCTTCTCTAACATCAAATCTTTACATTTAGTAAAATTTCTTCTCTTTAGAAAACTTACAATTGATCTGAAATGCACCCAGAACTTTATTATGAAATGAAGGCATGTTTCGAGACACTTGCGACAGAGATGTAAATCATGGCAAGTGCTTCTGACAGGAAAATATTTTTCTGCCACTTCAATTTTTAATGTACTCTATTTAAAGTTTTAACTGTACGGTAAATTTTTATGAATCCGATCCATGAAACGTAAAATCCAGAAAAAATTTCTGCAATTTTAATTTTAAATGTTTTAAAAGCGTATCACAGCAAATGCCAAAAATTAACGGAAAAATATATCTCATATTTTATGCAGTGTTGAGATATTTCCAATTTTTTATAAATAGTAGTTCTTTTCATTAACGCGTTTAGAAACACCTAATTAGAGTTTCAAAAAAATTCTTGATGCAACATATAGAAGATATGTAACTTTTAAGAATAATGGTTTTCACTTCACAAGTCTATCACATATCCCACACCCCTTTAAATATCGTTTATGGGATTTCCTCATACTCCTAGATCTAGAATGACCATTAGTGGAAGAGAGAGAGCTGGTATCCTGTAACATCTGAAACTGATCAGTGAGAATGTTTCGCTGATGAAAAGTTGTAGTATTGTGTTTTAGACGCAATTAAAATCTTTCGAAGATTTACAAAATTAGAATTCTTCCGAAAACAAAAGTTCAGGGGAGAAGAGTATACTTTTCTAACTACATTTTAAACATTTAAAGAATTATTAATTATTTTAAAAAAGTACGCTTTCATTTTAAAACTATTTTTTAAAAATGTCCTTTCTAATTCTTAGAAACAGTGGAGCTTTTGAAGATTAAATAAAATAGTTTTATGACTGAAAGTAATTTCAATAATGTAATTCAGATCAACGGGCCCGCACTGATATATAGGCATTTCTCACTTTTATTTTTAATCATAATAGATTTTATATTCACGGACGTCGAGAAGAATTATTTTAATTTCTTTTAAATAAAAAATTGTTAAAATAAAATAAAAGTGATTGTTTTACTCTGTTAAAACATACAGAATGCTGCACTGTCACTTCAATGGCACTTTTTATAAAAATCCTAAAAGTTTTTAAATAATCCTTCAGAGCTCAGTAGCGTACGCAAGGGAGGGTTGCAGGGGGTCAACTCCCCTCCCCTCCTTGCCAAAAATTTTTTAACGTAAAGATTATGTCTATACACGTCCCCTTTAAGGAAGTCGACGTACGCTACTTGTAGAGCTCTAGTTCGTAAATTTGAATTTAAGAGTGTCATTTATTTGTATTTAGATACTTGATAAAAGAATATTTTTTTTTAAATCCGGCAAAAGTTCTGGAATCACGAATAAAATTAACATTTTTTTAAATTAATTGAAATAGTTACTTTAAAGTTGGCCAGCTGTGTGAAATCCAAAAATAGCTTTTCCTTATCGTAACCAACAGACCATACGGGATTCATGAACTACTGAGTACGTTTCATTTAAGGAACACTAAATAATCTTTAAATTGCAATGGAACTTAATGTGTATAACTGTCTGTGTTTTATTCATTCATTGCTGGTTAAAATACATTAATAAACAAGATTTCAGCTCGGTTGGAGTTTGAGAAGTTAGCGGAAAATTGTTTACAAGATTTACCCATATATACAATTAAATAAAAAATTGTAACAATAAGTAGTTTGTTTACCCATTACAGTCGAATTTACACTTACACTGTATAAATTTTCGTGATGGCCATTTGAATTGCATCCATTTTAAGTTCAGCTGACTACTCGGAAATTATAAACGAGTTAAAGTTAATTTTGAAACATTTGAACAACGGAAACATAAAGGAAACAACCACATTCTAAAATTTTTAAATGCACTTACTAAGTAAATCTAATGTTCAATATCATTTCACTGGTGTTCCATTGCACAGAACTTTCTGACATCTCGAATCTGGACAAGTTTTGGTTATTCCTGAATTTAATATGGGATTGCGTAGATTATTTTCATCGGCAGCTAAGAACACCTATAGAGGATGAGACGAAAAACCCTTGAAAGCAATGTATTGCCATGGCCATCCCAGCCAATATGTGCAGGGTGTCCCATAATTATTGGGAAATAAGAGGAAGTAGGGAAGGTAATAAGGATTCAGAATGACATAGCAATGTGGGGTCGGAAACGCCGTCTTCATGTATCTTGTAATAATCACTTTGAAAGCAGTACTGAAATAATAGTGAACTTCTCGAACATTTTTTGTCATAAACCGATGTATCTTTCACAGACAGCACGTGACTAAAATTAATAGTTTAAACATTTATTTCATTTCATTGATGAAATTTTTGGAGACAAGCCCATTGTCCATGAAACTTGATTAAGAAATTAGACAAAGACTTCAGCTCTTTTCTCAAAATAATTATTAAAAGGTAATGGAAACCGAAATATATATATATATATATAATACATGATACTAATTTTTTGAAAAATATTTTCATATAATGTTAGTTCACATTTTAAATCATTTAGAAAAATTTATTTTGATACTACTTGAATAAATTATATAAAAATCTTTCATAAACGATAGCAACAGTCTAAAAAAAACTGCTTCTTGAAATAAGCCTTAATTAAAGCATTTGATATTTGCCACACTATTAATTGGAATTCTTAATTAAAGAGCTGGTAGAAAAAATCTCTTAATTATAACTAAGTTAGCATCTCAATAACGGCGCATTTCCTTTCTCTCAATAACATTAAAGCTAATATTGAAGTATTCCTTTATTTTTAGATAAACGGTGGCATAATAATAAGAAAATGGTGATATTGGAAATTTCCTTCATTATTATAATGAATAAGGAAAGGTATCATTTTGAGATTTCGCTTTCGGAGATTAAAGCTTAATATCCGCATCCAGCGAAGCGGTATTGGAAAAATGTACGTTTTGATTACTTTTGGAATTTTTTTGTGTGTGTGTATGTGCGCAATATAATATTAATCAGACTACAACTAAAAAAAACCACAAATGAGTAATGCTTTTATTATAGATTTAAAGAATTATTTTACAAACAGAAAACTGCATAGTGTTAACTTATACGATAACGCAATTTGCTCTTTATCTTATAAGTAATAGCTTATAAGTAATGAAATTGTATAGTTTGGTCTACATTCAGGAAACACGTTGTGTAGTTGTGTCTTAATCACTGAATCTACGCGGGAACTTTTCTATAGAACAATTATTAGGAAGTGTTCTTAAAATACATGTAGAATGATTAAAACAGCACACCTATATTTTCCTGCTTCAATGAGATAGAAATTGAATTTACATTCAAAAGCGCTTTTCTTGGAACACCGTTATCAGGATTTTATTAGATTGGAGCTTTTAATGTCATGTAAATGTGTGAATTCAATATAAAAAATCGTGAACCGTTGGCATTGCATCTACTGAATCCTCTACATCTGCGAGTTTCATTTCTTTGGACAAGCTGCAGATGAAAATCATACTGGAGCTATTCATATTTCAATTGGAATTTCAATTTAATAGAAAAATACCGCAGGAAAATGGGTTATTCTTTCTTTCATAGTTTCAATCGGGATCTGAAAAACGACACTACGATCTGCGCTGGATAAAAAATGCGCTATCACGGAATAACAGCAGGTACTGAAGATCAATCAAAGGCCTTGGCCACACGCCGAGAGTTAAACGTACACGAAATAGTGCTATACGGGATGCGTTCACTTCGGCAATCGTCACAAAAGCTGCTCATCCTTAGAATGTGGAATCTTTTGCTCTTTCCGCGAATTCATATGGAGAAGAGTGAAGAAGCTTCTCCTTGAAACTTGAAGACCTATGTTATGCTATTTATACTAAAAAAAAAAAACGCTGTTATAAATTTGGTAAAATTTAAATATTTCCATAAGATTTGAGTCCGCATTTGTGGCAGAAAAGAGTGACACTAATAAATATTAAACTCTCCTTTCAAAATGAGAAATGAAACGATTCGATTAAAATGGGATACTTAAAACGTTTTATCTTTTTCATTCTTCTCACCAAATATTATATATATATATATATACTGTCAACTCCGGTTTAGCGAACTTCTAGGGACCGGCAAATTTCGTTCACTAAAACCGATGTCTTCCCATTTTGAACAATAAAACTTAATACAAAACTAGAGAATAGTATTTTATACAAGTACTGAATGTTTATTAAGTAAATCAAACAGTTTATCACATTTATGGTTCTAAAACTAGTTGTTAAGAAAAATAAACGCAATTAATCATATATATGGAAATAATGTGCATTCCATGCAGTTGGCAAAAGATGCTGTCGCTTTTAGCCTGTGATATTGCATTAGCAATGGAAAAATAAATAGTCCAAGGTCAAGCGGGATATTTCTGTTTTTATTTCACTTTCAAAAGTACCGTTCTTTTGTTAATGAATTCTTTAAAAATTGAAATGCATTACGGCAATGAAAAAAATAAATAATATGATTCCTTCCCCTTTGTACATTATGAAAATGTTAGCCTAGACACTGGCAGTTCTCCTGTATTTCGGAACAGGTGCTTCAAAATATTTCTCTTTACTCGAACACTATAGAGACACTCTTCTTGGAATCGAACGACATCACCTCTGAGGTCCAGAAATTTTAAAGTTCATTATAATCGAAGTCATGGTTCACTAAAACCGAAAAATGCTATGTGCATTTCTAATGTATGTAAATCGGGAGTCATGAAATGTGCTCACTATATCCAGGCTCGCAATATCCGGAGTTGACTGTATATATATATATATATATATATATATATATATAGTAAAAGGCATAACTTACGAATCAACGTAGAATCCACATGGCAGATACAAAATTCTAAATATCCATGGAATGAGAGATGAGCAAAAACAATGAATTCAAAATTGTATGTAAAGCAGGAATTAGTAGATATAACCAATAAATAGATATCCAAACAAAAGTAAAACAGAAAATTAAAATGGAATTGGATGGAGTAAAACAATGGGTAGCAAGCATCGGTTATACTCGTCAGGCCCCACGAACCGAATACTTACTACCAAGATAAAAACAAAATAACAGGATTTCAATGCAGTTACTTTGCATAAAGAAAGCTAAATATGTAACTACAGGGGGATATCCTGTTAAAAAGCAAGACTGAAAGTAAAAAAATAAAATATAAGAAATGTAGAAAACATGGCCAGTTTGCATTAGACTAAAAACATGGCTCATCCAGGGGGATATCCTGTTAAAAAGCAAGACTGAAAGTAAAAAAATATAATATAAGAAATGTAGAAAACATGGCCAGTTTGCATTAGCCTAAAAACATGGCTCATCCAGGGGGCTGTTGCCAATTGTAGAGCGTAAAATACATGTTGCCAGAATGTTAAGTTAAATGTTGAACAGAAGTTAAAAGTAAATAAATAAAAGATGAGTAAGTAGTAAAAATTAAACATAAATATAGTTGAGAGTAAAATATACTAGAATTATTAGAAATGTTGAAATAAAAAAATAATAGCAAGAGAAAGTTTGGGTTTTACAATAATTTAAGAGGAATATATCTAACTACTCCTAAAGCTCACTATGTACTTAATATGCCAATAAATATGTAGAAAATAAAAATTAATTTAAAGAATAGCATAAAGAATAGCACCAGTAATCATTAGTTCTTCTTTTTAATAGACAAGTTTAAATTTAAACTCATATATTAATTTTTTTTTTTGTGAAAAATGAGAGAGAACAATAAACATGTACTAATTTGAAGCCAGATTTTACTGATTATATATATATATATACACTCATGTCCATAAATTACGGATAATGAAGTTCAGGCAAAGAAAGAGAAAGAAGCAAAACAAATTTGACTTATTTGTAAAGTCTATTTATTAAACAAAAAGTAAAGAGCAAAAAAGATGCTATATGTTTGACATAATTAATAAAAATTGCAAGTTTTACTCCCTTGACCAAATTTCAAAAAAGAACCTATTTACAAAAAACAGTATAACATGGTTAGTAGGATGGTTAATACGGAGTATGTCACCCGGACGATGCAATACAGGCCTGACAACGCCTAGGCATGCTGAGTATCAAATGATCAATCTGATCTTGGGGAATATTACACCAATCATCAAGCAATGCAAGCCGAAGTTCCGGTAGACAGGTGGGAGGGGGTTGACGGGCTGCAACTTGTCGGCCAAGCATATCCCACACATGCTCTATTGGATGCAAGTCCGGTGAGTATGCTGGCCAATGCATACGGGTGATATCCTCCGATTGAAGGCATTCGTCTACAATGTTTGCACGGTGAGGACGGGCGTTGTCATCCTTAAACACAAATTCAGCACCCATGACGCCCCGAAACAAACGTACATGTTGTTCCAGAATGACATTCCGATAGATGTGGCCTGTCATCGTTACACTCTGAACATGCAAGTCAGTTCTGGAACCAAGAATGATTCCTCCCCAAACGAGCCATCCTGCACCACCGTAACGGTGTCTTTCAATGGTGTTCTCTTGGTGGTAACGGGTACCTGGCGCTCTCCAGATGAATGTCCGGCGAGAATCAGACTCCAAACTAAACCTGGAAAACATCACACAAGACCACTGTTGCGGTGTCCACAATGCATGCTCTCTACTCCAGGTTAATCGCAGGCGACAGTGAGTTGCGGTAAGTGGAACACATCTGACAGGCCTACGAGCATATAGAGCAATGTGCCCTAAGCGTCTGTACACGGTCTGCCTTGAAACTGTCGTACCGGTAGCTGAAGAGAGCTGACGAGACTGGTCTGATGCTGTACTCCGTCTGTTTCTTTTGGCAGTAACTGCCAAATAGCGGTCCTCATTCGGCGTTGTAACTCGGGGGCGACCTGTGCTGTAACGTCTACTCACATTACCATCATCTTGGAATCGTTGCCAAAGCCTGGAGATAACACTCTGGGCGATTCCAAGTTCCTCGGATACTTCCAGCTGGGAACGTCCACATTCCAGTCGTCCGATAATTCTGCCACGTAAAACATCATCCAAATGCCTCCTTTGTGCCATAACTATGCGGTTTTTGCACTAAAAGGCTTTTACAGCGCTTGTGAACAATTTTACTTCTTTGCCACCATTCCTTATATACCCCTCTCTTACACTCTCGTCATTGTGACGTACCATCCACGCCATCTGGTGGTTTCCTGTAATTTGCATATTCTTCTTCAAGATGTGTGTGATCATTCCACAGGTGAAATTTTTATTTTAGAGATCAATTTCTGTGTGATTCTGAATTATCCATAATTTATGGACATGAGTGTATATACATATACAGGAGTGGCTACCGCGCACTCCCTTAAAGCCGTCATACTGTTAAAAAGGGCGTTGAGAAATGCTTGTCCACCTACAGCCCCACGAGATATAATACATCAGAATTAGACTTCTTTTTGATACAACCTGTATATTAACTAATAGTTAACGTTGCTATGATGCTATTTGCTTTCTCTCATAATAATATTATTTTTTGCCAAATTTTGTTACCATAAGCCCAGTCTTTTTTTGTTTGTGTGTTTGTTTGTTGAAGTTGTTATTACAGACTTAGCGTTTACACCCTTCACCTGCCACCATTGGACAAGAAATAAGAAAAGCAGAATTTCAAATAAGAAAAAGCAGAAACTTTAACTAAATTCCTGAAATTATTAGCGGTGTTAAACAGCCGCTTACATAAGAAACATAATAACAAACACTTAAATAAGAAAGAGTAGTTAAAAACCCCCAAAAATCTCACGACAGGTCCATGTCTTGAAATGGTTAAATAACCAACAAAATAAAAATATGTTAACAGAGTCATTGGAAAGAGATTCGCCCAATAAATCTAGAAATATCTGGCTTGGTAACAAAAGAATAACTTCCATATTTATACAGCAAGGTACACAGATTTAAAAACAGAAAAAGCAGCACTGCGGCATTTAAGCAAGAATTTTTTTAATTTTAAAAATTTATACAGAATACTTTGGTCACCATTTCAACCTGACCTATGGTCAATGAGCATAATGAAAGGTTTATTATGTACAAAATTTGAACGTTCAAAACTACCATTTCTGTACAAAAAGTAAGATCATTTTCTTTCTATGGCTTTACATTTGCGCAGTCCATAGACTAAACATTCATTTTCAGGTATGTAGCACTTCATGCGGGGCATACGAAAGAAAACTCTGTAACTGGTACAGCTAATTTTTCAACATTTTACATCTGTTAACGATTTAAGTGTTGTACCAAACTCTAAATCAATTAAAAAATTCACGCACTAATTTTTTATTAATTATCTAAATGTGGTAGATAAGCCATATAGTTTTAGATAAAGTTTCAGTAAAAAAAATTTAACTGTTCTATGAATGCACTAGTCACTAAAAATATAAATAAGTACTCCACAAATATGCTGATTTCTAGTCCCTTAATCTACAAGAGCTGCAGACCACCGGCCGAGTGGATAAGACACTGAATGCGCTATAAGGTTGAAGAGTGAAGGTTCTGGTCCTGGCCTATCACGTGGCTGTCGAGCTAACGATCTGGAGTTTTAGACGAATTTCACTAGATGTAACATAAGTCCGCGTCAGTCTTCTTAAAATGTCTCCTCAAAAGGCATTCCTTATGCAGATAACCATGGTGTAGGTTTGCCTTAAACAACCTACGATCTTCAAGGTAAGAAATGTTTACTTTGGAGGGACATGCCCTCCTAACTTAATGGCAGAATAGACCCAGCATTCTTAAACTTACAAATGGATTTTCATAAACAGTGAAATTTTTGAATCTTCAATAAGAGTGAGAATTAAAAAACAAAAAGCAACTTTACAAAAGAATGTCAATAAGGAAGAGAGAGAACTTGTCTCCCCAAAATTTTACATTCGGCAAACGTATACATGCATTCACACTTTAGATAAAGAACTTTCGTGAGAAAACACTAAAAATGACTAATCAAATACTTATACATTTGCTATAAATTTTCGAATAGAATATTTTCAATATTACAGACAGATTAGTAAAATACATTACAGATACTTTCAATATTGCCGACAGATTGGAAAAAGTCATTATCATTAACGTTAAATGGCACGAACGCAATCTTACTCTATTTGCTTCATAATCATTTTTCTCGAAGAATGGTTTTATAATTCTGAAAAATTAAGAGAACAGACAAAATGTATATTAATTCAGTTTCTGTTTGATGAAGCATACCCAGACAGTTACGCAAATAATACTAGAGCCATTTTTTAAACAGTGAATAGCATATTTTGAAAATGTAAATACCCGAAAAATATGTTGGATATATGTGGCAGGGTATATAATTACTCAGTAGAAAAACACTTTTTAATCATTTTCTAATATTATAGAAAAGTTAATCATTGGCGCAACAGCCCACTGCGGGGCCAAGCCCTTCGCTGCAGAGCCACGACTTCACGACCCTGGGGTGGGGAAGAATATACCTAGGCCAGGTGATCAGCCTGACGCGAAGCCCTCAGTGTTTAATCCCCAAGCCAGCTTGGTCCTCATTTTACCGACCCACCCAATTGATGAAAGGCTGCGTCAACCTTTCCCAGTCTAAAATTTGAACCCCGGACATGTGGCACGGGAGCACAATGCGCTAAGAGTTAAACCATTGGGTTTCTTTTCATATTATAAGAAGAAAAAAAACATGAAGATTTTCTGTACACATAAAACATATTAACACACCTCAACTAACAATTCGTAAATTCTTTTTTATCCTAAAAAATCTGTTGTATAACAGTTTAAATCTTCTCATCTTAAAGACGTCAAGATTTTGCTTTTCCGAAAAACATGGATGTACGTTTGACAGACAGCAATCTACTTTTTTATTTTTATATTTTTTTCACTTTATCAATGGATTATCTTGGGATTTCACTTTACGTAAGTAAACTATTATATATATATATCGACTGTACTTGAAATGAGTTCAAAAATGATTTTTATATTCAAATAAAGTATTAACTTCATGTTGTATTTTAAATTTGAAAAGTAAAAAATATTTCTAAACATAGAAAGTTATTTCAGAGAATACGGAAAGCTTTAAAAATGCTCTATCAGAATGCGGAATTTATTTCTTCTGGAGTTTTAAGATTTCAGACGTATCTTAAAATGACATTTTATCGTCTGTTTGTGAATTATGACTCCTGGAAGTTACTTTTTAGGTACAGTAGTTGTACTTCTCAAAATTTAAACCAATGATAAAAGTTTAAATGATGTGAGCATTACCTTAAAACCTTATTCTGAATAAAGAATCCGAATTGTAACATTTTCACTGCAAGTCGTAAACGAATAAACAGAAGTCAAACTTACTACGTTGTTTCAGAATAATAAATTTCGCTTTTGGTAAATATCAAAATGCGAGAATTTGAGTGATTTTTAACAATTCAGTTACCGTGGAAACAGAATCTGTTATTGTTACTAAAGTAGTTAAATTCAACAATTCAACGGAAAAAAAAGTAATTTATAGATTTTTTAGACTCAACATATGAAAATACAGAAATCTGAAACAAAGAAAACGTTAACTTCATTGCATTTTATAAGCACGCGGATTTTTAATGCTATTTCAGCTATTTTGCATTTTATCTCCTTCGCATATATGACAACACTTCTACCTCTCTTGCATAAGCAACGAAGTCTATTATTTGTAAATCGAAATGGTTTCAAAAGCTTCAGCTTTGTAGATGGTACCTATCCTTAAATATTAATTCATGCTTTCATGCTTACGGATAAAAGAAATTTTTTTCGCTGTCAGATTTCAAAAAGTAATATGTCCAAGAAAAGAAAAATGTGAATTTTTCAGCAATTGACTTTCTGCAGACAACGTTTTGAAAAGCGTGGAAAATTACTATTCTTAACTCTTTTTTCACACTGAAATATTTACGCTGAATTCAAATTGGCAATATGCGGAATCATTCCACCAGTGGCATAAATCTTTACGTTGGAATTCGAAGTGCCAACCTTGCAACCATGTTTGGAATTTAATATATTTTTAGACCCGTGACATCAAAATGACGTCAATATCACTTACAATATCTAACAGTCTTATTAGATATTAAGGAGGAATCAGAATATTGCGAAAAATTGGCAAAATAGTGCATTTTCAGATTTTTGATGTTATATCCATCCTTCTATAGAGATCTGTACGGTATTTAAAACCGATCAGTTGCGCCGTTTAGAAGTAATCAATGAATACACACACACACACACACACACACACACATACGTTCATTTTTATTTTTGTAGATTGAAACCATAGCTAAATGGTGGATAAATCTAAAATGAAGCTGAAATCCTTTCAGCTAGATTCCCTTTCCCGTTCCATTTCTTCCACAATCTTAGAATAAGCGAGATCCTTCGTAAAGAAATATGTTCTCTAATTTCAACTATATCAGAGAGTCCCATTTGGCATTTTAAAACATTTAAGGACACACTGAGAGAAACTGAAATTACAACATTTATCGTTGCCTGAGAGACAAATTATTTTCTGTCGACGCGTCTCATTTTCAACAGTTAGCGTACGGCTGTAAAGAATAGGTAGTGCAGGACTGCAGTTGCTTTGTACGTCGTAGTTATTGTATGCTATTCGGCCTAATAATGTTGAAAGAGCAGCTATTATTAAGCAAATGTTTAGTAGTGTGTATATAAATTGTCAGAAAATTTGCCTTTCGAAATAACCTTGCGATAGAAAATACTTGTTGTTCTCACCGACTGTATGACTTGCTATGACTTAGTTTGATAAATGAAAATAGTTGAAGTATTGGAACTGACTTTAATTTGTCCTTAATGACTCAGCCAGCCAGCTGTAGAGGTTTGAATTTATTGGAATTTCATGTTAATAATTTCGACTGCATTATACCACTGTGACAATTGAAAAACCGGACTGCGTTTGCCCTAGCCATTTAATTTGGTGTGTAGTAGTGGAAATGGAATGGTGTTAACTTTGACGCTTCAGGTGCAATTGATACGTTATTCCATCCCTCTATTTAGTACATTTTTTTTAAGTAAAAATTCTTTAGGCACAACTAGGGAGTAACTCAGTTTTTTTTTTCTGACGGAAGTAACGCTCAGTAAAGGAAGTGACGTATATGTCATATACTTCACGCTGACCCTGAAAAAAGAACCACTGAAAAACCTACTTTTCCGACCGTTCTGATGCCTTCTTCATCCGCTTCTGATGCCGACTTCATCCTGTAAAAGTACGCAGACCTGTTAGGGAAATAAACTGCGAGAAAAACAGTCATGTGCCGTCTCTTTGAGACATCAATATTTTATATATCAATAAGTGTTTTGAAAGTACATCCAACACAATATTTTACATGTAATCCCAACCTCACAGGAGGTTCTCGATAATCCTTATTTTTAGATGAATAATATAACATGGTTTTGGAAAAGCACAAAGAAACGGACCCTGCCTGCAATCGAACCGGAACAGTAGAGAGAACCTGCAGTTTAAAAAGACGGATACAGAATAATAATTCGAAACCTACCAGCAGACGAAATCAACGTTTAAGAACACTGTGATAGAAAAATACAAAAAAAAAATTACACTACCTGCATTCAAACCCAACAAACAGAGGGAAACATCAGTTAAAGAACACAGTTAAAGTATAATACTAGACTATGGACATTCCCCCCATTCAAACCCAACCTCCAGACGGAACAATGGTATAAGAAAACAGTTAAAGACTAATACTACAGCATGGTCACTCCCTGGATTTTAAGTAATTATCATGAATTACCGATGATTCTTACTGGAGATTTTAATGTTAATTTTCGCTCTCAAGAATCTCAGCCGTTAGTTGATTTTTTAAAAGAAAAATTTGATCTAACTATGAATACTTCTCGACTTCAATCAACAACGCGTTTCGGTACAACGATAGATGCTGTATTTTCAAGAAAATTAGCAAATTTAGAGAGTAAAATTTATGTTTCACATTATAGTTACCTCAAACCTATAATATCCTACATAAAAAATTATGATGACATTCAAGTACCTATTTCCAATGAATAATATGAATATAACATTTATATAATCTTTGTAAAGTATATGACTAATAAATACAATTAAATTATAATATGATATTTATTTTAAGTTAAAGTTTAATCATTTCAGTGATATGTGTCGTAAACGCAAAGAAGTTTTACTTCAATCGCGCGTAAACATTACACGCACACGCACTTTTTTATCCTTGTTTGAGTAAGACATAGTTGTGTAGAAGTGCCGCGATCATGATATGCTTAAAAATCGGGCAGAGCATAAATTTTACATTCCTCGTGAAATAAAAAGAATCTCCTGAATGGTTTAAATTGTTAAAGGAGGTGTTTTGTCACGTGGTCAAATTTTCAAATGGAACAACCGATTTTCGGAAGGTCGGGAGGTTTTTGAGATAAATGAACATTCTGGCTAACCTGACAAGTGCATTGAAAGTAACACATTTTCAGTCTGTAGAAGAAGTGAAGGCAAAAGCGGCACTTGATGAAGAAGGTGCCACCTAATGACCTGCATCGCTACTTTGAGCAGTGGAAAATTCGTATGCAATGATGCATTGATATGGAAGGGAACTATGTTGAAGGGGACTTAAAGATATTTTGTATGGTTTTTTCAATAAAGTTAATTTTTAAGACTACTCCGGTTATTTAATTGTCACAGTGGTATTGTAGCGTAATGCAGTAGAGCATAGTATAGTAGCACTGCATTCTATGGTATTATGTACCTAACCAGTATTCATGTTTAACGTTCTGCGAAGGGCGCTATGTCCTGCCTGCCTTTCGTTTAGTGGCGATGCTCCTTGCCCTTTACTGTTGGTGCCAAAGTGCCGTGCTGTTTGCAGAAAAAAATAATAACCCTTGTATCATTTTCAAGCATTTATTAACACATCGTAACATTTAAATAAATTCATCATTTTTCTGGAGGGGTAGGGGGACATAATCCTATTACAGTTTTTTAACTTGGAGTAAGCTACTGTACTTTCAACAAACGCATTGATGTAAATATGCACAGAGAAAGAATCCAGCGGGATATCGGAAAAGATTGACTTATCTGAAGGTCCCTCCTGTCGCTTTTGAAAAGAACTGTGGACACTGGACCCATCACTCACATATTTAAATTTAAATCATTAGAAATATATTCTTTAACAATGGGAATCACTTATTTTATATGAAGTAGTTTATTAGTACACACACAGTACAAAAATATATCTCTTTTATGCATTTCAAAAAATATCAGTTCAGCGTGCTCCGAAATTTAATAACGAGAACAGCTTGTTTCTATAAACCACGATAATCTAATTAAGACCTGCTCTCATAACGTTTGAATCATAAATTTCTAGTCAAGAATGGAATTAATTTATTGTGAAGAGAAATTGCTTGCATCTTCAGTGAGTTAAACATTTCTAATTGAATTGTTTCTGAAACGCAAGGATGTATCAAAAACGCTAAACATTAATTGAATTATTCCTCCGTGGCTTAAATTTTGAAATATTTTGATAAAATTTTGGTGGTTTTGACAGTTTGTTTTAATCTATTTTCCGTGAATAAAACTAAACCGTGGAAGTTCATTTAACTTTGTTACAGTAAATAAACATTGAGCATGAAGCACTTCTATGTAAGCATCGGTACATCACTGATAATACTTGAATGTTGGGACGATCAAAACATACAGGTTAAAGGGCTAACACGTAACATTACTCTGCAGAAAAATGTTCAAATAGCCTTTCTCATTACATAAAAAGAAAACTTGCGGGGAAAACTTTTATGAAGATTCAAAACTCATGATGAGTGAAGTGATGAATATTCTATAGACTTTTGGTAGATATTCTACAGACAGTCAAAACAAAAACGCATTAATGACGCTTTTATCACGGGCAATAGATGTCTCAAACTAATGCACCGCACAAAAACCAACAATAGAAAGCAGTCATTGACATGGATTGATCACTTCCTGAAGACCTGGAAATCAGTTAAAATTACAAAAGCTTGAAAAACACCATCTAATTAACAGATTTTTAAATTATTCAACATATTTAACTACAGGAGATTTTTAATACTATCCTTCAATGGTATAGTTTTAAAGAAATCGTGTTTTACTAAAAATAATAAATTGATATTATTAGCAATTGGAATATAAATAATCAACCGAAGATATTGTTCAAAATAGTTTATTATTATGAAAAGTCTGTATAGAATATAAATAGTCACACATAAAGATATTTACATTAATCTTAAGATGAATCCAATTCAATCAAATTTAATACCACCTATTCTATTTGTGTGCGTTAATATTTAAAATTAATACGTTCACTGAAAATAAATTTATTAAATAAAAATTTTTGATATCAGTTATCATCTAATGAACTGAGTGAAAATTGTGATTTTTGCGGATGTGATCAGTTTTTTATAGATTCTTTAAAAGTGCTTAATTTTTATATAACTTATATATATATATATATTAAGCTTTAAATTATGATTCATTTTAAAAATCACGGAAATTATGTAAATTAAGGGTACCTATTCAAATTTATTGCAATCCTTCACTTGTGTTTGCTGAAATATAGCTGCGTTTCAGCAGATTACAGAAGCGAGTCCTTTAAAGCCGTATATAATATTAATACGATGGCCATATGATATGACAATTAATTCAAGCTTACTAATATAGTTATCTGGTCAGAAAATCCTTTGAATGCATAACTTTTGATAAGATAATACTAAATATTACAATAGCCACTATTCTAAATACACTTATCAAAGTTGATTGCATACATGACCTTAATAAGTAAAACAGTATATTAAACAATAAAAATTGAGAAAAGAAACTGATTTAGATACTAGGACAGGAAAATGTATTTTCAACTCTTTAATAGAACTTTAAACTGGATGAACTTTTTATTGATGTGCATTGCCACAACATTATTTTAAAGTAAATGTGTTTACTAATCTACCAACCTTGAAGTCCAGAATAGTTTTTTTTTCTTTTGTCCGACTGAACGTCCAATTTTCTTCGACTAGCTTTTAGGCTGTTTATCTGGCAATGGTAATTTGGCAGTGGTAATTTAATGAATTTGTTGCACATTTTTTTTCAAGATTTAATTGGTTATCAAATTAAAATCCCCTTGAAAAATCCCATAACACAGTGTGCAGATATGTTGAGCAGTGTCTGTAGTATGCCCGACGATCACACCAAGACAGAGTTGTCAGTTCTTATCTCGTAGTAAGCACTTACGTAGAGTCTCCCGCCAAGTGTTAAGTGAGTCATTTAATTTCAGACAATCTGAGAGGTGCAATTCAGCCGAATTTCATCGAAAAATGTGGCGAAATCTGCACGGAACACTTTCACGAATGACAAAAACGTGCTGCTAGCTCTGAAGCAGGATGAACAGACATTTATAGGCACAGACAGACAAGGTAAGAAGCGAACCGATGATCCTGTTCAGAAAGAGAATCAGGCGATTGGAGAAAGTCGTTCGTTTACAATTTCTGCATTGAGAGAGTCATTTAGCGTAAATCCGCGGTCAGATCTCTATACCATCATGAATGAGAGACGCCAGTACCACTAACTGTATGCGTGATGGAATTCCAAGATCTGTCCCATTATCACAAAACCCCGCGAATGCTCAACTTCTGCGCTATCATGATTGGCAAGAAGATATTTGAACAAAATCTTCCCATGGGACAAGCCATATGGGTCAGCTTCTAAACTGAAGAAAGAGCAATCCAAGCAGCTCATCTATTCTCATTCTCCGCTCAAACCAAAGAAGTTCAAGCAAAGCTTCTTCAACAGAAAGTGTAGGGCTATTGTGTTTTGGGACAAAAAGCTGTTTCCTTTGTAGAATTCACGAAACGTGGTACTGGAGCCTCGCACAGCATGACTCTTGAACGTTTATGAAGAGAAATTAGAACAAGTGAAGTATTGCTATCAGGCAACGTCCTTCTTCATGAAAATGCGCCGCTGCTCACTGAAGCTGTAACAAAGAAACGCCTGCAGCATTTTCTATGGGAATTGTTTGATCACCCACCATACAGCCCAGACATGACTCTTTCTGATTTCTACCTCTTCGCTCACATTAAACGCTGGCTAGGCGGACAGACGTATTTCTCAGCTAGTTTTCAGTTAGTCTCTAAATTTTGAATTCCACTGTTTTTCATTTTGAGACCTATCGGATCTTGAAAGAAAACATCCCTTGAATTAAACAAACGTGGCTATAATGTCGTACCTTTAATAGGGCTATCACACTGAGAAAAATCCGACCAACTTTCCTTGCAAATCAAGTTTCCGGCCGAATTTCTCCGCCGTTACCTTGACGACCGCGAACTCCAACTTTTTCCTTTCCAAAGGAAAAAATCCGAGTCGGACGAAATTTCGGTCAATCAGAGTACTTCTTCCTGCTACGTCATTAGCAATTTCGAGCAATGGCGACTACTACTATGTTCGAAGCTTGGCTCGATGTCAGAATCACGTGCTGCCGAAATTGCAGCCGATCCGATGTAAATATACCAACGCACGATAAGTAAAATAAGAACCTGCACGCCAAATCAGCGATGCGATGACTATTTGGCGTCGGAGAGAGTTTGTTTATTTTTGCAACCCTTAAAGATAACCACGCCTTCAAGTCCGTCGGAAAAGTTGGTCCAGCGCGAAGTTGCTCGGATTTTCCCTTTAGTGTGATAAGGCCATAAAGTGTGCACAAAGAGATCGCTGGGATGTCAATGACTTTCATTGAAAGAAAAAAAAATGTGAATCCGACTAAAAATAAAATACGTTCAAATATTAAATAGCAAATTTTAAAAACTATAATTTCTTGTTTTAATATGATACATAACTTCAACTGAGGTTAGTTTCATGCCCTTATAAAACTTAATTTGCATATTATATTCATTTAAAATCTCCAAGCATGATGAAAAGTATTAAACTCAGTCAACTGTCACGGGTCGAGAAATCACCTGTAAAGCACTCGAGAGACAAACTCGATTGAGGTTCACGAATGCACCTTTGGTAGGGCCTCATACTCTCTAATTTTACGACCATTTTTACCGTTGATATAGAAGATGTCAAAGCTAGTCACAGAGGTTTGTTTTTATACCTATTTCTTTCGTTGTTGATATAATGGTGTTGTCAATGCTAGGATATAAGACAGTGTTTGTGTTGTTATACATAGTGCCGCAATTAGAGTTTATGTCGTTTGGGGCAAATCTTATTTACTGCGCCCATGCTATCATAACTGAATCCCGTTAACACGGTGCCCAGAAAACGTGCCTCGCCTGCTCCCCCATGTATCTTTCTGCATAGGGAATCTCATTTTATTGATTAGTTTAAGCATTAATAAAAAACTTATTTTGCATCTTGTAAATTACCTACAATTCAATGTAAATTTTAGAAATACTGTGGATACGTTTTTAAAGTAGATTACAAAATTCTAGAGGCTATTAATATGTTTTATGTTTTTATCGAATTTTAAACTGCTTTATCTGTATTTGATTGACTTATATTAATGGAACATCAAAGTTTCATTTTCGGCTATTGCCCGAAAAATTTATCTACTGCCATTTTAAATTTCATTTATAACTTTGAACAAATTTCCCTAAAAATTAAGAGTTGTAACATAAATAAATCTCTTGTGCAAAAGCATTTATATCTTTTTCTTCAGTCTCGAGTGCTAGTTGCAAATTTCGTCTGGAGCGATAATTTTCCATTTATATAATTAATGAAGAAAAAAAAGGTAATTAAATGGAAATAAAAAAGCTTGAATCCATACTACTAAAAATAATAAAACAAAAGTCCATTATATTTTGGAATCTAAAACTTCATTTTTTAATTTGGTTTAATTAGTGTTTTTAACTTTCTTCTTTATCATTTGAAGGAATTAAAAATCAAATCAGTGAAGCCGAAATAAAGTTTTTGATATTCTGAAATTGAGTTTTAAAAGTTTTAAAAGAATATATTGGGATATACTATATATATAATAAAATGTCGATACAAATTAATAGTTTAGGAATTGTTTTAATGGTGCGTTGAAGCATTTTTTAAAAGCATTTTTTATATTGCAAATGTAAAAGTAATTGATAAATGCAGACTTCATGCAGTTTTCTACGTCGTACTTCAAGATTTTCCATGCGGCCAAAATTTGCAGTTTTCCCTCATTTTGTCTGTTAAAATAAATCTTCCTTACTATTCCAGGTTTATCAGTTTTTCTTCATCTCGGTATGTCCTGTGTACGTCAAATAAAGCATTCTGAACTAATATCATGATCATTATCCACACCCGCATTTCCACGCAATCGTTTTTTCCCCTCACAATTTACCTGTCAACAGTATTACTGCGCTATTAAAATGTCAACTTTCTTTCCCTTCACTGTATAGGATGGATTGTTGATTACAAGACGTGGAAAATATAGTTACATTCTTCAAATGCGCCTCACACGAAACATATTCATAGTAAAGCCACGAAAAACATAAGAAATGTACGCTTTTGATATGGTTAAATTTCACGATGCAATAATCCCTAACACAAACGTGCAGCAGATAATGTCATAATTTACACAGTATTAAATAGCTACAGATGATAAACGCTTTTTAAAAATGTAATTTTAAGGAAATTTGTTATTACTCTGGAAATTTTTCTAAATTTAAATTAACATCTTCATTTCCAGCGTCCATTAGTTTTTTCAAAAAAATAAGCAGACTCTTCAGTTTACTTTTTATATGAACTACAGAATTTTAGCTAAGGTCTTTACAAGTTGATAGAATACAATTGTATTTTAATAAGAAACCTAATGGCGCGATTATCCTGTGTGACCGAAATGCGACCACGCAGTACATTTATAACAGATTTAAAAACAGACTCAGTGAAGGCGTTGGCAGATCGGGCTACGGTCCCTACATTCGACCGTACTTCACATATGTAACTTCGCAGTATAGTGAACTCCGTGGTTTAACAAACAGTAGAATGCTGAATTTTTTTGTCTTGAAACTTAAAATACGGGTGTTTGTATTACTTCGTAATTTCAATATATTTACTTCGATAGGTAGCTTGTTTATGACACACTATTTTTTATCTTCCTGAACTTTTTTAAAGCGCTTCAACCTAGAGAACGATTTTTAAATTTTGGATAGCCTCCTACTCATCACATGGATAAATTAGATTCAATTCTAAGTTGTTGAATTCACCGAAGTATTTTATTTTTCAGTGTAGTTGAGAAAAACATATTTAAATGGCGCGATAAGAAAATTAATAATGCTATCGAACATTTGCAGATTGGTTGACAATGTTTTGATAGAATTTTTCCCATATGACTTTTAAAATCCTTTTCAAACTATGTTATTTTATAAGTTAAATCGATAACTTGAGCCTCATTTACTCCAGATATGAAATTTAATTGCTCTATGGTAAAAATATATTACTAATTTATCAACAAGTATAAATTTTGTGACTTACTTATGACCTTCCCTAGTTACTTACCTAAGTTTTTAAGAATTTAGATGTCTCTCAATTATTAAAGCTGCCGAACTTTCCCGAAAACTCAATTCAGATATTCATATATGTTCAATGAATCCTTAATTTAACTGTCACACAATTAGCTTTAAATTTCCATCTAATATTTGGCTTTTCACGTGATAAAGTACGATTTTTCTCACGAGCTAAGTATACAGGATTACAGAATGCATGTCAGTAGTAATGAAAAATGGTGCTAAGGGATATGTGTAAGTGAGGGAGTTTGTCTAAGATTTTTGATACAGCATGCAGGCGTGTTAGGATTCGTATATTTAATAACAAATATGGATTTAATTGTAATTATGTTGTAAACTTAAAGAAGAGTTTCAGAAAATGTTTGTTGGAAAAATTGAAAGTAATGAATCATTAATGATCAAATTGAGCAATGATTTGCAACCCTGAAAACCCCTTTAGATAAGAACGAGTGCATGAAAATGGAATTGTAAATTTCCTGGTTTTAATATTTAGGCTCGCCTTTTAATAACTCAAAGGCATGTAGAGAAAAATATGGCTAGCGAAATTCCTTAATAGTGGTCTGTCCAGTTTGATATTTTGTCCTTTATTATTTGAACAACACTTCATTATAACTACAATTTGCCACCCAGGTGGTGTAGTAGCTTAAGAACCGTTCTATCACGCCTTGGGTCTGGGTTGGAATCCCGGCTTGGGCATGGACGTTAACTTGTCCGTCCATTCATATGGGGTAAAGCGGGCCGCCTACTGGGTGCCCCTATATTAAATGGCCACAACACCTTCAGGCAGTTGTAGTGGATAATGCCTAATCGGCAAGTGCCACCCGTAAAAAAATAAATAGAAAATAACGACAATTTAGCGTCGTCATTATTGCTGTAAAAACATTTTAAGAACAACAAAAAGGCAATTGTTAGACAACTCCAACCCCTTTTCTCGCAACAATTATGAAAATAATTACGAATCAATAAGCGCCACACCGAGAAAAAGTAATTTAACAGATCTAAATGTTTCAAGAAATGAAAATAATGTTTCAAGAATCTCATAACGGTATGTAGGCGTGATCTCACACGATCCACTCCACGCACTGAAAAATGCGCTGAGATTGTGTCGCCCGCGACTGACAGAGCCGCTCAGACCTCTGGCGATTTCACACGCAACAGATGTTTCACGCGTTCAACCTGCAAGGGTTCTCGCTCATTATATATATTGTATAAGTCTAATTTTAAACATTTTCAGATGAGGTAATCGATAAACATGCCACTTTAAACGACGCACACCTGCCCGGGTAACAAGCTAATTTTGCACCGATTTGCACATTATTTTGATTTTTCCAGGTGCAGTGGGGTATTAGCTACATTTCCTGTGTATGCACTCTCCACAGTAGAAGGCGCTCGCATCTCCAGGATGCTCCAGGGGAAGCGCAAGAGCAAGGGATTGTGAGAGGCAGAAAAGCTCTCGGTGCGTGAGGCTGCCCTTTCATTCCTTTCCTTTTAGCATCTCATGCTTTCATCTGACACGCCGGTCGATGTTTTCGTGCGGCGCCTTCAATTTCGCCCCCAATTTCTTTTAGTTTCATCTCGAGTCGTTAATCTCATTTAGAGGATACTGTAGGCTTCGTTTGCCCCCCCCCCCCCTTCAGTTTGAAACAGTTTAGCAAGAAAGTTTGCAGCGTGGGATTCGATTTCCTGTGTTTTTTGGGAGGAAAAAAAAATTCAGGTATGTATTCGTGAGTTCAATGCATGGTCAGATTGCTCTTATTATTATTTTTTTTTTCTAATTTTGAAAAATATCATGTTTAAAATTTGAAAATAGTTTATGCAAAATGTAACTTGAATTTAAGTTAAGAATAGGGATGGACGCGAGACGAAAATTAGACGTCTCGCGTCTCGCAAAACAGCCTAAAAGGTTTGTATCGTCTCTCAAAATCCTTATATCTTAGTGTTAAAAATCTGTGTCTCGTCTCGCAAAACAGCTGTAAATCTCTGTCTCGTCTCGCAAGAAATCGTCTCGCGTCCATCCCTAATTAAGAAATCTTTTTTTAAGTTCAAAAACTTTTTTTCCTGAAAGACTCTAGGTAAGAACGCTAGAGTTTTAGAATATATTTCGATCAACCCTATATATGTAATTCAATTTTTTATATAATTTTGCACTCATAAAAAATCTTATTTTTTTATTTTAATAATTTTTCAGAGGTACGTTCAAAAATTTAAATTGTTATACTAAAGCATTACGTGAGATTATTTTTTGTTGAAAATTCTCAAAATGTATTTTTCATTCTTTTCCCAAGCAACTTCAGAATAATTCTATACGTTATTTTTTCTTAAGATAAATTCCTAACAAGCTGCTCTGTTTTTCATGCTACAGCTGTAGTTATATTGATCCTCTGATAACCCTCCAACAAAACAATGAATATCCTTATTTTTTTTTTACCTCTGATGGAATTCTAATTTAAATTTCTATAATTCTTACCAACCTATACCGACCCAACAAAATTTCTATAATTCTTATACAACCGAAAATTACTCGAATATGTCTCATTTCAGTAGATAATCATGTTAACCTCTTAAGTTTGATGAATAATCCGTATTTTCGTAAAGCAATGATGTTAAACCATGTTATATATTATTTTGGATGTACTGAACATGAAAAAAGTGTAATTCAAAGATTTTTAGTTCAATCGTTTATTTATAAGTTTTAATAATCTCTAGAAACTCATTATTTATAAAAATGTTAAAATTTATGCTATTATATTTTGAATAATAAACATTTAACTTTTAAATCAGTTAACAGATATATCGCCGCATTTTATTTTTAAATTTTTGCTACGTTTCAAATTAATAGAAAGCTTCTGCGAATATGTGCTGAGAGAACTGTCTGAATACACACAGCAATATCCACAGAATATACTGGCTGGTGTATCTCATTGTCCTAACGTATTACATAACTAATGGGAACCTGATATTAATTCAGTATATTGCAGATAGCATTAATGAAGATACTGCTGAAATTTAACTACGATTTAACGGCGGTCACTTGCAGACTATACTCTTAGCATTATTAATACATTAAAATTGCAGACTACTCTATTATACGAGTGCTAGAGCTTTGCTAGCAGTACTACTGACTTTCAAGCGACTGATCAAAAAGACCGAGAAATGCTCACGAATTAAACCTTATTATGCATAAAAGAATCCATAAAATTTTTGACAAGGTAAACTTTTCCCTTTAAGAATGTCTCACCAGAATAGTCAAGAGAAAGGTAAATTGTGAAGTTTTTCGTGAAAATTGAAGCAAAGGTATGAAATCAAAAGATTTTGTTACAAAATTTGAAGTGGGTACATGTCTCTAATCTCCTACGACCTTGTGACTACGTTTGAGAAAAAAAGTACATAAAAATTATTTAACGTGAACATATGCTTTTTAACACGCTAGCTAATTCATCATTTGCTATAGAAAATACCGACGAGAAAAATTTTAAAAGTAACGGAAGTTATTATTTAAATTTTAATGAAACATTTTTAATTCTTATTAATTTTTTTTCTAATTAAAAGTTCGAATGTAGTAAAATCAATATATTTCAATGTTAGCTATGTCGCTATATATTTTCTTCTATCCTTGTACGACTGCTTTATCCTCCAAGAATTCATTATTCAAATTCGAAAAGAGCCTATCTTAAACATACATTTACTTATTTTGAACTATGACTTCATTTTATGAAACATCGAGTTGAGTAATTAAATTCTTTAACCATATCCTACGTAAGTGAGAAATTTAATAACGAGCTTCACACCTTATACATTTTCCTGTTCAATAGTGCTGAGAAATGCCCATCTTCGATTCTTTAAGTAACCAAAACACATACTACTAGCAGATAGAACTAATGTAGTTTTAAAAAATAATGCAACAAAGAGTTACAATCTGGGTTAATGGCAGATTTAAATATTGGATAATACGTATTAAAGGTGTGGACATATAGACGTTTACAAGATGTAAAAATACAAAAATTGAATAAGTATTTCTTATATACTACTAGCTGCGTGCCCGTTCTTCGCACGGTAGGAAACATAAAATTTCCTCACATGTGTAATTCGAATTAATTCCAGTGATGTGGAATCTAGAAAAAGCAAAATTATTTCACTCTTGACTTAAAATTTGCGTCATATATGTAATAACCTGAGATCATTGCAATATAATGACACACACGCAAAAAAAAACTATGTCAGCGTCATTCGGTATCAAAAAAGTGAAAATGGACCGTTTGCAGTGAACTTCTCACTTTCAAAATATCTTATTTCCTCATACATGCTGTCTTTTAGGTTCACGTTTTAGCGTTAAATACCTCAGACACTACATGAAATGGACATTTTTTTTTTTAAATTTTAAAAATACGTCACCCTCTCTTGCAACCCTTTACAAAAAGAAAAGAGATAAGAGATAAGGCTGCGCTATTTATATCAGTTTAATTTTTCTTCTCACAAATAAATCCAGTATTTATAAAAGGAAATCGAGCCAAGCAAAGAAATCGTCTGCTCGCGGGACCCGTTTTTATTTATTTTTTTCAACTGGCAATTTTAATCATTGTTACTGTATCCATGACAACCAAACCGCAAGATATCAAATCGAAACTCATAAGCAGGTACTACTGAAATGAAAATCCTACTTAAAAATTCGTAAAAATTCTCCTAATTTATATTTTTCCTCCGTTCTTCTTTTAAAAGTGGATTAATTGGGTGCTCCGTCTTTTGCCCAAATATAAAAAAGTTATGACAGATAGAATTCAAGATGCAGCAGTTTTAAAAATATTTTTCGAAAGTCAGCGTCAAATTTAATTTTATTTGAAAAATTCCCAAAAATCTGAAAATTATGTTACACAGTCCGAACAAATAGTTTTTAAAAGAAAATTTTCTCCTCTATACGATGATGTAAATATCGTTTTCTTGCGAGCGCAATTACCGGCGTTATTTTGTATTACGCAAGAAAAATCGCTAAAAATCGGACAAAACATAAAATAAAACATTCTCTAATTCGAATTTCGAAAAAATCGCTTCGAGGTGTGTCGAGACCCGCCTTGGAGAATTTCCGTACAAAATTTGGTAGGTCTACGATCACCCGTTTCGGAGCTACGCGAGACACAGACAGACAGACAGACAAACGGACAGTTTACACTCTGTTTTATTTATATAGATGACTAAGGTCTTTGGATTAATTAAAAATCTGAAAACAAATTTGCGCCTCCCAGGTGGTGTAGTGGCTTAAGAGCCTTTCTATCAAGCCTTGGATCCGGGTTACAATCCCGGTTGGGCATGGATGTTAACTTTTTCGTCCCTTCATAGAGGGTAACGCTGGATGCCCACTGGCTGCCCCATAATAAAATGGGCATAATACCTTCGGGAAGTTGTAGTGGACAATGCCAAATCGGCGAGTGCCCGACCTACGAAAAAAAAATTCTTATCACTGTTTTCTGTTTCTTATCACTGTTGAATAACTACTCAAAATTTTTGTGTATTACATAATTCTCTTGCCATTTTGAGATAAGTGCAAAGCAAAAGTTATCGTAGATTACGCAAAAGCATACTTATTTTATGTAATATCCTTATTTATATGGGAACTACAAGCGCTGAACTTCATCCAGTTATTTTTAATGGGGTACAAGAAATATAAGTCATAATAAATATTAGGAACACGATGAAATTTCGTTTTCCTATCGAATTTGTTCGAATTTATTGATCTCTTTCTTAGAAAATGCAACTTTTAGATTTTGAAAAAGAATACTAGATACGAGATACAAACATACATTTTATACGATACTTGCATATATCTACTTAGATCCAACATGCTTCATGTTTTTAGGGCTAAACACTAGCTGATGTATTTTACCATTTTTGACTTATGATACGCTCTAAAGTGTTGTACCAGTATCATTATACATTAAAGTACGCTTTATTGAATCAAATAAATACACACGTTCACATAATTACGAGTCAATTAGAAGCAAAATAGTGCAATCCAGAACCTGTTCTAAAATGAGAGAAAGTCATTTCTGAAATCTGCCATTAGCACTGTTCACTGCGAAAGAAGGTCGGAAATTACACGTCGTCATCAAAAGACCGCAGTAACAATTGTCAAGATGTAGGAGATCATTGTTTACCTGATCGAAAAACCTGTTGTTATATCTCATAAACATGCATATTTGAGTTTACAACGTTATTTTTCACCGTCTCATATACTGGCACATTCGTAGTTTAAAATATGGATATGCAGGCTGTGGAAAACAGAAATTTTCATTTAATAAAACTACTTCAATCTTAATTCATAAAAAAATAAAAGTTACTCATCAGAATTTTGAAAATTTATGCAAAACAACTTTTTTTAAGCACCCAATGAATATAACTCTTTTGTTTGGAAAATTATTTGATTTTATTTCAAATAAGCTTTTGTTGAGGTAACAAAAAATTGCAAAATTTAAAATAAGTTTTATTTTAATGTATTTTAATGCATACATTGATTAACATGCAAGCAATAACAAATTCGAACTTCTTAATAATGATATTTAACAAAAAAGCGTACTCCAATTTAATACTTCACCAATATTAATGTCACTCTTTGATCCGTGTGCAATCACATGTGTACTGTCTAAAGCATACGTTAAACAAAGCATTCAATCGTCTTTTTGACAGTTGTAACAATAAGCTATGTACCGTGGAAAAGACAGAGCATGTTCATCAGCACTTCAATTCTGGCATGTTCCTCACATTGGCATCATTTAATGCTTCTTTGAGAAACTCGTGTAAAGTTTCAGTTCATAAACTGTTTAACTTACACTGTCCATGCTCATATCCAAGATGCATAGAGACATTACTTAGCAGAATAAATAAGGGGTTTCACCGCCATGCGGTTCGCAGCGTTGTCTTGAACCTGTCTGGCTTCATCTAAAGATGAGACGGGCTCAGCCCGAGCCCGAAAGCCCGAGCCCGGGCCCGACTCGGGCTCGGGATCTGTAATTCACGATTGCGTTCGGGGTCGGGCGGGCCCGGGCTCGTGAAAAATTTCTCCTTTGTTGAGCATACTTCTTGAAACAGATTTTAAAAAGTGATTCATGGGATAAATAGACGTACTTATTTCAAAAAATAGCGGCATGGGGTACTAGAAGGTGTGTGAAGCTCCAAAAATTATTGTATCCTATTAATGAAGTAGTTAATTTTATTTGTCTTTAGCTGAAATTTCGGGCTCGGGCTCCAACTTTAATAACATTGCTCGGGCTCGGATTAAAAGTCTTCGAGCTCGGGCTTCAAAAAATGAGCCCGAACTCATCTCTAGCTTCGTCCGGGTTGTTGCATGCGGTATGTGCGGTGCTGACTTCCCATTTAATCATGAGCGGGAGTGCTGATAAGGAATTTTAGATAAGCGAACTCAGAAAAGCTCTTGGAATAGTGAGACTTTGAATAGTTTTTGGAATAGCTTGGATTTCAGCCTGTTACAGGTAAAAACAAATTTATATGCTAATGATCTCTGGCTATAACCATTAGGGCACGAATCCTTCAAGCATCTGGCAGCTTATTTTGCACTTAAACGGGGAATGTGACTTTTCCGGTATGGTGAATATGCGAATGAAAAATAATATATCCAATAATGGCATTTTATGTTATAATGAAGAAAGAGTATCAGGATCAAAGTCAAGAATCAATTCTTGGTGGTGTAAATGTATTATACCAGGCTGCTTGAGGAAAAATAAGTAAATCGCAGATTCAGAAATGTATCTGCGATTTACGTATTTACGTACATGGTATAGATACGTACGTTCTCCACAAACCGGCACGCAAGAAATTTCCGACAAACTCTGTGATTTTGTATTCAAAGGATTATCAGTGACAGGCGAATCTTGTTAACCTATCCAACTTAAAACAGCACAATAAAGAATACCGCTACCTTTTATCATTCATAGCCATGCTATTTAAGCATGCGTAGATAAGGGCCTCTTAAATAGAAACTCGACGACAAAATTGTAGAAGCTTTTCAATCAACGCGCAAACCGCAGATTGTTTAAACCGAGCACATGTGTTTGCCCTATAAATAAGAGAATTTTCAAATAAAATATCATATTCAACGATGAGTTTCTACACTTCCCAACATAGTTCTCTGAATTATTTTCTGAAAAAAAAAATTCTAATTTTAATACTCGTTACAGACTCAAATTCAAGTCCCACTTTTCCAAAAATATTTCTAAGTTCCCTTACCTGAAAATTCTTATCAACAGTTCCGCTCTTACCAACTTAGACTAAAGAGGGTGCCAGCACCACACGTACCATACGCAACAATCCAAACGAAAGAGGGTAAAGCCAGACAAGTTCTATACAGGACCGTGTGCCGGATGACGGTGAACCCCCCTTAATTATTCTATTTACATTCAAGTATATTCTAAAGTGTATGAGCAAGTTTTAGCATGTGTGTGTTATAAAGTTAGCAGTTTTAATTAAGAAAGATGCAAGTGTGAGCACCAATATGATCAATATCAGAGAATTTGGATAAATTTTCCCTTTATCTAGCTCGTCTCATTAATTTTTGTCTTTAGCTAAATTTACTCTTAGCCAAACAGATTGCTTGAGCATATTATAAATTCCATTACCTGGGAGCTCAGAGGGATGTTAGAAAGATTTCAAGAGGAAACTTATGGAAAGAACATTAGTAAGAGAAGATCTTGTAATGCTTAGCACACAATTAAAAAAATGATTTTTGCTTAATGGTTCGCTATTTTAGGCAATCATTCACGTAAAAAGTAGGATAATCATTAAAAATTTGAATGGGATCTGTAAAGAGAAATCAATTTGTAATTCTCTCTATAAGAAAATCGATTTTATAAAATACAGAAATGCTTGAAAAATTATTGAAACAACTACGAAATACGTTTAAAAGTTTTGTGGGTAATGCTTAGTAATATGTGGCATCATTTTGTTTGGCGGTCAACAGTATCGTGAAAAGTCTTGAAATACTCAACTTTTCTATGCAAGAATAAAGAAAATGTTGTACCCTTGCTTTTTGCGCGAACGGTGAGAGGAAATATTCGATTATGTGTACACTGTAGTCTTCTTTACTTTAGAATTGACTGAGAATGCATCAAATTCTAATGAATAATGACCGACGTAACACTACAAAAGGAACCGGGATGAAATATGTTAGAAAAGTATTAGATTGGAAAAACAAATCAGTACTTCATGTTGAATACGCACGTTATTACTTTACATTGATTAAAATAAATACTTTAAAATAATTTTTTAAAGAATCATTGATTCCTCTTGGTCTTTTGCTTTGTACATCGCAAATTGCACAACAAAGATTTCGTAAATTGTTCTCTTCGTCATGAATATTTGAAAGGAGCATTTACCCAATTTCCTAAGTCCCCTACCTACGATGTTTCCTTTCTTGAATAAATATTTCTGAGATCTGGTGTTTTTATAGTCAGTCGAAAAAGTAGACAAGCAGTAGTAAAATTACCTTAGCATTTGATATAACTAATGCACCTGACAACTCTCATGATGATTATTCATTAACAACTAAATTGATGCAGGGTAATATTACTTAAGCCTTAAATTATTAAACGTTAAGACATTTTTAAAATAAATTATTTTACTGTCTCTAATTTATTGTTTCAGTATTCTCACAACTCTTGTGGATTCTAAGCCGCGTGCTTTTCAGTGTCGCATAAAGGCAATTCATTATAGATTTCTCTTCTCTTTCAATCCATACGTAACAGATAATACTTGTTTTTGGATTTATGTGGCGCAGGAATATACGATGAAACCTTTACTACAAATAAACACTAGACACGATTGTGTGCGGGCTCGGGCTCGTGAAAAAATTCTCCTTTATTGAACGTACTCCTTGTAAACAGATTTTAAAAAGTGATTCATGAAGGATATAACTAATTATTATTATTTGATAAACTTGAATATAAATAATTAGAAAGTGCATAATAGTTTGCTATTATATTTGTCTTTAATTTGCACAAACGGCAAAATTTATTATATTCTATGAATGAAGTAACTGACTTTTGTTCTATTTTTGATATTATAACACATGTGTTTTATAAATGATGGGAAAATCTTAAGCGGCAATGGTACGCATCCAAAATGAACAACTTTCATGAAAGAATGTATGGTCGGGATTAAAACGCAAAGAAACTAGAACTAACGTTTGCTTGGCAGCAGTAATGGACTTAAGTTGTCCTGAACCAACTCTCCAAATGCGCGATCACCTGTATTCCGAATATACCTTCTTTGAAGAATTTTTTTTAAATTGGACGTGTACAATCGCCTCTTAAAGTACAGCTCATTTTTTGTGATTATATTGTTCTTTGTGTTTTTGTCTCGAACAACAAGATCACATTCGGTGCCCTCAAGAGCCTTTGAGTTTATATTCCAACCATGCATTCTTTGATGAAAGCTGTTTGTTTGGAAGTGTACTACCACCTAAGTTTTTCAAATCATTTATGAATCATCTTGTATAATTTAACTGGTACATATATTTAAGTCTATTTTATTATACCTATAAGTAGAGGCTATAATTTTTGAATGAATGCAAATGCTTTTTTTAGCTTTAGATTGGTGATAAATAAAGTTTTGTTGAGAGAGAGAGAGAGAGAGAGAGAGAGAGAGAGAGAGAAAACTTGTTTAGCTTAAATTCAGAGTTTACAATTACTTTTATACAAAACTTTAACTCATAACTCATGTCAATAACTCATGTGTTTTGCAGTTTACAAAGGCCATATGGTCTACCCGCTGATACAGCTAGCAGCAAGGCCTTGAAATCTTCTAATAGGCTGTTTGCATACACTAATTTAACAGAATTTTACTGTATGTCATGAAAAAATTAAAAGTAGAATAGAATTTATTTATTTTAACAGTTGTATGTAACTCGAAAAATCAACAGGAAACATTATATGAAAGAAAATGAAAAGCACTTACATTGAAAACGTCAGAACTATTTATTCTTGCTCGACTTATACACTTTAAGCATAAATATTTGAATCCTATAGGCTCCTATAATAATTTCAAAAAAACAAACCAAGTATTGCAAACTTAAAAACAAACTGAAACTATATTTAAACAGTGAAATGTAAACAATATTCCGTTAAGCTTTACTGTTAGAATAAATTAGTGGAACAATTTTGCTGTTGATTTTGTAGATAAATGAAATAAAATATGTTAAATATTGAATGTCCTAGCAAATTGTAACTCTCCCATTCGGAATATTTGCTTTCTCATCGTTTGAACCTCAAATACACCCAATAGAATATATCACGAATATATCTCTTTTGCGCAGTTTTCTGAATATTTCCTTATGGAATTGCTCACATTGACCATATTTTTCTTGTTGGAAGCTATGTTTATTCTATTTCTGCGATAACATATTTTATGAAACCCAGCTTAAACCCAGTTATGCTCTTATTTCTTCACACACTGTTAGATATATTCAAGAAATGTGTTATATTTCAAGGATACGGTAATCCTCCAGCCTTTTGCTACAGGGAATATTTTAATGGTATTTCATGCGGTCAGTACTAGCACCACGAACGCATAAGTAGAACGTAGTAAAATACAAAAAAAAAAACAGCTGTAACAAATATTGAGAGCGTTAAAACAGGCTTTTACAAACAATGATTTCAGTTTTCAAGGATTTATGATCTATTAGAGATAGGATCGTACGCTCAGACAAAAATTCCTTTCGTCAATTTTTTAAAAGTTGCACATTTTAAACTTGCATATGACCCCAGTACAAAAAAATACCAGTTAGTAAAATGTTCTACATACGCTAATCTACTGATGCACAAAATTTAAGCCTCTTATCATAAAACGTCTCAGAGATATCCTTAGAGAAAGATGATCAGGGGCTAGACATGAATCTGAAATTGAACATTCAATGCTAGGGGACAAAAAATTATTTCTGTTTCGCAACAATTTCTGTACGGCCCATCCGTCGTGATTTTTTCTCTTCGAGAGTCATTGAAAAGTGGTTTAAGTCAGCATATATTTATCTTCCTATCTCTGACAGTTTTTAAGATATACGACTCAAATTTTGAACATCACTTCGTTAGTGCATGTGGCACACTTTATTAATTTTTTTTTTTTGTACGGAGATCGTATACAAATTTAAAAAGTGTAATTTTCTAAAAATTTACGACCGGAATTTTTGCTTAACATAATACTTTTTCTAGCCTTATTCTGAACATTTTTTAGCGCAATGTAAAATGAAAAAATGCTCAAAATTAAATGAGAGTCGTTCAAAATTGAATTAAAACGTGTTACCACCTTTTTGGAGCATTTTATATAATATGAATACATGATGAAGTTTACTACGTCTTAATCGACCAGTAAAACTATTTTTGAACATAATGCGATGAGTTGTGCAATTACGACCAGTAAAAAGGACTTACCTTTCAGGTTTTAAAATGTTCCATGTAACATTATTTCGAAATCGTCATTTCTGAGCGATTGGAAACAGATCCTTTGCGGGCTCTCTAATCTCCATTTATATAACAAAGCAAATCTGAGAACATCCGAAAATACCTGAAATAAAATAAGAAAACGATTCTCTCGTTTTCAAGTACAGTAGTCTTTTTTTTAATACTACAGAACTAGTGCACAGCTTGAAAGGGATTTTATTCGCGAATAGTTTCTGTCTGTATTTGTTAAGTAGTTTTCAGTATAGTTAAGCGGATGTTTAATTATGGTTTCCTTTACGTTCGTCTTGTCCACTGGCAAGTAGGTTAACAAGAAACCTTCATATTTCATTTATTTGAATAATGGCATTGAGCATCTTTTTCTTCAGAAAATTTACTTTATTGTCCATATTGAATAATTAACTTCCTGTTTATGGCCTTCCATTATAAATAATGGCTTGTTTCAATTTAAAAAAATGTAAAGCTTCAAATTTTTGGCAGAGAATTTTTTTTTTTTTTTGAGAATTTGACGCTTTCCTATTTTTCATTCGATTTAAATTAAAAGCTCAGGCGGACAGAGTTCTATGGTGGGTAAAGCACCGTACTCCGGTTTCGGGTTCAACTCCCGGCAGCCGGGGTTCGATCCCCGACTGGGCGTGGTTGTCATCCCCGTCCCTTCGTAGGAGGCAACGTGGGTCCGCCCATGCCCCCCATGATAAAGTGGCCAACAATTCCGGCCTATTGTGACCAAAGCCTTCAAGGCAGAGGCAGGCCTTTAGAAAAAAAAAATTAAAAGCACTAGGTATTTAGGGATAAAGGTTGAGCCTACTTCTAGTTTATATGTACTTTCGTTGCAGTTTTTATAAAAGTCATTATCAACACTGAAGCTTAGTGGCGCACACAGGATACTCTCTTGGAGGGGGTCTAACCTGTAAAGCTGTGACACCAACCACCTGAAAAAATGCTGATTTTTTTATATTTTTTATCGTAACCCCCTTTTACTGTGTTTTTATTTATATATCTTAACTGCTGAAAATAAGAATTTGATTTCTTCTAGCATACTTAAACGTCGAAAATTTCATGACAATTTAACGAAGGAAAACTGATAACTCTTTTGGGAGGGGTCCAGACCCCTTGGACCCCTCCCTTGTGTGCGCCACTGCGGACGCTCTATCATTAGTATCGTTAATAGATCCTTCAAATATACTGTCTCATCATAGCTGAGCCTCGTAGAAAAATTGCGAATAATTGAGGGAATGGTGTGGAAAATTTAGTATAAATGATTCAAAATTACGTTATTTAAAACAATCAAGGGTTTCCTGTGTATATATATATATTTCTAACGGGCAGGTACTTTGCCGATTAGGCATTGTCCCTGACAACGGCCCGAAAGTGATGGCCACTTTATTATGCGTGCACCTAGTAGGTGGACCAACGTCGCCCCCTATGAAGGGACGGACATGACAACCACGCCCAGTCGGGAATCGAACCCTGGCCGCCGGGAGTTCCGGGAACCCGAAACATGGTGCTTTACCCACCATACAACTCGGTCGGCGGGTTTCATGTGTATAAAATAATGAATTTTTTTTTTTTGATTTTGTTAATTTTGTTTAGCGTATAATTCCAGAACGTGACATTTACGCTTGAATTTCTCTGTAGACGCAAAACAGAAATGATTTTACACAATTCTTTTTGATTTAATTTTTTTTTTTATTTCTAACATAAATTGTTATGTTTTATTAAGCTCAATCGTTTTCTTTAGCCTCAGTTACCTCAGATGGAACCAAGGTTTGGTCTTTTATGAATTATGTTTTCAAATTAAATGAAACGAAATGCATTAAATACGTCAAGATTTACGGTTTAAAGCTCAAAATTTATCTTCAACATTACGGAGGTCATTTTTAACTGCTTCCTAACTGAAACATTTCTTTGAAATTGAGGAAAAGTTTGCATTTTGTGTTTTGTTTTTGATATGATGATTTAAATATCGAGTAAAAAAGTAGTATCGCCAATGAATTTCCAAAAGTTTCTATCCGTTTTAATGCTAATCAAAAACTTACTACATATAATAGAGTACATTTACACAACTATAAGAGTAACATTTTTTAGTTTCTACATCAATTATACTTCAAAACTCCCTTTGGGTTCTGATTTCTTTACTTGCATATTTTGCTTAAATACACCATGTTACAGACTGAATTATTTGCCAGATTAAAAGTTTTTAATGTATTGTATTAGCAGTTTTACTCACATTCAAAACAATCGAATTTTTTGCAGACGTACATTAATTTTACTGAAAATAAAATGTAGAGGAATTTAAAACAATTAAGTAAATTGTGTTTCAGACACATATAAAAACTTAACACTTTTTGTTAAAATTTTAGACTCAATATTGCAGTCAAAGCATGAGAACCCTGCTTTGTGTCTAAATGAAAATTAATGTGACTGAATTTTCACTTTAAAATTTAAATTGATGTTTTAATATTTAAATCAAAACATAAGTGCGCATAGGGATAACCTCGAGAACCAGAATAAGCAAATAATTGGAAATTTGGAAGGATACTATATAGTCCACGGTACGTTTAAGGGTTAAATCAGAAAAAATCATTTATGCTCTTGGCGGTTTGAAATATTACTATATTAGCATAAGAATAAAAGATTTTCTGTTGAATAATGTGCTATATTTAACTTTGAATGAAATAAATGGATATTCAGTATAATAATTGCAAATAAGAAGCAAGCTTAACAGCAAGTTTTAGCACGATTTCTAGAAACTTACTTCAAGATTTAGATTTTTCTGAAATAACTGTCTATCGAGAAATTCGATACCTATGATTACCTCTAAAATATATAAAAAAGGTTGAAAAAAATTCCTGCTTAGTGAAATCATACTAAATTATGCTGTTCTGCATACCTAAATGTACAAAGGACTGAAACAGAACCAGTTGTAGTAATATATTTTTTTTAATTTCTGTGAACAGGTACTTGTTTTCGCGCGGAAGTAATGCCTTAAAATTTTCGGCAGTAAAGCTGTTACTCCGTGAAGTAGTAAACTTTTACAAGATAGTAAAATCTCGTAAGTTACGAAGACTTTTATCTGGACGAAGGTATTTCCTATTTCACATAAATTCTTTTAGCAGCGAAAACCTGTCTCAAATATTTCCTTGTTTGAAAAAGGAACACACACAATTCTTAATCTTCTTGGTAAATTAAATGTTATGATTCGAGAGTAAGTACTGTTTTTGCTATTGCTGAGATATATATTCAGTATTTATTTACAGCGGAAACTCTTTAATTCGAAATGAAGAAAAATATTGGTTTAATTTAAAAGTGAATCCCGTAATCGAAATCTTTCAAAGATTGTAAATGCTATCACTAATTCGATCACGTACATTTTCTTTATCTAGCAAATGTTTTTATATTTTAATAAAATGTGTCTAAAACAAGGGAGATGAGGTATTATCAGATAAGCTTTGTCTCTATAATTTGCTGCAGTTATCAGCTTTTGTAAAGATATCCGTGAATTTAGTTTAAGAAGTTAGGATATCACCATATTTAGTTAAGCGGCTGTAGTTGATGGTGCATAATAAATTTAGATTTTTAATTATTGTTTTAAAGGTACGGAGATAACTAGTTTTATATTATTTTTCCTAATGGCGGACATTTGTCTTTTGGTGTTGCTCACTACTAAGGCCGTTATGACTGGTCACTTTATTATGGAGACATCTAATAGGTGAACCAGAGTTGCCTCCTATGAAAGGACGGAAAAAGTGGCGCTAGAGCCTGAAATCGAACCCGGACCCATGGTGTGGTAGAATATGTCTTTAGCCACCATGCAACCGGGGCGCCAGTTAACGTTCTCATATTTTGCCTGAAAACGAGTATTAGATTTTTCTTTTATTTTAGCGAAAAAGATTTATGGCAGTCATAGGCTGTAAACCTCTCAAAACTTACTTATACTCTACATGGTAATCGATGCTACGTTCTGTGAAATTCAGGTTATATCGGACAGAAGTGCTGCGGTTTGTATCTGACAAAGATAAATGATGATAAGAATTACATTCTTGTGGATTTATTTCCTGTTGATGGACATTATGGGCAAACTACGCACAAAGTGGGCGATTTTAGAGAAAAATGTAAACATATAATGCATTTGTCTTTTATACGAATTGTAAAAGTTTCTTACACTGATGTATTTTTTTTAATTTTCCTCATTTACATCACTTTCTGTCTATTAAATGAGTTGTAGTACTTTTCATACTTTTATAAATCTCTAAAATGTAAGTCTGCTTGATAACAAAAAGTTGAATGAATAACCAAATGTAATTATCCTTTTGCATATTTCTTTTTTCATGTCCTACTCAAGTAAAATTATTAAAAATACAATGACTGCAAAAAAGTTTGATAAAGGAGCTTTAAAAGTGTAAAAAGAAAATTGATATTTTTATCATAGAAAAATGAGTTTTCAGGTGGGATTTATAGAACTAATCTGGCGTCACACCTGCCAAACTATTTTTAAATATGGAAGGAACTTTGCTCGCAGATAATTCTCTGTATACAAGCTTCTAAAGTGACTCTTATGCGAAAAAACTGCGCCTATAACTGCAGCTTAAGAGTTATTGTTTTGTTAAGGCAAGGCTACACGACGGTTATTTGCCTAAAGAGTGGATACCTGGCTTAAAAGGAAGTGCATAGTTCTTTCAATTAATTTTAAATCGTATAGTGAAAGTATGGATGAAATGTAAGAAATAAAGCCCGCAGTATTATAAAAAATTATTACATAGTAAGTAATCTAATAATATTATCTCAAAATTATTCTGATATCCTATATTCACGTAACTCTAAACACAATTCAATTACAGAAACGTTTAAATGGGTACTTATTCTTATTACATAGTTACTTTTCACACTTTAAAAAAAAATGTTATTGTTGTTACCATTACATAATGTGAAAAATTTTATTGTCCAATATACAAAATCACAGATTTTCATAGAAATTATAAAATTATTATTGCTAAAGTTGAAGATCATGTGAATTTTGTCAAAAAAATTAATTTTAATCTGGAACCATTCATTTTATACTCACTCTTAACTCTGAAAGTGCACCTGAAATAGTGCGGAATTGAAAACAGCAAAAATTTAATAAAAAATTATAGCATATATAATGTACCAAAATTTTTTATATTTTAAAATACAAGCAAGACATTTGTGTGTAATCAATAAACCATTTAATGTGTGTTCTATAGGTCAATACTTTATTTGAATTATTTATTTTGAAGCATCTACAAAACCTTCTGTAAGTAATAACCTGCTTACTTTTACATGAGTACATTGGACAACTAAGTGCGGAAAGATTTTCAAATTTCATATTTCAAAAATTCATTTTAAGACATATGTCGCAGATGATTCATAGAGGTGCATCATATTTCTATGACTTAATGCGTAATGCTTTGTTACATTTCTTCCTACTCTTTTTGATATAATAAGATTTATTTAAGTATAGACACAATTGTTTCTTCGCCGTGATAAAGACTTATATAGTAGTTTATTCAGTCACCGGAGCAGGCATTTTATGTATGTCTTTGCTGACTCTAGCTTCTTTTTTCACATGAAACGACTTATGTAAACAAAGAAACATGCAAAATTTGAGTATTCTAATAAGAACACAAAAAACTGGTATTTACTGATTAAAACTGATAAAGAACTTTGTAAGTGAAACATAACTTTATACTTATATGTATCATCTACAAAGTTCTGTATCCGTTTTAAAGAATACTCCAGCAGTTAAAAATAAAGTGTTGTTTTAATCAGTCTGAGCAGATGCAATTTTATAAAAATTCATACACCGTTTTTCTATATGCACTTCTACAGAGACATGAAACTGCATTCATAGATTTCCAGGCAAATATGCATTTTCGTCGAAAAAATATTCCCAAATATTGATTTTAAGGGGGCAAGGAACAATGAATCTGATTTTTTTTTAATTTCCAATTTTGAACACTCCATGTAATGTAAGGATAAATAATAGGAATTTTTAAATGCATTTTTCAAATTTAAATCTGAAAAGTAGTTCTTTTTTCACAAAAGGGCTCTTTTTGATAAAAATTAATAAACAAGAAATTTTCAAAATGCTCCAGGTGCATACTATATCAATTTAAAAAGCTGATTTTTTCTATACAAGCTAAAAATGAGTATAAACGTATAACTTTGCACTAAATTTTACCTATATTTGGTTGAAAAGAAATATTTCATGATAAAATGCTATTTTTCCGAATTTTAACTCGTTTTATTTCATTTAACATGTATGAATTTGACGAGATTATTATTATTAATATACGTGCGAAATCTCATTCATAATATCATTCTAAACATTCATGAAAAATTTAAAGTACTTACGATAAAAAATGATGCTCATGGAGCATTTCAAAAATACACATCTTTTGAAAAAGTCGCAACTCAGAAAAATGATGTAATAGTGCTAAATCTTTAATAACATCCCTTTAGATAGCGTTTCTTAAATATACATAACAAATGTTAGAACTCTCTGATTTTTTTAAATTGAACTTGCTATGGTAAATTTCGAAAAGGGAACTTTGTAAAATTGGAATAGTAGTATGGAGAGGAGCTTCTTTTTTGGCGTATTTTTCTTTTTTTTCGCAATTTTGGCCAATTTTAACCTTTTTCAACGTCCCTTGTTCCCTTAAATCATGAAAGATATTTTGCTGTCACAAGAAAACGTTTTTCTTTTTCCAAAATACATAGCTAACAGAATTAAATCTGCGGAATAACGTGTATTCGAAATATTCTTGTTTGATAGACAAGATGATGGAATAAAATGGAGATAGCACATAAAAAATATAGCTACAGCAATCTTTTGTTGCCTCATAAAAAAATAAATGATTTATCTGTTAATCTTATATTTATATACTTGGAATGCTCTGATGTGACATGACATAATTTATGCTTCACTTTTGCTAAGCATTAGATAATATGTATCTATAAACTGGAAACTTTCTCAAACATATTGTAATGATAATTTTATTTCTGAAAAATGTATGACGAAAAAGAGTTCAATTATATGGTTATTGATAATACTACTGCTGTACTCTTGTATAAATCATATCGTTATTGATAACCAGAAAAGTCAAATGATAAAGGAAACTTGAAAGATGGAGAGAAGTAACATTGTTCAAGTGATAATAAATCATCTTTCTTTAATGTATAAACAAGTGATTTGGTTTATTTTTTTTAATGTCTATTCTAAACAGTTTACTAACGTTTAATAAAATGCAACATTCAGATTTTTTTAAATTGAAAATGTATTATTAGTCGTGAAAGTTAATTTACAAAATGTTGTCGAGTTTCTTGTATTGATTAACATCGGAACATTTCAATGGAAAAGAAGTGAGTACTATTGGGCCAAAGGCTTAGTGTACTATGAAAAATGTATATTAGGACTCATAACAATTACATGTAGTTTACGGTATAAAAATGAAATCACTTTTTGAAAAATTTCATTATATCTCAAAAAAATGTTCATGAAATATCTTGTGAGTTTCTATATCTTCTGAGGTGGGTGAGTCGTTAATGCAAAAGTTAACTTCCTTAATTGCTAATTCGCTGTTCAAGAAGTTCACTTAGATAATCGTTAAAGCGTAAGCCTTTCAAAAATTTAACAGAATTTACAGTTACTCGTTAAAAGTTAACAACCGAAAAGTTGCACCGATGCTTAGACATTATGTATATGTACAGAAAAGGCTTGCCTTTGGTACACCGATAAATAAAACAAGTAGTTTAATTAGGTTAATTATTTGATACCTTTAGGAATAAAACGCAAAATCAAATGCACATCATGCAAAAAATAGCAACCAGTTATTGATCATCATTTTGCGTTAAGTGTATGCATCCCTTCATAAATAATAGCATATAAAAAGTCTCACCCGACTGCGATGATCTTTTCGCCTGTAAAATATATTTTCCTGTTAATAAATGGAGTTCAATTGTAGCACGAGATGGAATAGCAGGGTAATTTTTTATAAAACAGTTTTATTAAAACTGGTTCACCTACAAATGCAGAATCTGTAACAGTTTTCGACTGAGTACAACTAATAGAGCAAGAGCCCGCGGCCGCCAGACCTTCGTCATAGTATAAAAGCTGAAACTTTCTCTGCGCATATCCCCCAACAGAGGTAGGAACAATCGGCCACTATAAAGTTTGGATGACCGTGGCTTTAGCAGGTAACAGGTGGCAAAGGTGTATAAAATTGCAGAAAATTTTCGTCATTTCATAAAGCTTAATTTTTTTATATGTTCTTCTTCGCAGTACTAGAAATCACTTTATCCCTTGCCAGACACTTTTCCATCGTGGCAAACCCCCGCCAGACAACCTCAAAGTCATGGAAAACGTAATTCTATTACGAGCGCGCTGCAGCATCGTAAGAAAGTTCAGAAGTAGCAGTATAAAATGTACTTGGCACTTTGTGACAGCTTGACGTACTTCGTCCCGGGAGTTTAGGAACACAACAGTTTTCCATGACTTTGACAACAGTTTTCTATGCTTTAAGAACATATAAAAAAATGAAGCTTTATGAAATGACGAAAATATTCTGCAATTTTATACACCTTTGCCACCTGTTACCTGCCAAAGCCACGGTCATCCAAACTTTAGAGTGGCCGATTGTTCCTACCTCTGTTGGGGGGTATGCGCACAGAAAGTTTCAGCTTTTATACTATGACGAAGGTCTGGCGGTCGCTGGCTCTTAGACTATAAGTTCTGACGGAATTCTGAGATTTGTCTTTCAGAGATTTGAGGTCTTGATAACAAAAGAGATTTGGATTTGGTACACAGGTATATGAAACAAGTAATTTAGTTAGATTAAGTATTTGATACTTACAGAAATCTATGCACCTATATGTGTGGATCAAACATATGCCTTGGCGTGATGCAGCGCAACTCAAACAAAATCACGTCAACAACCAATGAAACGGACTAAGTTAACGGAAGTTCATTTTAACGGAAAGTGACACCCATTAATATTTTTTAACTTAAAAGTTAAATCGTCAAACAGTATATTGACTGAATTAATTAATGATTACAGGGCTAACGATTAAAAAGTTAAGCACAAAAAGCGCAATAACATTTACAGCGTTTGTACAATCCGCTTGAAATTTTTCATAGTTATGTATAAAAATATAGAGAACAATCTGCGCTACTTCAAAAATCTGAAATTCACCTGTTCCCTGATTTTAAAGCGATTTTTCGCTATTTTTCGCTCCATTTTATTTCCGAAAGTAAAAAAAAAAGTTTATCATTTACGTGACAAAATTATGAGCCGCAAGTGACATTGAAGTCATACTGAAGTCACGGTTATCAGGCTTTGAAGGGAAAATTGAGATTCTAATTCGTTTAAAATAGTTTTTCTCGATTACGCAGCTTAAACTTTTCTGCTCTACATGAAACATTGATATAACAGGGGCTGATACACAAAACGAAATCTTTCGAATGCGAAAAGTTTTCGCACGTTTCCTGGAGAGCATGAAATTTGATTTCGATATAGTAAAAATTGGATATGGAATTACTAATTTGAAGAGGACGAAGATTAAATATATTGAGTGTAGACATATTTTGGTCGAATGTTTTTCCTAGCACCCGTTGTAATTGCCTCCACAATGGGTTTTATCTTCTAGTTCACGAATTAAGAACATATATGATAAGTATACTACTTATTCATCACATTTTTATATTGCGTGAAGACTACTTTGGAAATAAAGTGGATCAATGAAAGAAATAAGTTCTTTGTCACCAAGTCATTTCTTAAAAGGATTGGGCAATTATTCACAAATATTTTTATAAATTTGGCACTTCTGTTATCTAGTAATTAAAATATTGGTATTTAGTTAGATATATTTTTTTAAATTCTGCTCGTTTTTTGGCTGTTATCGCAGACGGTTGTAAAGAAATGCGAAAAAATTTTTCCTCTCATTTTTACTCTTGCACTTAAATAATAAAATTTGGAAATAATAAACGGGCACTAGGAAGATTATTCAATAGACTCTCAAAGAAAAACTTGTTTTCTTTTCAAAAATAGCAGGTCAGAAGGATATCCTTGAAACTATTGACATTAGAATTATACTTCAAACTATAAAAATCTTCTAATGACATGTAGTAATTTTTTATGGCATACGTTTTATACAATGCAGTTTATTAAAAAATTAGAAAATGTAGCTTTTTATGGTGGCGCAAAGTATAAAAATTTCTAATTAGTAAAATGAAATTGGACGCTCGAAAAATCTTCCAACAAATTCAAGTTTTAAACATAATAATTAATAGCATATTAAACATTCAAAATTGAAACTTTTTTTTAAATGATTGCTTTTTCCGTAAGTTTACAATTACGGTTAAACTTCTTTGATTGGGTGTTTACAGACAAATTGAATCAAACATCTCTTTCATTGGATCGGGATTGAATATCAAATCCTCAATAAACGAAAAACGAAATTACAGCTACTCGAATTCATTTTGACACTTCCTCACTAACAGATGAGAAATGACCATAGAAACAGACAGTACTTTTTTATTTACTGTTCAGTTCAGTTAATTTATATTTTCGTAATTTAAGAATTGTCCCTCAGATGTTGGATGATCAAAAATGATCAAAAAAATGATCTCAAATGATGAAAATTTTTAATTCGAATAGCATTGCTGTTAATTTACACTTATGCAAAATTTGTCAAACTAGTTTTAAAAGATAAGACTTTTGAAATTTTCGTAAACAAGACCACCCCAAAAAAATTCGATTTTTTTAAAATATACAGCCCCATATAAACTGCGTGTCGTGAAGAAAATTGCATTCCATTAGATAAGTTTTTGTAATTTGAAGAGTAATGATAATGTCCATAGTTTGAAAGATGTCCCTCTGATCAAATAAATTGAATTATCTGGTATTATTTGAAAGTAGTATAAAAATTTATTGTCATTTTGGATTCTTAACCTTGTAACGATACCATTATTTAATAGAAAAGACCAGATGTCCACAATTGATATATTTCAAAGTGTCCATAGAGTTTAAATGAGTATTTGTAACTTTTCTTTAAAAAAATTAAATAAATAAAACGACAGTTTATTTATTATCTACTATCTGTTTATTTTAACGAGGGTCAAAAACTGTCACGAATATTGTTTTTAAATTATCAAATTATAACTATTCAAGAATATATTTATTATATACCCAAATAATTTTATACATTTATACAGTTTATATTCATAAAAAAATGTTTCGTTTTCCTATTAATGATGTAAATTAAACTGCATTAATTAATTTAAAATCATTAAAAGTAAAATTGTGGAACATAGCGAGAAATGAACAAAAGCGTATAATAACATAAATGCAATATATTTTAAATTTTAGTCGAATTAAATATTTGATCTTTCAACAAATTTGGGAGTTTGGTGATATTAAAATATTTTTTGCATCGAATACACGGAAGTTTTTTTTAAAAAATATATTTTTTAACAATATCATCAATTGAAATACTGCTTAAGCCTTCCTATACACGGCTGAACTAATTTACGGTAGGAAGTGGTGATTGTTATCCATGAGTAATTCAACAAGCAAAGCATGGAAAACTGCCTCAAAAATTCTGTCTTTTACACGAATACCAAAGTTTCACACTTCCTTTTCAAACATTACTGGAGAAATTGAGAGTAATGCATCATGAAATATCGATTGATTGCTAAAATCTCATATTTTACTGTTTTATTGAAAGAAGACAGAAAGATATGAGGAATTGGTCAAGGAAAGACCATATTTTATCACGAATACCTCAATTTATCACTTAGCTGCTGTAAGAAAATGCGAAATTGTGAGGAATATGTTAGACAAATAGAAAATCCTTTGCAAAATATTATCACAGTTTGACACTCTATCGTCTAAAATGACAAAATCTCTTAACAATGGCACACACATGAACGCCATGTTAATTCAAGATTTCGCTTTTCTTTTTCTATCTCATTTTTCTTTTTTGACCACAGTTTTTTTTTCTGAATGCATCACTTTACATACTTGTCGTAAACTTCAGTTTCAACTTCTTTTCAAAATCCTTTTCCATATCGTATAGTTAAGAATTCAGCATATCAAGGACATCTTTAATGGAAAACTCTTATATATGTTCTTCCATTTGTAACATTACCGAAGTCACTGAGCGCAATACTTTGAATCCTGTTGTAATGTAATTATAAATTACTGAAGGTAATTTTTTTTATTTTATTAAATCATTTCAAGGAACATAGCTTCAATTTTATAATTTACTTCAATTTGGTAAATCTGCTGGCTACTGCTTGGTTGCTGTGCTAGAGTTTTGGTAGCTTCAAACCGTTGCATCATGTTTCATAAGTTTGCTGTGATCATAAGTCCTTTTCGTAACTTCTTTAACCGCCGAAATTCACGAAATGTAGCAAAGACATTCTCGTTCTGCTGACAATTGAAAATGACAAACAAAGCACTTTCCTGTAAGGTATGAGCATCGAAATCACTTGGCCGCAAAATGATGAGAATTCTCCCAGTCTTTCCTTTTATACTCAAAACCGCAACATATAACGCGGTTATACAAATTATTATAGTTCATGCGGTAAACAGCGTCAACATTTCCCTTAGTGGAGACTTTCGGTACTATTATTTTTCTTTAAAAATCGAAATCCCATGTACGCCTGCCAACTATGGCTCTGTTTCGCCCAATAGTTTATTTTCTAAAGGGCTCTCAACACATCACGTTATTTTATAACCAACACATATGTTCAGAATGAGGATATTTTGTTTGCAACTATTTTTAATACGTACATTTATTATGAGATTAAATGTGCTCCTGAAAACTCTTTTTAGGAAATTAATGAAATATTGAGTAAAGCTGAAAATAGACATTATGTAAAATATAAGAAATTTAAAATGCAAAATCAGTAATTTAAGAATATTATTAAACATATTTTGTGTTCATTGTTTTAGTGTATTTAACATAATAATAACAATTTTATGCAAATTTAATACTCATTGTTTCATAATGATATGATATCGTACATTTTGATGCAAACTTTTTCATTGAATTAATGTTATATGTATTTTTCTTTATAGGTCAATTACATAGAAATATTTTCAAACATCGAACTTTAGTCGACAAGATATATCAGGTAAGCATATTATCTGAAATTCTTTTCTTTACGGTTAAGAACGTGAAATCAACATTTTTGCAGAAATTTTACAGTATCACAAAAAGCTTTTTTGTATATAGTTTACAGAGGAAAATACAGCCAAACTTACCAAGTCGCCATCAATCATTCTTTTTTTCTTTAAAAATATTTTTACGTCTTTCTGTATTCATTCAAGTTAAAAACTGGTTAATTCCAATAATGTTAAATAATCCTGTTTTTCTTGTTTTCTTGACTAACAAGCAACAACTTTAGCACATACTGAAAAATTTGATGCTAGCAAAAATTGGTTTTAAATGATGGTATGTGAGCACAATTATGAAATATACAGCATTTAATATATTAAATAAAACAAAACCATACTTAGAAGAAGAGAAAATTTAAAGAATGTGTTACATAGAGCATAAAAGAATCTATTCCAATTTCTAAACTGTTACGGTGTGAATGCAGTAATTTATCTCTAAATTAAAACCATAAATTTAGATTCTCATTACCATTCTCATTCATAACTTTCAAATAAAAAGAACACGAAAATCAATTAAAATATTCTTCGTGACAGCAATTTTCACATTTAAATGACTTTTTTCTTTAACTTTGGATACTAAAAAAATCAAATAATCTCTGTGAGCTTTTATCTGGCAATTTTAATTCATTAAAAGATCTTTTCATATTCAATCAGTAAGAACAAATAACGATTCAAGAAGAGAATTTTATTTTTAAAAAAAGTGTTATTCAGTTTATTAAATGGCATTAATAAAATACTTTTTATATGTCGCGGTTTCATTTCAATAATTTGGTATTAAAACCCTTTTTCTGAAAATACTGTGCAAAAGTTAAATAAAATATACATGTTATTATGAAACAATGTGTCGTACTTCAAAGTACTTAAGAAAAAGTTTGAATGATTGTATCTCTTCTTCAAGTTATCCGCAATTACAAATAAAATTGATTTTCATTGCAAATTTGCCTTTTTTTATTATTTCTATAGAAATTTCACGGTAAGTAACAATGCCATGTACAAAATATATCTATTATTTTATCTGAAACATGACGGTCAATTTAATGTTATTATGCTTTAGTTTATAACTTCTTATAATATAAGGTAAGATTAGCATGTTGAACCTTTATATAATTTGGTCTTTTCTTGGATATTTATTCAATTAAAATATGTAAGTATGCTTTTTTTCTATTTGATTTTAGCAAAATTTCATTTTGGATAAAAGTAAGTATCCTTTTTTTAATAGTAATAGGGGAAATTTGGATAAATGCTTTCTTATATAAAGAGTCTTCGGTTATCAGTTACACGGACGGTAGGTGCTCTCTAGGTAGGCAACAACTTTCATATTTCTCTAACAAACTAAGTTTCTTGCATGTGTCAGTTTGTGTTTCGGTGATTATTATTAAATTGATGTTTTATTTCTAACAATATATGAAATTTGTTATGACACCTACTTCTCCTTGAACCTGTTGTGCTATATAAATTAAGATGCTTGGTAATGAAAACAGGCAAAACAACAATTAAGATGGAATCTAGAAGCTGCTTATTTTCTAATATTTTATTATTCGTACGCTTTCCTTTAGAGTGTGAGTTACAAGATTAAAATGCTTCTTTTCCCGTCAAAACCAGTAATTTTCAAAAGTTAATGAAATGACTTGAAAAAAACTTATCTCGAAGGAGCTCTAAAAATATAATATTCATTCCTTTTAAATGTATGTTATTTTATATTTTCAAACACTTTCATTAATGAGATTTACTCAAAACGTCAAACAGGATTTAATTTCATGGATAAATGTTTTAATAACAGCCATTTTTATATTGCATCAAAAATGCGAGTTTAAGTAGCTGAAGGTATCCCTTCACGTACTAAATAGGAGCTATCTCAAAGAAATTAAAATCAGCTTATCTTTAAAATCTGTAATCGCATTATTAATCATACGAGTTTTCATATCAAGCGTCTGAGATCAGTGTTTTGATAGAAGCTAATTAAAATAGTATTATTTCCATTAATTAAATTTAATTTATCATGAAAATCCTCTTATCTTGTTCAGTTTCAATAACAGAATCATTAAAACAAAGATGCTGTCAAAGAATACTAAATAATGTAAATACTAAATTCTCCTAAGTAGATTTATTTTTTAGTCTTTAAAATAGTTTTTTATATTTTATTACTTATAAGACATTATTCTTCAGAAACAGTAATGAGCATTTCACTGATAGAAATATATCTGATACATGTTTGATGAAATTTTGAAATTTTGATGAATATTTTGAAGCTTTTTCTGTGTAAGTTACATAATTCAAACTAATTTACACGACGTTTACTGTAGATAAACACTGGCTTTTTCTTTCAACTGTTTTTTTTTCACTTGATAGTTAGCTATGTTATATTTATATATATATATATATATATATATATACATAAGTATGCATAAGAATAATGCATTCAGTGAACAAATACGACATTTTTTTAACAAGGGAGCATTTAACACGCTTATTTTTGTCGTTAAGCGTTTTTTGTCTAATAATAAATAGGCAACTAATCCAATTTCAAAATGAGTTTTGCAAAAGTTTATCTGTATTATCCTTATTCTTATGAACTATGATTACAGCTATCAAATTCTTATGAACTAAGTGGCAGAATCATTTTCTTTATAATTTAGTTAACTAGTTCTGAAGAATAGTGAGTTTCAATTAAATGACTCTTTGCGGATTACTCTCCACCCAGGTAGCAAGTTTTCTGAACGTTTTAACGTTCAGTGATATTCTTTAAAAGATCATAGATGTTCACATAAAATTATTGCGCTGTCTGGGTAATAATAGAATTCATCAAACATTAAATCTAAAAGTTAACTCACCAAAGCGAGTTACTGGTACTCACCGTGTCAGTAGTAGAGTTACCGTAACATCATACGTATACAATTTTCGCGTTGTCCCCCAAAGTCAAACTGGTCATTCAAGTTACCTAACTCACAACTTTTGCTCGAATTTTCATAAAAATAGTACTTTTACTCACAAAATAATAAACGTTTGTCCAAAAAAGTCTCAAAATAGTCTAGCATCTAACCAAGCAGAACGAACGGATACTCTAATCGTGATCACAGGCTCTGTACTCTGAAAAACTTGCTCTGGTTTGCTTTTGCAAATTTTGCTTTTACAAATTTAGCTATTCAATACTGGGTCTCAGTGTCACTTGCTGAAATATATATACGGGGCTTTCACACACTCCACAGTACCTGCTGCAATCTAAGTACGTTACACATTCTACAGAGTTCAATGCAGTATGGCATGTTTCTAAGGATTACAAAAACAACCACTTCACAAGTAGCATAAATTCGAGCAAAAGAGCTCCAGAAAGACGAAATCCTCTAGAAAAAGAAAGTAAATAAAACTTGGAAAGATGCTGAATTTCAGCAAGATATTTACTGGAGAGAAATTTTAAACTTGCAAAAGGGTCAGCACATCTTCTAACACTATGTTTATAGTCAAAGATCCATTATAGGGGAAGATGGCTCAAAATGATCCTAGCGGGCAAAACGATCCACATATGTTTTCTTACACGCAGGAAGTGCTATTTACTAGGTAACACATAAATTAGTTGTGCCATGTCAAGAAGAAGCAATCGCTATACATAAGCAATCGGTGTATTACGTGTCTGAGTTGAATTTAAAACAAAACCTCGGTTTTATCATATCTCAAATAACGTAAGCACTAATTTTCCTATTTATTTAGAAACGCAGTCTTTAAAGTAAAGAAATATGGCTTGGTTTATGGAACCGAGTAAGTTTTTAGATGTGAATTATATGCCAAATATAGTGCAAATTATTTTTTTTTTCAACGGGCGGGCACTGTTGCTCAACAACCATTTTGCCACTACCAAGGCCCGAATTTTGTAGCCATTTTAATTATGGGAGCACCCATTAGGCGGCCAGCATTCCCCTCTATAAAGGGGTGGACACTTAAACATCCATGCCCAAGCCGGCATTCGAACCCGGACCCAAGGATACCATTTGTGGTATTTTATACATACCACATTATTATTGTGGTATTATATTCATTTTGGGCCACCTTCCTCTGTGTTTACAGAAAAATGAAATAGATTGTTTTAAGGCAAAGTAATCCGTGTGTGGTTAGTTAATTTTTAAATATTTCTATTGCATAATAATTTAAAATACCATTGTCATGTTAGTGAATTTATTCCTTTTTAATGTAGGCAAGGTAGCAAGCCTTATTATTTTAATTGTTTTCACAGGTTCTCTAAGTAATTTTTGAGTTTCGGCAATGAAATACCAGAATTTATAAATGAAAACTGAGTAACAACCCCACAACGAATATCATGTACATTAATACTAAACATTGAGAAAGACTTTACAATTTAAGATTAAAATTTTCTAGTTTAAATGCATTTTCAATTTTAGTGGAGAAAAGACTTTTCCAGAAAAAAGTACTTTTTATTTTTTTTTCTCGAAAAGTAAATGGAGTGGTAATCCTTTCTAAATATATATTTACGTGATGAACAAAATAATAAATAACTCCTAAAAAATACCACATTTTTATCTTCACCCATGAATTTACCTAACCTTAAAGCTCACATTTTTTGCCTGACTTAATTGAAACACTTCGATTTTCTCAAACTTTAACAGTTTATTTTTATTTGATGGTAATGATGAAGCTTGCATCTCATCTTCAGTATTTCTTTAACTATGCAGAACTGTATGAAAGCATTAACTGATTCGGGGGGGTAAAAATGAAACTATATTATGAAACAAATTTTTCGCACACACGAACAAATGTATTCACAATATACTGCTTTAAGAACAAATAGGATATAACGGTTATACAAAGGATATACCAAAATATAATTTGTAGACAAAGTAAAAATAATTTATGCTTATTGCACATCATATATATTGTTTCTCAAAGGTGTTTTTTTTCTGGCGCGGCTAGATCTCATTAAATACTTGACCAAAAATAAATAAATAAATAAATAAATACCCAATTAAAGCTTATAAGTTCTACTTTTGACGAAAAATATGCAATAATTCGGAAAAAATCTTTTTTGTTAATAATAAAAAAAAAAACAAATCATATACATTATTTCTCAAAGGTGTTTTTTTCTGGCGCGGCTAGATCTCATTAAATACGTAACCAAAAAAATGTACCAGACTCCATGGTTCCAGGTTGCCATGGAGTTAGATGAATTGAATATACTTTCTATAAAAATGAGTGGCAACGACAGATAAAAAAATGTAAGAAAATAGAACAGCTCGGAGTTGTACGCACATATGCTACTCATTTTGTCAAATAAAGATAAATTGCGTTCAGTGGAAGATGTGGATTCTTTAATTTGTGCTGAAATTCCAGATAAAGATCCACAACTTTTTAAAGTTATTCAGGAATGCATGGTGCACGGGCCCTGTGGCACTATCAAGCCTAACAGTCCATGTATGAAAGATCAAAAATGTAGCAAAAACTATCCTAAAAGATTTTCAAGAGAAGACCAATTTAAATGTTAATGACTACCCTATGTATAGACGAAGAAATAACGGCGTTACAATAACAACTCGATATTCATTGGCACACTATAATTAGGGATGGACTGCGAGACAGAAATTTGCGAGACGAGACAGAGATTTGCAGTTATTTTGCGAGACGAGACATGCACATTTTACATTGTGATATAGGGATTTTTGCGAGACGAGACAAAGCTTTTCAGCGATTTTGCGAGACGATACAGCCTATTTTTCATCTCGCGTCCATCCCTAACTATAATATTTACAGATGTAGTATTAAATACGATATTGTGCGAAATTTTCGCACGGGTCAGCTAGTTAGAATTGATTTTATTATATAACAAACAATAAATATCTAGTTAAAATAAATTCACGAAGTAGCATAGTGTGTACATTTAAAAATTCAAATATATAAGATCACACCATCAGCCCTTATCACCAGTCTACTATGTTCGATAGGGATGGACGCGAGACGAGACAGAGATTTACAGCTTTTTTGCGAGACGATACAAACATTTTTAACATTATGGTATAGGGATTTTGCGAGACGACACACATCTATTTTCCGTCTGGCGTCCATCCCTAATGCTTGATATTGCGGAACTATCTGTACTTAAGCGGTCGAGGTGGGCCCGTAGCTTGGCCAATGCTCGGCATATCTCGGTTTCTTTTTGCGAGGACAGCTAAAAGTTCTAATGTTTCATACTCTCATTGAATCCGCAGAACTCGTCGCCAAACTTTCGGCTGCTGAGGGGAAGTGCGCGATATGCTTGGTGGATTCTCCTATCTTTCTTCGCTGTTGTACAGGGCACATAACCAGTGTCTGTCACTGTTCCAAACACTTATAATAGCCATATTCAGTCCACACGCTTTTGTAATTTAATCATTCTTTGCGTGGTTTCGTTTCGTATAACAACATTGTCTTCAGTGTTCTCTAGCGCTTTTGCGTTTTTATTCCGACCATGCACTCTTTCATGAAAATTGTTTGTTTGGATGTGTACTATCACCTTTTGAAATTTCTTTTCCATCTTTTAAGAAACATCCTTGTACATTTACATATGAATAATATTTAAAAAAATATATATATTATATACAGGTATAGGACAAAATAATAGGAAAACCTGTGAAAAAATGAACATATTTTATTAATAAGGAGTTGGGCCACCTTTGGCCTGAATAACAGCTTGCATTCGATGTGAGATTGACAAATAAAGTTCTTGAATCAAGTTCATGGGAATTTGCAGCCATTCCTCTTGCAGAGATGTCTCGAGTTCAGAGAGTGTGCGTGGAGGAGGAAACCGAGCACGGACTTTTTTCTCTAAAAAACCCCACAAAGGCTCAATGATATTTAGATCAGGGGACTCAGGACACCACGTTAGATGTCCCACTTCATCCTTATGCTCATGTAACCATGTTTGAACTCAGTGAGACGTGTGAACATCTTGACGTCCTGCTTGAAACACAGGACGTTCTCCCGGAAATAGAGTTTGAGGAGGATATTCGAAAATGCTTCGGTAATGGTCACATTTGATCACCCCTCTCAAGACAACGAGAGGCCACAATCCACGGGCAGACATAGCGCCCCACACCATCACAGACCCACCTCCATGTTTCACGGTTGGAATCAACCCTACCAGCAATTTTGCTCGGGCCATCATCGGCTGGTTACGCGGCCGGTGGTAACCCGAGCAAAATTGCTAGTAGGGAAGCAGTCAACACGAAATGCTTCTGCCGGCGTTCGCCACACGAACACACGTCCGGTGGTCTGGAATAGTGTAAAAGAGGATTCATCAGGCCAGATGACTTGTTCCCATTGCAGTTGTGTCCATTTTAGGTGGTCTTGGTACTACTGTAGTCTCTTCAAAGCATTCCGCGCTGAAACTAACGGTTTTGGAATAGCTACTCTGCCATGAATGTTTGCAGCCTGGAACTCCCGTTGAATAGTTTTCATGGATACGGGGTTCTGAAGGTGGGTATTCATCTCCGACGTTATCACCGGCAGTGTAGTCTTTCGTTTTCGAGCGACTATCCTCTTCAACACCCGTCTATCCGTCTATCACGGTCCGACAACTTCGATTTCGTGCCGCTGTTGTGCTTCGCAGAAGACACCTTACCCAACTTTGTGTATGCAGACAGTGTCCTTGATACAGTGGTCCTTGAAACACGCACAAGGTTCGCTGTTCTGGACACGGACGCTCCAGGAGGCGAGCTCCGATTATCATGCCTCTTTTATGGTCAGAGAGGTCGGACATAATCGCGCTTTGCTAGGAACAGATTTTTCTCATGCAACTCTCACACTGCCAAATGCTAGACTGATACCTTTCCTTTCATCACCACTAGGTGGCACACTCTTGCGAGACGTGCCCGCCGTTTATTGGACGGTCGAAGGACGACTCCATTCTTTCACAGGCGTTCCTATTATTTTTTCCTATACCTGTATATCCACCTGTGCTGTCAGACAGCTGCTAAAATTGAATCATATGTCAATAGAAGCAAAGCAAAAGAGAACGTCCAATGTATGCACATATAGGTATTCTTATTATTGTTTCAATACTTTTTTATCCCTTTTTCCACCAAACTGTGACAACAACAACCGAATTTTAATGCTTATCTTGAGAAGAACAATTAAGTATTCATTTGAATTCTCGAAATCTTATTTCATACCAGATGAAATTCCATTATAAATGTAACTTGTTGCATGAAGCATCATAAACCTGTGCTATTCAGTGCATGTAATATTCGGATTATAATTAGATTCCAAGCGTTTAAGTCTGTTAAAAGCTATTTATAGAAACAGCAATGCATAGTAAATTTGAAAGGCCTTCTGAGAATTAAATATTCCTTTGCACGCATACAACTAAACTTCTAACCATTCTAGCACACACAGAAACACAACTAAAATGTCTTTAACTAGATGAAATGCGAATTTTATGAGTAAATTAAATAAATCTCAGAAAATAACAGAATGCATTTGTTCCTCTTCAGAGCACATATTTTAATATTAAATGAGAAATAATCGATAGAAAGTACGCGCATTATTTCAAGTGGGGTGCGTTGTGAATCGCATTTTTACAACAGTATTTTAGGCTTTATCCTAATCGACTGACTGAATTATACACGAGCGGATGCTATTAAGACATTCTGTTGCTGAAAAATATGCATAATTTATTTGAATGCATTTAATGGATGTTTTTACTATGTTATAATATTTTTACATTTTTGAAAAACAATATAAGATGAAATATACAATACTCATACATTTTTCATTCAGCTAGTATCCTTTAGTGCATTTTCCATATTTCTTCCGGATGTAAGAATGTTTATAGTCAATAGCGTCCTTCATAACATTGGTTCTTGAAAATATAAAGATTATGTAAATGTTACGGCAGTGTATTGCTTGAAAGAAAATGTGTTTAAAAGAATATATTTCGGAAAAGCTGTAAAAATGGTACACATGAGATACTTAAAAATTAGTTTCTCTGACATTGTAAAGATATATATCAAATATCTTTTTTTCATACCCTATAACGACAAGGAAGACGGTTTACAAAATATGGTGAAATGAAAGCGTTCGGTGAAATTTTGCAAAATATGTGTTCTAGAATACAAATTTCAATTTGTCAAGCTCTTATATGGCTTTTATGGCGTTTATTAGTGCATAAAAACGTGACAGTTTCATGTCTATAAATAGTATCAAATTATTTACTAATTATTATTTGCATGTTCACGATGTATTTTTCGCTGAATTCAGGTATTTTCCCTTCCTTTTCGAAAAAGATTTCATTTGCATTGACAATAATGTTAAATGTTATAGAACGGTTCAGAGACAATAGACACTATTGCATGTCGTAATCTGAAGTATCTTTTAAAGAATAAATTAAGTCTTACGCATTACTAATCAGCAAAAACAGGTAAAAAGGTGCTTAGCGGTTATAATAATAAATATATCAATGATGTGTTACTCATGCCTTATAGGTGGCATTCTCTGAGAATTCCCATGTTCGTGAAATCCAACAACATATTAAAAAAATTAGAAAAAAATCTATTAAGTGATATAACTTGGTTTTGATGTTGAACCGTACTCTAAATTATGCCTGAAAAGGCATAAGGGGACCGACCGTAGAAGTTTATGTTAATTTTGAAGTAGTCATATAAAACACATGAACTAATTGCACAATAAAAATTTGAGAAGAATATTTTAGGTTTTTAGTTCAGATTTATTTTCTTATTAGAACTTTATAAGGAGTTATCGAAGTGTAAACCTTTCACAAAATAATTTGAAATAATATGATAAGCTCACTTTTCCCCGTAACATCAAGCATCTGACTTAATATTTGCCTAATATGGAATTTTCAGAGTATAACTGACCAGCGTCGTAATCCTGGAGAACTTTACCTCTGTCTTGCTGACTTTGCACCAGTCTTGAAAGAAATAAACGATGGCCAAGGCTATTCTAATAGATATGTATGAACAATGTTCAATCCTGCCCAACAACTGTCAACTTATGAACTTAAAAACTGATGTGATTCTCTGCGTGAAAATAAAGATCAGAATATTCGCACCATGTTTTAGAATGCGACTAAGAGTGTATTTTTCTAAGTATGTGTTTCTGGCTTTAACCGTCGACCTTGAATGTCCACGAGAAATAAATAAAAGAACGTAAATTTCAAAATTTTCAATTTTTACATTTAAATTGTATGCTAAGTTGTTTAATATAAAAATGTGAATTTAATAATACTAAAATATCCGAAACAAATTATCTTTTAAAATACTGATATTTTTGTTAAAAAATGATACACATTCAGTATTTTTTTAAATATCCTATGCACCATTAAAATTTAAACAAATGTACTTTCTTATTATATACTTAACATACGTATTAACATACGTATGAATACAAATGCATTTATTTTCATGTATGACAATGCTGAGAGAAATGCATGTGATGTCCAGCTTTTTAGAAAATATTCATCTTATTGTTACATTTAAGTCACTATATCTATAACAAATAAGTTTATTTGAAAATTTAACCAGCAATTTCTTCACACATAGTCTCACCATGGCACAGTGGTTATGCCACTGAAAATAGTAGATGGCCGAAGTGTGGAGGTCCCGGGTTCGGGCCCCATCGCGCGGCTATCGATCTAACGGTCTGGAGTTTTGGTAGGTTTTCTCCAGATGTAACGTGAATACGCGTTAGAACCCCTTAGAAAGTCCTTCTACTAAGGCACCCCCCTCAGGCAGATCGCCCTGGAGTAGCGTTGCCTTAATCACACAACCAACCAACCAATCTTCACACATAATTGAATATGTATATGTATGGGAAGGCGGCCCTAAATGATCCCCTTAAGGTTAAAACTTGTATAAACTAACACAAATGTTTAAATAAAACTCTGGACCTTTGCTAGCGCATATTTTACACTAAATCTTTCATCATAAAAATATTTTGACGATATATTAAAGGCGCAATGTGGAAAGAGAGAGAGAGAGAGTAATGAAAAAAAAAATAGAATTTTGAGAAAACGTCCTAAGGATCATTTTACCCTTGACCTAAGAGTAAAATAATCCTTCATTTGAAAATAATTGTAAACTGTATTTTATCGACAAAATAAAACATGTAAAAGTAATTATGACTATACAGATAACAAAATAAAAACAGGTTTTGCAATCATAGAGGATGCATTATTTATTTTATGAAAATTTTAAAATAAAAAAAGGGTCAAAAAGAATAAAATGGAATATTTCAAAATTATAATCACGCAATGGTTAAACGGCTGCCATGATGCATAGAACGCGCAACTGGAGTTTCTTCAGTCGATAGATTATTTTAACAGGCAATATAGTTGCCCACTTTAGGTCATATTACTGGATGACGCCGAGAAACACAAGCGACTTAGCAAGTCTAATTCACATCTAAAAACATACTCCATTCGGTAAACCAAGTCATATTTCTGTACATGAAAGTCTTTGTATCTTAATGAATATTAAAAGTAGTGCTTACGTTATAAGACGTTGGGCCACTTTCCCCTACTTATTTTAATATAAAATTTCCAAACTGTGCAGACATTTTCCTTGCTTATTAAAACAGAAAATTATCTCTAAATAAACTACTATCCATCTGGAAATATCTCATAAAATTTAGATTAGATCCTGAAACATTGCTTGTTTCTTTTTCTTCCACTTCTTTCTCTGGGATGAATCCTGAAGTATGAATGTTTTATGCTTCAAAACTTTGCGTTTTAATTCTGCAGTTAACTCTCAAGAGCGACGATTTGATATATACGTTCGTTCAGTTTTGCTTATGCTATCTAAAAGACAAGAGAATGTTCAAGCCATTGTTCTTGAACAGCAGTAGTTGTTATTTTTACGTCAAGTCATATACTTTACATTTCACGATTACAAACATGCTTTACCAAAACACGACATTACTTATCAGAATCACACGGTGTATATATTTTTGTGTTTTCAAAAGTTAAGTATAAATAAAAAAGATAAAATATGTGAACGCTCTTTTTTATGTTAAAAAACACGGACAATTTCAACAAATTGTATGAAAAAAAAGATATAATTCACTTGGTCTATTAACAATATTTCCTGGGATTTTCGCATCAACATTCACAAAAACTTTTTCAGGTCTTTTAAGAAAACCGACGCTTTTCAATTTATACTTAAATTCTCGTCATCCAAAAGGCGGACTTATTTAAAATTTATCGATTTTATAAGACCCTGAAATTGCTTTCGAATTTAGAAAAGGATTGCTGAAATCTAGTTCAATCACTCTCAAAAAGGGAGAATTAGTCAAAAGCTAATTACTCGCACAAAGCAAATCTTCTAGGCAACATATGAATCAAAACATGGGATTTTAATTTGCTGAAAAGAAAATACAAAGTTTGATGATTCTAGATCTTTTTGAATTACGGTGTTAAATTATTCAAAATATCCGTTGTATAATTCTTTAGTTACACTTTATCAAAAATCAAATTAGGCCTTCTATGACAAAGTGGGTAACACGATGAACATTATAAATACTGAAGAGTGGTGGCTGTTCATCTAACAATCTGGTGATTCGGGCGGTTTTATCCAGATGTAACGTGAATGAACGTCTGAACCCAATAAAATTCCCTCGCCCAAGTCACTCCTTCTAGATAGACTTCTCCATCATAGGTTTGTTTTAAGAAAACACAAACACGAATACACACAAAAATCAAACTAAATCAAAACGCAATACACCTAAAATAAAAATAAACATCCTGATAAATATTACTTAACCCTTTAACTCGCAGTGATCCCGCTCTGGGAACACCAAACTCTGACGTTTTGACTGTTGCCAGTCTCGAAGAATAGATTTGATTTCTATAAAAATATTTGCGGGTGACATAGCTCCACGAGAATCCTTTACTTTTTAGCACGCCATTTCCCGTAAAAAAAATGGTGACGATTATTTTTAACAGCACTGAAATCTGCTGAAAAATGGAAGAATTCGAGAACTGCTGGATAGATTGCCCAACGCTGGAAAAAGGGCAGCCGTTGCCATAGCTCGACTTAACTTGCTGGTAGTTAAGTCGAGCGATGGCAACGGCTGCCCTTTTTCCAGCATTGGGAAAGGGTTGCGCCTCAAAGGGTTAATCTGAATAAGCAACTAAATTGAATCAGACATTTATCGAAGAAAATGCCAAATAATTTTATTAGTAATTTTAAGCAAATTATCTGGTCTCTATATACATAAATCCTCATTTGAAAATGTATTCCATCCAAATGGTCCAGTCCTTAATTTCGAAAATTATTAACATTTTGTAAAACCTAGAATTTCCAAACGTACTTATTTAAGAAATGGGATGGTACTATAACATATCTGGTATATTGAGCACAAAGAAAATCAAAATAGACCGATTATTTTAACACAATCTCTCTCTGTCTTTATATATATATATCTACATACATATATAAAGGAAGGTAGGCCAAAATGACCCCCTTAAGGTTAAAACATGTATAAAATAACATAAATGTTTAAATAAAACTTTGACCCTTAGCTAACATATTTTACACTACATTTTGCATCATAAACATAGTTTAATAATATTTTAAAAGCACAATTAGAGTAATGAAAAAAATATAATTTTTAGAAAGCGTCGAGAGGATCGTTTTACTCTTTAGGACAAAATGATCCTGCATTTGAAAATAATTTTAAATTGCTTTTATAAGAAAAATAAAAGATTTAATAGTAGTTATAACTATACATAATGAAATAAAATAAATTTTACAATCATATAGTATGCATGATTTATTTTATAAAATCTTTAAAATAAAAAAGTGTAACAAACAATAAAATGGAATATTAAAATTATAGTTGATATGTCATAGCCTACTATAAAAACAGAAATAAATTAAATAATGTAATGGGGAGTCACGCATTTTGAGAACGGTTGAAGGGCTGCAATAACGTCTAGGACCCGGTACAGGACCCGGTTTCTTCAGTCGAGGGATCATTTTAACCGGCAATATGGCTTCCCACTTTAGTTCATATAACTGGAACACGCAGAGAAACATAACAAACTTAGCAAGTGTAATTCACATCTAAAAACGTACTCGGTTCAGTAAACCAAGTCATATTTTTGCACATTAAAGACAGTATCTCTAAATAAATAGGAAAGTTAGTGCTTACCTTACAAGAGATATTATAGAAACCAGGCTTTTTTAAGAATTCTACTGAGACACGTAATACACTGATCACTTAAATACCGCCATTCCTTCTTCTTGACTCGGCACAACCAATTTATGCTTTACCTGTTAGATAGTGCTACTTGTATCTAAGAAAACATATGTGGATCTTTTTGCCCGCTGGAATCATTTTCGGCCATTATTAAAATTTTTATAAAAAGATTATTCTTAACTTTTTAAAAAGTTTGTTTATAATTCTATGTATTTTTGACATTTTTGTCACATAATATAATTAATTAATTTAAAATTTGTTAGGGCATTTGTAACATTTATTCAAAGCTAAAAACCAGTTTCCCGTACACCAATGCTGCACTGGAAAAAGTAACTACTGCACGAGATACGGATAAAACTAATGCCATTACTCTGATTTAAATATCAAGAGCTTGAAATCCCAAGCAGTCATAAAAGTAAGTGGCATCTAAGCACACATACACAGATGTTGTAAACTTGGACTATTATAAAAAATTTAAGTACGTATCTTTACAACATAAGGATGTAAACTTGCGTTATTTAGAATAGTAATCCAAGCGATTTCCCTAGGAGTAGTAGAATGCAAAATCTCTAGAGTTTTTTTACGCTTTAAATGTCTAAAATAAACTACATTACCCTGCTTGCAGAGTGTTCTCACCCTCTGCATTAATGTGATAGCTCGCCGCTTTTCACATTTGACTGCACCACAATTTCCCGCCGTTTTTTCTCGTACAAAGTAACAAGCTTGAGGCTGGAATAATGATACTTTTACTTTTTTGTTTGCAAGCAAAACGACAGCTAATATTATTTAGTTCCTTCTTTTCTTTATGAGAATGATTTATTATTATTATTATTATTGGAAATGGCGATTTTATCTGCATCTCTATTTTAATATATTAAAATCATGATGAACATGTACAATCCATTTAATAAAATTTTCTACCATAGCATTATAAATAAAGAAAGGGGACAAAAAATCATAAGGAAACGAAATGAAAGGGACTATGAAAAGATAAATCATTTCTATACAAAATAAAGTTACAAATCATGCATTAAATGAAGCGCAATTAATCAAAATTCAAAGATTTTGACGTGCATTTAGTTCCTCTAGAACAAGTGTATTTTTTATTAAGTAAATTACGCATATGTTAAAGGATATTAGTCAAATAAACATGGAAAAAGTCTCTATCATACAGATTTACTATTTTAAAAATCAGATATTTATGGATGTTAGAATCCTATTTCATGTTATAGATAAATAAGCTGTAGTTTTTAATGTACGCAAAATCGCGTTTCATAATTAATGTTTCAAAATAGGCTCTTCTAATAGATTTTAACATCTAAATATTCTAAGGAGGCTTTTCTAGTGTTTAAACAATAATGTTTAAATGACTCCAGAGTAGCTAAGAAAGTAAACAAAATCGTCCAACAAGACTTGGTTTCGTGTTATCAAGTTTATTTAAGATTTTGTTTATTTGAGTCATCAGCAAAAAGTGATATTTTCTATATGATATTCCCACTGACTAATATAAGTAATTTATCACCCACGTAGTGTTAAATGGCACACTAAATGCAGCAAAAGTTAATGAATTTATTCTTATTGCACTTGTGATGTAGGGCAGGAAACAAGAATTGAAGCAAAAGTGATTTCGTGTATACTTTATCGTATGTGTTGTATTAGGAAACGCATCACAAAACTCAACAGTTCTTGTGATTTTCTACAACAATTTTTAACACAGCATGATTTTGGGCAAAGATCGGTAATTTTATTTATTTTGTAGTGTATATACAATTTTTATTAAACGCTGTACAATACTAAAGCAAAATTATCATACTTCGTTAGTATGTAGCAACAATTACGTACGTAATTGGAATTATTCTGAGTAGCAGATATCCCAAAGAAAATAGTTTACATTAAAACCGCGAAAAATACACTTCTCTACTTCAATTTTGGACATCAGGAAACAAATTAGAATTTCTAAAATACTCAGAGCATTCCTTGGCTTTAATATGAAACAATTTTGCATCCACTTACAATATTAAAATCAGGGAATTTTCAACTCCGAAGGGTAAAGTAGAGTTTAAAAAGTTTCAGTTAAAACTGTTATCAGAAAAGTTCACTTTCACAACAAAGTTGTGTTGATCAAGATTGTGTCTTAAGCTGTGTTTCTGTAAGTGACCTTCAGTCAACTTTAACGATCCGGTTGTCGCCATATCGGAAATTAAAGCACTGGTGATGGTACTTAGAATTTTTCCTTTTTCGCAGTTTATTGATTTCACAGAATATGCCAATAATTGAAATTGCTTTCTGACGGCAGTGGGAAAAATAATTTATTTGTGTTCTTACTAAGGTCACATTTAACACTAAGAGAAAGTCGAATCATAAAAGGAATTATTTGTGTTAAAATGAAAACTGAAGTGGTTCGTAATTTTTTTTCTTTCTTCAAAATATTGAACACTGATTTTTCGTTGGTTTTTGTTTGCATAAAATTTGTACACTTAACATAAATTAAAAGGATTTCAATAAGTGGTTATATAAATTAAACAGGATAACAATTTTAGAATATTTAAAAGTAGTTTTTTAATTTTACTTTTATACTAATAATTTCGAAAGAATCATGAAATTTAATGTTTTTATCATAAAAAGTGTTTAAGATTTGAATGGCACGTAATAAAATTAAAACCTTCTTTTCTTTTAAATACGATTCTTTTCTATTAAATTATTTATTGAATGCAAACTTTTATGGCAGCATTACAACGAACAATTTTCAATTCCTTTGAAATTCACTTTTAAAACGATATGGAATTTTGCTAGTTTCTTCTAAAATAAAGATGTACATGTCTATAATAATGACATAAAGATCAGTAAATTTTTACAAATAAGTTGAATTTCAACTCTGTCACAGAAGTTATACGTGACAGAGACACACTCAATCTTAAAAAATGTAGTTCAAATAGTCAGTTTTCAACAAGGAATGCATTTCAATTTTCTGAGAGAAATTACGCTACGTTAAACACGATAATTGAACTCAAGATGCATGTGAGTTATCAAAAATATGAAAAGACAAGATTTAAATCAGAGTTCAGAAAGAAACAAAATTAATACTTAAATAAATAATGCTTCCTTTATTCTTATTGATCAATGTGTTTTATTTACTTTTCTAATCTTGAAAGGGAAAAGAAATCTCCTAAAAAACAAATTTCTAATTATTTTTGTTCTTAAGTTATTACAATTAAATTGTAATAATTATACATTTTTATGGTGTCTTTTCAAGTGCAAACGTACTATATATACATATATATGCATAATGAGATAAGAAGAAAAGAAATAAAGCACCGGTATTTCGTTTGCGCTTTAAAGCAAATGAATGTGCTTTCTTAATTTAACCCATTTATGCCCAGTGTCCCTTTTTTCAGAGGGCACTTTCGATATCAGTGGAAAACGTTATTTATTTTTCCTAGCCTTTATTCACGAGTATTGAACCTCAACTCTACAAAATATTTTAACGTGGCCAAGTAAGGATGTTGACAATTCTTTTTTAATACATAATGATTTTGAAAGAAATCCTTCCTTGTTCAAGAAGTTGACATCAAAAATTTATCTATTATTGCTGGTATTAGCAAAAATCGAAGAAAGTCGCAAAAATATCTCTGTGCACAAATGGGTTAAGTAAATACTTATATGTGTGATTTTGTGTGTAAGATATTGTAAGTTATTGTGGAGTTATAAAGTTAATTATATCAAAATGTCCAATTTCAAATGTGCTTACTTTCTTGACTTACAACACTATCTTTCATTTAATCCGCACATTCTTCCTCCATGCGACAAAATGGCGACGAACAGTAGGAATTTACAAACAGAACGTGGAAGGGTTCTCAGAAGAAACCGCAAAGGGGTCCAGCATTTGTGACACGATACCATCTATATTCAGACTTATAGGTAGTTCTTGCTAGGATTTCATAGAGCTCCGACAAATACCCAACCCCTATTGCAATTTGCTAATTTCTAGAATGTTGACTGTACAATAAACCAATTTTTAAGCTATTCCTGCTTTGCGCTTATTTAATTCTCTTTTTAAATGCATCCCGTGAGGCAAAATTACGGAGACTTTCAATTTATTTGTTTGATCTCGAATCACATTTCTAAACAAAACAGCACATGGTGAGTTCAACTCACATTTTTGAATATACTAAATGTTAAATACAAAAGCAGATTCTTTTACCGGCTGCATTCCGATTAAAACGGAATAAAATGCACTCTTAACCCTTCTCTTTCTCGCAGTCTATTGCAATTATGATCCTCAAAGAAAAATCAATATTGGATATTATCCGACAGTTTTTAGTGATAACAGAGTAAATTCTTGTGTTTGCTACTTAAGTCGACAAGATCAAGATACCAGCAGTCCTTAATTAAGATAAAATCTTTCAGTTAGTTCAAGTTGATCAACTTTGACGGGGAAGGGTCCGATTTTGTTGCTAGCTCAGCAAACGCTCTCACCAACCCTCAACTGTGTTCTTCTCCAAAACTCTTTTTGAAGTATCCAAGTATCCCTCGCATTAATAATTTCACAAAAGCCGTAGTCTTGTTTACATAATAGTCTACACCTTGCATTTGATTAATACATGTAAATAAATATAAACTTGTCCAGAATAGCACAAACTTGATTTATTTTCTTTTCACTGGATTAGGATACAAAAGGTAAATTTTTAACATAAATGCACTGTTTTCAGGCAAAAATAAGTAAACGAATGTTTTTTCGCAAAATTTTCAGCTTATTTACTTATTCATAATTTATCATTGCATATGTCATGCTCTTTTGCATTATATATTTTAGGAATTTTTATTATTAATAATAATCTCAATTCACGTAAATGAATAATGAATATTTTATTTTTTTTTATTTTTATTATTATTATTTTTTTTTTTGTAAATCCACACATTTGCAGATATTATCTTGTCTGCAAAATAGGTTGAAATCTTTTGCACATAATTTACTCTTCTAATTAAATTACACTGACGATCTGAGCTAATTTTAGGATTGTGATAATTGAATTACTGCAGCTAGGTTCACATACGAACAATGACACTTAATTATTCTTCTTATAAGAAGTTATCCTTGCCCGTTTTGTAGAGTATCATCAATGAATATTTTTCGGCTACAGATAACTGTAGTTCAATTTTCAATACCTACTGTTTATCAGATGAAGGAAGTGAAGTTATAAAATGGTTAAAGTGTGTAAATTTATAAGACTGTAACTGGCCCAATATGACTTGCATTATAAATACAGAGAGGATTTTTGAATAAAAATCTAACTTTTGAGATCGTTTATATATCGACTTAATAAACATAACAGAACACGCTTTGTTTAAATAACCATATAAAGGGTGTCAAAGGGTTAGTCATAAATTTTAATTATTAGTAGAATGTATTTATATGACTCTGAAACACGTATCATTGTAAGGTCGTAAACATTTAACGTTATTAACTTCTTCTTAACGTTATTATTAACGCACTAGTTAATGATCACATTTAAAAAAAAGTGTTGCAGCGTCGGTCACACTTTTTAACTAGAAACTATGCATTTGTTATCCGAAAACTCTGTCATTCAAAACTAAATACAATTTTTTAGGAATTGTAGATTAATGATTTTACTCGAAAAAAATTTATCTCTTTTAAAAAAGTAAGAAATTTAATTATATGTTCACTTTAGACTTCTTTTACACTTTAGTTAAGAGACTTCTTAGTTCGTTAAAGACTTCTTTTAAAGCTTTTTCATCAACCTAGGGGTCGCGTTTAGGCTCAGTTTGTTAAAAAAATAAGATTTGTATACAAAACATCATTTTATTAAATAATTCTTAATTATTATCAAGTGTTACAAAAATTCATTGCTATTATCTAATAAAAACCCTCGCAAAACAAACTATATCTATCTGAAATAATTAATTACTAATCAGTAATGCGATGGTTGGCTTTATTTTTCAATTAAAAGTGTTTCTATGTGAGCGATCCTTCTTGAAAACTCCCCAGTGACAGTAGGCCAGTCTTTTAAGTGACAGTAGACAATGTTTAAATTTAGTTTTTTAAAGTCAAGAGGAGAGGCCTTTTCACATAAGTATGAAGGCGTAAAGCGGATAAATCTTTTAAAGTTTCCGTATTCACATCGCCATCCTAGCCAAAATTTATCTAAATCTTGCGATAAAACTTGTAGTAGTACAGTTTTGTTGGCTGATTTAGTTGGTTGTCTGTCACAATTTTTCAGCTCCTACGTTTCCGTAAGACGTGCTGAGTATCCATCTTTTCAAGAAATCATCTTTGTTGTCTAGAAAATATTTCAATAACTGAAATTTCAATTTCAGTAAATGTATCCATCTTTTGAAGAAATCAACTTTGTTGTCTAGAAAATATTTCAATAACTGAAATTTCAATTTCAGTAAATGCGTTTATAGGCTCTCCATCACGCGATCAGTAACAAAATTATCGATATAAGGTCACATATTTTTTCAATGTAATTAAAGTTGCAGTGAATGCTTCAGACTTGCTTTTTTTTAAGGGGAATAAATCCAAATACCATGTTTCTTTATGTCTTGCCTATCTTTAGTAAAATGTTTTTGTGGAAACTTTGTATTTACATTATTCAAGTATGGAAATACATGGTTCAAGTAATCCAACCAGTTACTGAAGATTCTATGTAAAAAGTTTGAAAATGCTGTAAATGAGGTGTTTTATCTGAAAAAGACTTAATTCATGTCGCAATTCGAAAGTCTACGTTAGACTTTTTCTCCAATTAATCATTTGATTTCAGTCTAAAAAATCAATGAATGATACTTGGCACCCATATCTTTGTATCTTTGCACAGTGCGGAAAGCAAACTAATCTGCAACGGTTGGCTTTTAATAAAATTAACAAACTTTGAACTTTAGACAAAACATTGTAAAGAATATCCGCCATCTTTTTTTGAAGCAATTATATGTCTGGGAAGAAGACAACGCATCCATTCCATTCTAAGCATTACGTCGTTAATTTTATTATCATGCCACTGCCCTTTTCTGTTCCCGCTTTCCCACCATCAGTTTCGGTACGTAAGAAAAAGTTTCTGAATCTTAAAAAATAAATGATCAGAGATAAAAGACAACATACTTCTTTTGTTTCAGAACATCAAAACAACAGAAGCTCTCTTTCTAAGAACCTTCTCAAAATTTAATGGTCTTTTTCTTATAGTTTAACAATTTCAAAACTTTCAATTTCTCTAGTATTTCATAGAAGAAATAAATTATTCTTTGTGAAATACTATATTTGATTTTGGAAATATAAAATATTTCATCCATTAAATGTTGGGTATAATAAACATTGCAATCTTCATTCTTCATTTTCTTAATTTGAAATTTAACCTTAGTATTTTTCGTTTAATTAATAAAGGATACGTGTTTAAATTATCATCAATCTTTGCAGAAGATTCGAATTAAAAAGCATTTATTACAATGCCTTTTGGAACATCAACCTAGTCACTTTTTTAACCTTTTGTTATGCTCTCTGACCGAGTAAGGAAACTGGAACTTTCTTTAAAATTTACCATAATATAGATGGGAAACTTACACAGGTTCCAGTGAAACTTAAATGCAGCTTACTGAAATGTTTTCTGTTGCATTGAGTACAACAGACTAATTTGCTCTTGACTCGAAGAGAGATATTTAACTCAGAAGCTGGCTTAAAACTTCTATTTTGAAAGGTGCTACAAATAAACTGCGTTTAGAAACATTTAAGCATGAAACTAACCAACAGTCATTCTTGCTCTAATAACACCGCGTTTTGTTACTCTTGTTGGTTGGAAAAAGGTCACATTATCACATGGCCACATCTATTTTTCAGAGTACGTAAAATGACCCTTTGGTACACTGCTCGAACCACATGACTTTTCGATCATTAAATTAAATTGATCGACAGCACTAGTTGTAACTGCGCATTTCTTTAAAATTCACAACTACATTAAACTAGTCCAGCTAATTTCTTCTAGACGTTCGACAAACGGCTCATTAAACATACTAGAGACATCTTTAATGTCCCCAATCAATTCTCCCTTTCCTTATCACCATACACTGTGCCGACTAAACGCCTTTTACGTGCTTTCGCATGAACTCTGATGTTCTGCTATTTGCATATCAATCATCTTTCTTCTGAGCCACGAGTTCATTATAGTAATTAATAGAAATCGCTTTCTCTAATTTTACGGACTAAGTTATTTAACATTCGGTTATAAATGGTATTGTTTTTCAAATAAATTTATTATCAGCAAAAAATCAGTAATCAGCAACATTAAATTTTATTAAAATATAATAAGTAATATTCTAAAATTATTAATCATTTCAAAATACATAATACAAAATGATAAGCATTTTTACGCATTTTTAAGGATGTAAAAGTTACAAATTAAATAGCTTTTGCTTTTTTTATGTGCACTTCTACTGGGATCTTCTACGTATGTGCACTTAACTGGGATCTGTGTAACATATATGCGATTTATTTTGGACACGAAATATATCAATAAAATTAAAATGCACAACTAAACGTTTTTAACATGAAACATTTCTTTATTAACAAATAAAAATTTTATGTGTATAATATCACTTAACGTAGCAAAATCATAAATACTTTATCACAAGAAAGGTAACAGATCCAGTCTATTTCAGCCAATCAATGTTGCCCGATTGGCTATTTTAAGGCCAAACTTGATGAATTACTTCTTATGTAAGATTTCACATAAAACCATACATCCATTAGAGGAAGAGTGAAACTTTTCCCAAGAAGTAGATCTGCCAAATTACCTTTATATAAGACCAAATTCATGAAATTTGGCCTTAAAAAAACCAATCTGCCAACCCTGATTTCAACATATGACGGCAGATCGTTCTTGAGTTACGCGAAATATGCACATTCATACATGCATAAGATAAACCTAGTCAAAATGGATTTAGGGAACAGTTAAAGTGGATCGTACATACACTCATGTCCATAAATTAAGGATAATGAAGTTCAGGCAAAGAAAGAGAAAGAAGCAAAACAAATTTGACTTATTTGTAAAGTCTATTTATTAAACAAAAAGTAAAGAGCAAAAAAGATGCTATATGTTTGACATAATTAATAAAAATTCCAAGTTTTACTCCCTTGACCAAATTTAAAAAAAGAACCTATTTACAAAAAACAGTATAACATGGTTAGTAGGATGTTTAATACGGAGTATGTCTCCCGGACGATGCAATACAGGCCTGACAACGCCTAGGCATGCTGAGTATCAAATGATCAATCTGATCTTGGGGAATATTACACCACTCATCAAGCAATGCACTCCGAAGTTCCGGTAGACAGGTGGGAGGGGGTTGACGGGCTGCAATTCGTCGGCCAAGCATATCCCACACATGCTCTATTGGATTCAAGTCCGGTGAGTATGCTGGCCAATGCATACGGGTGATATCCTCCGATTGAAGGCATTCGTCTACAATGTTTGCACGGTGAGGACGGGCGTTGTCATCCATAAACACAAATTCAGCACCCATGGCGCCCCGAAACAAACGTACATGTTGTTCCAGAATGACATACCAATAGATGTGGCCTGTCATCGTTACACTCTGAACATGCAGGTCAGTTCTGGAACCAAGAATAATTCCTCCCCAAACGAGCCATCCTGCACCACCGTAACGGTGTCTTTCAATGGTGTTCTCTCGGTGGTAACGGGTACCTGGCGCTCTCCAGATGAATGTCCGGCGAGAATCAGACACCAAACTAAACCTGGACTAGTCGGAAAACATCACACAAGACCACTGTTGCGGTGTCCACAATGCATGCTCTCTACTCCAGGTTAATCGCGGGCGACAGTGAGTTGCGGTAAGTGGAACACATCTGACAGGCCTACGAGCATATAGACCAATGTGCCCTAAGCGTCTGTACACGGTCTGCCTTGAAACTGTCGTACCGGTAGCTGAAGAGAGCTGACGAGACAGGTCTGATGCTGTACTCCGTCTGTTTCTTTTGGCAGTAACTGCCAAATAGCGGTCCTCGTTCGGCGTTGTAACTCGGGGGCGACCTGTGCTGTAACATCTACTAACATTACCATCATGTTGGAATCGTTGCCAAAGCCTGGAGATGACACTCTGGGCGATTCCAAGTTCCTCGGATACTTCCAGCTGGGTGCGTCCACATTCCAGTCGTCCGATAATTCTGCCACGTAAAACATCATCCAAATGCCTCCTTTGTGCCATAACTATGCGGTTTTTGCACTGAAAGGCTTTCACAGCGCTTGTGAACAATTTTACTTCTTTGCCACCATTCCTTATATACCCCTCTCTTACACTCTCGTCATTGTGACGTACCATCCACGCCATCTGGTGGTTTCCTGTAATTTGCATATTCTTCTTTAAGATGTGTGTGATCATTCCACAGGTGAAATTTTTATTTTAGAGATCAATTTCTGTGTGATTCTGAATTATCCTTAATTTATGGACATGAATGTACATACATGCTTTCTTAAGTACAGACGTCCCACAGAAACTTGCCAAAATTAAATTCAGGAATATTCAAAATGGGTATTTCAGTCAAACTCTGAATACACAATTTTTTCCCAAATTACAATATTTCCTTTCGCTATTCCTCCTAAGTAAGCGAAAAGGTTGTTTGTTTGTTTGTTTGTGTTTGTGTTATGGTAAACCTCCACAGGGAGTCATTTGCCTATTTGGGGTGGACATTTTAAGGGGTTATAACACATATTCGCGTCACGTCTGAATGAAACCGGTCAAAACTCCAAACGTTAGATCGAAAGTGCGTGGTAGACCCGAATGAGGACTTTCACACTTCAGCCATCTGCCATGTCCTGAGTCTTATCCATTTGGCCATGGTGGGGTATACATGTAAATAGAATGCAATTAAGCTTATTATTTTCCAAAATATAATTAATACAACTTGCATTTCTGATAAATTTAAGCTGTCACTAATGATATCCGCACAAACCCACGAACATATCATCTTCGTTTGATAGACATGCCTAAATAGATATTTGACACACAACGTATACTTCCTGTTCAGATAGAAACTGTGACTTAAACTACTGACCATAAAAGAAAATTCAACCATGTAAATCTAAAGCCAAGGAACGTAGAGGTTGCCACATCATTTTAGCCTTTTCAGGTTAAAGAATGGGTTACTATGTTTCTAGCGGGAGCGTAATATTCGTGTGGAGCAGGTCATTTTCACACCCATACGTCTAAAAGATGTTACGTAATGTACAGCAGCAACAGATATATGTCCTGGCATTACATATGGACACACAATTCAGTGATAATCATAACGGAAAATAATCGTTACTTTTCCATCAGAGTTTCAAACTTTGATATTTTTTTTCCCTCAGCAAACAGTTGCATTTTTAGACAGTTTTCTGCTTCTATTGTGAATTACAGTGGTGCAGCCCAGGTATGTCAGTAGAAATGCAACGTGTGCCATTTCCTGATTTTGCCCAACTCTTAGCTCTGCAAATTTACACATTTGCGCACTCTTGTTTCTGTTCAAGTCATAACCGATCTGGGCAGCCTTTTCACAAACTGTCTGATGTGCATAGAGCTGACTTGTTATTGAAGGATACTTTTCAACATGTGTTCATGATAAGATACCACGACACATGGTATTTTGCGTTTCATGATTCGGTAAAGAATCATTCAGCCAGTACTAGGTAAGTCTCATGACTGGACTTAATATGGATCTTCAGCAGATGTCAAAACAATTAAAATCGACTTTAAAAGCTTAAAAAAGTGGTTCTTTACTACTTTTACAGAACTGCATCCACTCAATAAAGTGTTAAATGTTAGTTAAAATTCTCAAAGTTTTATAGCGCAAGCGCGTTGCTAAGCACCAATAAAGCTCGTCATATATAAACTCGACAAGCTAGTTAAAACTTTTTTATAGGAGAAATACGTATGCATTTATCCCGAACATTTTAAAAGAAATTTGATATACTCTCCGAGAAATAGCGTTTAAAATGAGTTTACTTTAAACCCTAACATAAAATTATTAGTGAGTTATTTAAAAATTTCTCTTTTTAGGGCATGGCACCTGACAATCAGTCATTCGCCAGTCCTAAACCAGGAAGTATTGCCAATTTTATTATGGGGGCCCCTGTAGGCCGACGTAATGCCCTATGAAGGGACAGACAAGTTAACAATAGATCACTTAAAATTTAATTCAATTTCGATTAAGATCCTTCTTCTTTACAGTTTAAAAATTATAATCAATCACAGTAAAAAAGAGAAATAACCATAACTACAATTCATATCGATTCTCCTAATAGATTACTGATATCTCTGTAACCTTTCAATCGGTGATTTGAACAATGAGTTTTAGGGAATGTTTCCGATTCAGTTGGAACTGCGTATAATTGATTGGATATTCATTTTTCTTTCATCTAAAAATCGTATTCAATTTTGGGAATAGGCAGATTTCATACTTTTCGTTGGAAGCAATTTCACCCTGGAAAACTCACAAGTTGAAAGAAAAGATTTAAATATAAACATATTTTTTATCCATATTTTTTCCCTGATTCTAATCTTATAGAAATTGGATTTCGATGTGCGTTTAGATAAAAAATTAATTTTTCTGTTACTAATAATGTGTCAAACCAAGATCAAATGTCGAAATTAGATACCTAAATGATTTTAAATTTTTCATGAAAATTATTTTTGCTTTAAAATTCGAAAATGTTTGCCTATATAATTCAACTACTTAAAAATTCTTGATTCTATAATACGCTGGCTATTTATAGTTAGGGAAGGATGTATCAATATTTAACAAGGATTTTTCGAGACCAGACAGATCTATTTACCGTCTCGTATCCATCCCTATTTAGTTTTTTTAACCTATTCCCTTATTCCTACTCACAAATACAAACCTTGTTTTTTTTTCTTTAAATTTATTCAGAATAGTATCGTTGACGGTGTATCACTTCGGAGTTTTTTCCTTTCAAATAAATTCCATTTCACTGATTTATTTGCCAGGTGATGACAGCTCACGTCCACTGAATGTGTCGTTTAGAGCTACGTACATCCTTCCCGGAGTTTCCCGCCACAATTTTGATCGGCATCAGAAGGTGGTGGAACTTCTGAATATTGGCACCCCTCGGAAACACGAATTTAACGCACACGCATGCCGCATGTACACGGTGGTCTTTAGTGGTACGGCGGTATTGAACCCGCAACCTTCCGGTTACGAGTCCAACGTCTTAAACACTGGACTACTACGGCCCTTCCATTTCATTGATTCATAAATGCAAAAGCAATAACTTGGCAAACGTTTATTATAAATGAGAACAGCGTTTTCCAAATTAGAAAGTACGGAGAACAATCAGCGAACAGTATAAAAATACATGAGTACGCGTGTAATAATTAAAATAATTTGTCATGAAATTATAATTTTCTTTTCTTCACAAGAACAGTTAGACAGAAGCTTACAGAAATTCTATTAAAATAATGTTGCCAGATACGCTCCAGAATGGCATTGTGAAATATAAATATGATAACAAAGCGTAAATTAACACTAACATTTAATCGGAAAAATGAATGAAGATCAGTACTATGCTGTTATAATACGGATATTAGTATTGTACGTAACTAAATATTCCCGAAAGCAAAGTAATAGATAAAAAAAAAGCATAGAATATAGCCCAAGCAAGAATATAGCCCAGCCCAACCTCTGAAATTTGAGTTATCGCTTACAAAATGACAAAGACTTTCTGTAATCAATTTCGAACTTTCCCCTTATTTTCTACCTCCTCGAAATGTTATTTTCCGATTTTTGTTTGAATAAGAGTATCAATAACAATACTAAATTTCCAGTACTGAGAAAACATGCAATGCGAGAACTGTTAACTGACCAAATGCAGTCCCTTAAAGGAGGTATGAAAAGATTTAAAGTAAGTTCTCTCTCCATGAAAACACAAAATCTGTACTTCACAAAAAGATGTAGTTTTAAGGTCGCATTCTTTTAACTCACACCTTTGTTACATTTTCTTCTTTCAATCACAATAGCTTCTGCAATCGATACCTTAAAATCCAAAAATGCCTTTTGATTTTTGGATGAATGCCAAGCTTATTTGCATCATGTCTGTATTCTAACCATGAAATTATTGTAACAGTGATTGAAAAATAATGGAACATAAGCCAGTCATTTCAGTTTTTGTAACAAATACTGATTCTGTATAAATATGTACTGATGCCTGATTGGATGGAAAGAAACCTTGAAGATTTTATCTCCGGGGCCCGACGTTGATCTCTGCACCTCTGTATTCAATTTCAACAAAACTGTTAAATTGAGCTTTTAAACGCCGATACAGCAGTAATGCGCCAATAAGTTCAATTATTAATTTTCAATACCTCATTAAATATTATAATCTTGTCTATTGTTTAAACAAGTGAAACTTTTTGAATGTAAATGAATTTGGGATGGTCTGACTTCATGTATCTGACTGGACATTTTTCTAAATCTAAAACTTATATTTTCTAATTTACGCCCTTAGAAAACTTATGGCAAGTACCTCAAAAGTAGCTGCATAACATTTGAAGTTTTTTTTTCTAATGACATACTGAAGCAAAAATTTATAAAAAAAAAGTGCTTTGCCTTTCAAATAGTTTGAAACACCCGGTACATCTACATATGCTTTATTTGGGATTTTTTAAATGTATGAAAATATATACGTCGTTTAAATGTTAGTTATTTTGGATTTATTATTTTTGGCGCAATGCTTTTTAGCCTTTTTGCTTTTATTACTTGTTTATTACTGAAGTGGTTGGTTAGCACTATGAAAGTAGTTAAAGCCTCTCTGTCTATCCAACTATTGAAACAGCATTATATGAATTAGATTATATGTCACTTTGTATCTAGAACTCTACACTTTTTTGTGTATTTTTCTTTTACAAGTTTGAAAGCTTAGTTCTAGCTCATTTTTGCCATCTGTGAACCATTGTGTTTATCGCTACTGTTTTAATTTTGGAGTCTGACGATTTTAATGCTTAGTTTAAAGATTCGTATTATAAAAAAATGTTAGTAGTTTGCTTTGTTTAAAATCTCCCAAAATTATTTATATTTAAAAATATGCAACGCTTAATACGTGATGCTGAGTTTCTGCTATGGTAACACAAAACTTGATGTGGAAGAATTTATTATTAGAGCTAAATTCTAGAACCAACGCATCACTATGGATGGATTACTTAATTCAATTAAAAATACTTTTTCATGTACAACAATGAAACAGGGGCATTTATAAAAGAGCATAAAAAGGGTGGCAAAACGGAAATAATAATTTAAATATACCACACTTTATTCAAAAAAATCTTATATAGACTCTTGTTGCGCGTGAAATAAAAACTATCGCTTGCTATATCGTATTTCAGTAACATATATAACTGAAATATTTGATATGCTATGAATAAACCGTTTAAATTTTATGCAATTTACAAAATAAGATATAGAAAATCGGCATTGAAACAAAAGTCCTTATCCCTCTAAGGGATTTCCTTTGGACCCTTTTTGCAGCACTTAGAGCGTTCTTTCACCATCCTACTTGGACTTCTATTGGAAATCAATAGCCACAGTCTAAGCGTGGATGCTACAAACAAGGATCTAAAATATCTAAACATGAGCAGATCTTTCTTATGTGCACCATTATATCGTTTCGCCAATTTATGATCATTTTGCTTTAAAGCAGTAAGTTTCAGTGAAAGAAAAATCTGTCTTTTACATGCACAATCATTAAAAAGAAAAGAATTTACATTTTTTTTTCTAAAAAAAAGAAATAATTATTTGAATAAATACCCCGTTTAGAGCTAATTTTTAAAAGTTTATTTATGTATTTATTAATCTGGATCGTCAATTTCCCTATTTCATTATTAATAATCACAATAATTAAAAGAAACTTATGATTAATCATTATTACTGATTTTTATTCTTACTTATTTAATCTTAACTATTTATTATAACTGAATACAAATAATTTTCAATGTATATGAATGGGCAGAAAATATATCATTTTTGAACACATAAATACTTGAGATACGTTTATATGCACATGGGTGTATGTGTGTGTGTGTGTATTAAACATAGAAAAAGCACTAAAACCAATATAATCATTCAGGGTAACTTTGATTCACATTTTCTGTATTTCCATTTCGCTCTCTTACGTTTTAATATTATTTTTAGACTAAATGGCATAAAATGAAAGGATAAACCCTAAATTTTAGATTAATATATGTAAATTAATAAATTCTGATAATAAATTAAAAAAATAATAGGTAATTTACCAGGTGCAAAATTACTCTGCCATTCGAGATCACTTTGAACCAGTATCAGAAACTGAATATAAAATACCTTGTTTTATTCAATCTATGAGTAAGGACAATTTTGAACCAGTAAATTTAAGTTTCTAAATATTTGAAAAATCATCAGCTGCAGTTCTCAACATCACAAAAATTGGATGTTTTAAATATCATATAAACTCTATTAACTACACTGCAAAAAATGTCTGTCAAATTTACAGAAAAAAAACCGTCAGCCAAGACGCCAGTTTATTTCCGTTTTTTTTACAGAAGTCTTCCGTAAATTTTACAGATTCTCAGTTTACTTTACAGATATTTTCCGTATATGGAAAAATACGGAAGACTTCTGTAAAATAAACTGGCGTCCTGGCTGGCAGTTCTTTTCTGTCAGTTTAACAGACTTTTTGCAGTGTAGGAACAGTGGCGTAAGAACAGAATGAATATATTGCAAAAAAACTACTTATTGTTCAGTCTACACACACACACATAATTTTAAAAAAAATCTTCAGTTCATTCACTGAAAATGAACTCAGCTTATCAATTAAAAACAAAAAAAAGAAAAAGAAAATAAAACTGGTGGGCCACCCATAAGTTATCAGCTAAGTATATTTGAAGTCACAATAAGGCATTCATAACTATTTTCACTCGAAAATACTAGAAAAATAAACATAAACTTTATAATTTTTTCAATTTGAAACTCTGTAGTTTAATAGTTTTGCATCAAACAAGGAATCGTTGATCCTTTGGTTTGGTATAAAATTACTCGGTTGCTCCTAGAAAATTCCTTGACTACTAGCTGGAATAATATTTTCTGAAGATAATTTTTTAAACACATGTGATTTTTCAAACCACACGATTTTGGGTCATTTCCACTATGCACTAGATTTCTTCATGCATCTCATGAAGAGCATGTATGTAGTGTTGTTCCACCCCTATTTACCATTCATTTTTTGTACCTCTGACAATGCTCAGTTTCATAGAATTTTTTCACTTTCTCAACTTAAACATAGTTTAAGTTGAGAAGTTTGTTAAGTTGAGAAGTTGAGTTTAAAAGTTACGAATTTACTGGAAAATGTCTTTTGACATCATGATTCCATTAATTTTAAGAACAAAAACAAATTAGGCATATGTAATATCTCAATACCACAGTTTATCTATCCATTTATCTATGTCTACATGGGCGGCGTGAGAATATTTCCCTGGGAGGGGGGGGGCAAAGACTACTCCAGGTGGGCAAAGACTACTCAAGGGGGGGAAAGACATGGTTACCATGTTGGAAAGAGCAAGGGAAAACACTGCATACAAAAATCCAGGGGGGCCATTGCCCCCTTCACCCTATGCTGCCGGCGCCCATGTATGTCTATATCTATATATATATAAACTGGGTGTAAACAAAATATGGATTATAAGTTTAGTGTGAACAGTACACACTGTCACAAATATAGCTTTGAACCAACTCAATGTTACACTGAAAATAGGGGAAAATGATAGTGGTTTCGTTTTTTGCTTTTTACCAATTGCTTGAAAATAAATAACCATTAGCCATTAACAAAATAATCATTTTCAGAAATAATGTATCTCAGAGGTAAATAGAATGAACCAAACTACACCAATAATGTTAAAAAAATTAAATCACAACATTAAATTTAACTCTCAAACTTCAGTTATAAAGTATCTTTCAAATAATTTGAGCCGACGTAGAAGAGAAATTATTGGTTAAATCTATAATAACGTTTGAATAGATTGATGCATAGAAATAAATGTTAAAAAGTGTTTCGAGAAAATATTACCAACAAACTCCTATACGCATTTATGCACAATTTAGCAATGCAGAAATTTTAACGATGTTGTAGGTTTAAAAATTTATAAAAGAAAACTAGCAAAATTTTATTTTTGCTTTAGACAATCACTAACACGAACTGTCATTCTCTGGTGAAAAGTTTCTTTTAAATCGTTTCGGCGTTCGATTATCGTATTGTGAAATACAATTTTCTTTCGTGTTATTTGAAAGATTTTTCTTGTACGAAATGTTATTTTTGTAAGATAAATTCTTAATAAAAAGTGACAATATGTTGCTTCTCTTTTTTTCTAAGTCTCTAAATGGTACTTATATCTAATAAATCTTTCTTTAAATGCCGCGTTTAAATTTTATTTAAATATTATTGGTTTCTCTAATATTTTATCAATAAAAGATAATAATGAACGATACTTCTGTGACATTTTAAGAAAACAATTTCAAGTTTCAAAATCTCTTGAGTAAGAGCCAAGATAATTTACCTGTTTTTATTCATGTGCTTACAAATATGCTTCTAAATAATTCATTGAATATAGTACCTTGCAGTATAATCACGCATCATATGCAAAGTAACCTCATCAATATATATTAGATGCACCGGAAAGTAATATTAAATTTACATTAAATTCAAATAAGTAGATTTTAAACACTTTTCTAGTTACTAATAAATTGTGGCTTAGAAAGGACTCATATTTGTTTCATTTTAAAATAAGAATTTATTAGTACAAGAATAATTAGCTTTTTTTTAAATAAATATGTGAAAGAAAAAACGAGTGACCTTCTTTCTTAATGGATGAATTTAACTATGAACTGAAATTGACTTTTAGGTATTATTGTGCATTAAATTTGCAACAAGAGTTTTGTGATATCGATTTTTCTCTTGTAGATGAAGAAGGGTGCGTGACAAGAACATTTTTCAAAAAATTCTGATTGAGTGCCTACATTACAAATCTCACGTGCATGCCAAATTTTGTATTATTGGTTTCTGAAGTTTCGGTTAATCGAAATGCTGACATACGCAAAAACTACATTATTTTTGGTCCATTAATACTTAACTAACCTCGCTTTTATCATACCAAAATTTTCTTTCACTTTGTTAACCAAATTGGCAAATGTCTCGTATTTAAAATAAATTTGTTCTAGTTGTTTAGTTTCTTTTTCATTGCCTCATGCCGTATTTATTTATTGCAAAGGGAATGTACTTATCTTTAAATACAAGGTATCCGTCAGAGCACTATATCGAATTTTAAAATTAACTAACGCGAAAAAAATTTCGAAAAACCAATTAAACAAGCAACACAACAATTAAGAACAAACAGTTACGATTAGTACGAAGTAAATGCTCCAGAAGTGGGCCCACTTAAGGGTACTTCCTCAAGAATTATCTTAGCCTGAGCAAAGTTTTATTAATCTATATTTTTTACGATCAAACTCATATTTAAAGTAATAATCATTTAAATAGCAAAATAATTGTGAGATAGGATATAACATACATAAAACTTCGGTCATGCACCAGAAGTGTGCATAGCAAAATTTTGGTGTACCAGTAGTGGGCATACCAAAAGTCGGCCACCTAGGTTTGTCAAATGACAAAGGAAAATAGAATTAAGTCGTTTTATATAGTAATAATAAAATATATTAATATTATAGACTCTAAAAAATACACTGAAAATGGCAGATGAAATGATTTATTTATAGATTCTAGTCACGTGATATTTACATTTTTTCTCTAACGGCCAATTTTTTATTAAAGGTATATGAAATTCTCGATCTTTCACCTGTTCTTTCATTTGTCAAGTTGTGAATTGGGTATTATAGATATTAAATTTTTACATGTTCTGTTGAATAAATCGTTTTGAACTATTACAAAGTCTTCTTTATTCATAGCTTTTAGTCCCTGAACATATATTGCTTCATTATTTATTTTCTGGATTATGCACTAATACACAAACAGTTGTGCATTTCTTTTACCTCCCATGAGGGACACAAGAACAAATTGACCCTCTTTCAGTTAAAATTTTTCATAGGTAGGCAATCCCTTTTCTTCACTCTCATCACAATCAAACTCGTTCAATTCATGCATGATAGCATCATCGAGTGATATTGAAGACTCTGATAAAGATTTTCTAGCTCTTTTTGCATGCATGGCTAACTACTGGTTACTGGCACAAGAGCATGTGCTCCTAAACTGGGACTTCTCGGCTCACTTCTGAAACATTAAATAAACTACTCATCTATAAGTGGGCCATCCATCACTGTACATAAATTATTACTACAATTTCATTCAATTATAGTTTATAACACATTCAGTACACAATCCAATAACATCAATAACAAGTGATTTTAAAAACAAATAGAATGTGTGTTAAAGAACAGTTTTAACCAAGACTTTCTTCTTAAGGAAATCTCTAAAAGTAGGCTTAAAATACTTCCCTTAGAGACCAAATTCAATAACAAACTTTCTTGTATCTAATCAAACAGAAAATGAACACTGCACCTTTGGTATTTAGTTGATAAGGCTTTCAGTCAATCTGAGATTGATTGGACAAATGGAATTTCTTGTTTTTCCACTTAAAATTTCAAATGGCCTACTACTGGAACACTTACCTTGCTTATTTTGAAGTCTGTAAAAATCTTGAATAGAAATTTCTAACTTAGTTACAAATGTTTCCAACAGGTGCCGTTGAAGTTCGAATATCAATAAAAAGTGTTCAGAAGTCGAAAAAGTCCCTTTCCTTTGCAGCGTTAAGGGAGATTATCGTATTGATTAGTTGTCTGAGCTTCAGGGCATTTTTAGGCTAGTTTATACCGACTATGGAGTGCAGCTTTACTCAATAGTCAGTCCGTAGACTATAGGGTAACGCTGTCAAAGCTGCCAACACTGCCAACATTTGTAACTAATTTTAACTTTCTTCATCAGATTTTTTTAAATTTTACAGTTTTAAAAGTAAACATACTTTTTTATTCTTCCTTCTTCCAATCTTCAGTTTAGATTTATTTAATTTTAAAACAAGGAAGTACATTTAGGAACATTTTGTAGAGTATAAATGTACTCATTAAGATATAAAGCTCGTTTTTCATAAGAAATTCTTCCTTCACTCTATTAGTTTCGTCATCATATTACAAATATAGCTATCTTCCTTATTGAGAGACAGGAAGAATTAAATATTATTTCAAATGTCTTAGAAAACATGACTGATGAGGCTTTCTAAACATTCACAAAAATACCAATTTTTATTTTTAAATGAATTTTCATGCAACATATTTGAGCCTTATTTTAAGCCTAGATATCTGTAGTTTCATGGGGCTGGGTGCTTTTGAAACTAAACCCACCAAAGAGTTTCGCTTGACTCGTGTTTGCTTCATTCATAAGCCTCGAGTTCCAGGCAACACCGAAAACTGCATGTTTGCTAAACTGAAATAGCTTTTATTTCATTAGTAGTAGTTTGTTTATATAGACATTAACCCATTTGTGCCCAGATATTTTTGAGACTTTCTTAGAATTTTGCTGATACCTTCAATAATATATCAATTTCTGATATCAATTTCTTGGACAAGGGACGGTTTCTTTTAAAATCATTACGTATAAAAATTGAAATGTCAACATCCTACTTGGTCATGTTAAAATATTTCGTGGAGTTGAGGATCAATACTCGTGAATAAAAGCTAAGAAAATAAATAGTCGTTTTCGATTGATAGCAAAAATGCCGTCCCAAAGAAAGGAGGCTAGGCATAAAAGGTTTTACGGAAATACTAATTAATTTTTCAATGGGTTCCTGAAATACTTAGGGATACTCCCCTCACAACATGAACTATAAATACATTTTTAAAATCGGGACATCAAGTTGACATCAATCTCACTAACAATATCTCCCTTTGTTTCTCTACCAGATCATTTTAAAATGAGAGTTGAAAATTAAATAATAACAGTTGGATGTCAAATTTTTCTGGTGTACATCATTAAAATAGTGCTCTTAAAAATATAGACTTCTTACTAAAAATCATTTGAAGCATTATGGTGCATGGTGCATTTTTATTACGTAATAGACTCTAAAATTTTCTGTTAGAAATAAAATACTGCTAACTTCAAAAATAGGGAAAACGATTTCCAAACTGCCTACTAGTGATGCAGTCAAATGTGTGAATGTTTTAAAATTTTATTTTGTTATGAATAAGTGTAATACAGTGACTTAAGTAATTTGGGCTATTAATTATTTTTATTTACAAATAAGGGGGGTAATGATTTTCTTAGAAACTTTTTTTGCGCGTTTACTTAGACTTCGAGACCTTCTTTTGAGAAAAGATATTTAATTTCTTACTTTAAATAGTACAGACTTTTTAGATTTTCATTATTGAAAATATAGATTAAAATTGTTGAAAATACGGAAATATAGGGTTTCGCGGTTTTAAAATTTTTATAAAAATAAATTTATTTACGAATAAGTTATTTTTTACTAAAACTTTCAACAAAAGTTTGTCTTAAATGTGATCGAAAATCGAAAAAATTTTGTCCTTAGCCACCTTCAATCTATCATCCTGTCTCTAAGGCAAATATGCCATTCAAAAGTTAGATGATTCATAATATAATCTGCAGTGCACACGATTTAAAATGAACTTCTCACTCGAGAATGACAGTCTTGTCTGCTGCCTGCCCAGTCTGATAGACACGAGCAATATACTCCCTGAAACCTTCCCCGCAAATGTTAAACGGGATAAATTTTGAGGGAAATGCAAGCTGTTCAGTTCATTTGATAACACGCTCTAAAGGCTTTCTCAGTTTACCAGCTAATCATTAACAATGTTAATTCAGATTTGACATGTTTGTCATTAAAAGCAGTATACATGTTTTGGTAGTTGTATCTGTATGAGTATGAAATATTTATACGGTTACTTTAAAGTCAAGAGATGCGATTGTCTCAAAATTTGGATAAACACTTCGTAATTTGTTGTATTTGCTGTACAGTCCTTTCATTTTTAGCTAAACTTTACATAAATAATTATGACTTATGAGCTAGTCATATGAAAATCAACGATAAAATTTTAGATTTTAGTTTGAATAACAATATAACTATCACGCAAATTAAAGCTTTTGAGGTTTATTTTTGTGGCTTAAAAATTTCATAAACAGATCATTAGTTACTATTTTCCATAAAATACCTCTAGTTCTGGCTAAACTTTTACATGAATAATGTGGAGTGCATGAGTGTTTTAAGTAAACAGTATTTTTTTAAATACATAATTTTTATGTTTTGACTTTACAAAAGCTAAATATTTATAAATAAATTTATTGAGTTAAAAATATTTTGTTCTTTTTTAATTTTATAAACAAATTTTATTTTTAAAACCTGCAATGTTTTTTGTACATATTTCCTAACGGTAATATACAGGTGAAGGTGTACCTGAGCGAAGGTGCACGCTCCATTGTAGTGCATAATTTAAAAGCTGCTGTATATCAATCATTTGCGTTAAAATAGCCATTTTGATAGATAACGAATAGTTGAAGTATATCAAATATACATTTATTAAGCTCAGAGTTAGTTTTTGCATATTTTTTAAACTTTCATATGAAGAACTGTATGAAATGTAAAACCTTGCTTCGAAATAAAATTCTAATATGGAGCGAACACACAAGCGCTCCCGTGTGTGTGTGGGGGGGATAATTGAGGATAAGCATAAGAGGTGAAATCTGCACTTAATTAGCTCACACACTTCGCCGATATTCATGATGCTTTTTTCTTTCAGCAATAAGCTAAATTCAAACAGTAGAAACACGTGCACACCAACTTTCAGATGGTGGAGTGAGATTTGAATCACAGGAAAGATATAAGCATGAAATCTCAAGAGCAGATTTGTAGAATTCAATGTAACTTCCAGATACCGGATCCACCAAGTAAAAGCGTACGAAGTTTTCCAAACGAAATTCAAAAAAGTTCGCTACTTGTTCATTACAGCGAGCCGTTACATTCATGCTGTAAGCTTCTGAGATCTCTCACGACTTGTATGCAGTTGCAGGAATAGGAATTTCGAGAGTTACTGTTTCCAAAAGGCTATGAGAGAGGGCTGTTTGCAAGAAGACCTGCCGTTTGCGTTCTGTTCACTTCTGTGACCGTTTTCTTCATTGATGTGTCTGAATTTAGCCTAACAATTTATTTTTGATGTACATTTACATAGAGAAATCGAGTGATTCCCTGTCTACCCTTTTATGTCCAAGAACTGGTCATTTTGTCACAGGAGATTTGGCGATTTGAAACTCTCCCATGCTTTGAAAGAGGCAGTGTGGCTGGTCTGGGGTATACGGATGAATTCTTGGAGCCATTTTCGGTTGATGTATTCAGGAAAAGCAGTTGGACCTCATTTCATTTAAGCGGACAGCAACGCAAGACAACATACGGATCATCGGATAGATGCTTTTATGGAAAATGAAGATATTCACCTGTTGGTAGATATAGGCCATAGGAGGAAAAGAATAAATTATGATACTGGCGAGCTAGATATCTAGATTTTAACACTATAGGGTATATGTCTGGAACGCTCTGGAAGGGCAATCAAAGTCGTAACTTCCATCGGAGAATCATATAGGGCCTAAAAAATCGTCTTTGAACGAGTGGACCAATTGCCAGGGGAATTAACAAACTGTTTCATTTTCAAAATGAAACTATGGCGTGAAGCTTGCATATCTGAGAAAGAACCGTGCTTCTTCTTGTTCGGTTCTGTAACCGCTGTTTCATACTTTACGACCAAAATTAATTAAACTTGCCAGTTGTTCAGGAAATAATCGGCTAAATCTGAAAATTCTGTTATTTTTGAACATTAAAATAATTTAAAGTACGTTTAATTATTAGTAAAATGTTTTTCCTTTGAGATAATATGTTTCCTATGAGCTTCCTGAGAAAAGACATGTCAATGTTATATATATATATATATATATATATATATTTCCTTGGATAATTTAGTCCATTTTCCAAAAAGACAGTTGCATTGCATACTTTAATTTCATGATACATAAAAATTCCTCATTTAAATATCAATCTCTATTGATATCTCACATTCAACGTACAGCCTGATTGAAAAATTCTTATACAGCCTTCATTTTCATAATCATTCTTTACAGACACAGAATTTTCATTCTAATTTTTTAAAGACATAAATAATGATGTTACAGCGCTTTCAAACTTTTTCTTAAAAATTACAGAATCTAATTTCTTTAAGTAGTCCCTCATTTTTTACTGTAATATTTAATTAAAAAAATTTGTAGCACCATTTAAAATGAAACATACACATGTCTGCAAAACAAGTTTTTTTTATGCAATACTATAGTTTAGTTAGTTTAGACAAATGAAATTTTTGAAATACTATAATTTCGCACTAAATGGAAAATACCAAGATTTGCATTCACTAACTTTTTTAGCAGGTGTTTATGTGTCAAAAGTTGACTGTTAGAAAACCAAACAATTAGTCTTAGAAAACCATTCTATGAGCACGTTAAACATTAAAAACTAAATAATTTTAAAAAAGCTAATACAAAATCTAACCTAAAACTAAGTATTTTGATTGTACAAAAAAAGAACTTCTTATTTTAAATTATTCTTTTTGGAAAAATTTAATGTTATCACATGAAATCTGAAAGGTGAAATTTTTTACACAAAAATTTTACTAAATATAAAGATAGGTAGGTACAAGGAGATCATGTTCAAGAAGTTAAATGATGTATATTCTATAAAAGTTAGTTAGGTGGAATGAATGTTTTATAACATGATTATTAACTTTAATTAAAACATTTTTGTCTTTGAAGGCGTATGTTTGCAGCAAGTCAACAAAGCTCCTTTTCGGATTTCCTGTAAAATGGTGAATTTATAATCTACTTTGTTGATTTAATCTATAATACACTCGAATTAAAAGCACACAAATATATCATTCGAAAGTCCACATCCACAATACTGTGAATTTAAAATGGGCACACATTCTAAAATGAACTTCTCACTAGTGATTTGACATTCACGTCTGCTGTTTGCTCAGTATGATGGAAATAAGCTATGTGCTCTTTCAAGCTTTGCCGCAAGTGTTAAATCGAATAAATTTTAAGGACGAGATGAATGCTGTTCACTTTATTTGATAGCACAATATAAGTGCGTTCTTAGTTCAACTAGCTAATTGTTAATCGCGTTAATTCTTTGGCATATTTGTCATCTATTTAGGAGATGCCTGCCTTGTTTCGGAATGTAATAAAAAGTGCCCCATGAAAATCATTTTAAAGAGCATTTTAACACAAAACATTGGCTTATCATCCAGGTAAACCAACATTTTGAAATAAGGTTTTAATGCACTTTTACATTATTTTAATCGCTTCGAGTGTAAAAGATTACGAACCTAATCCATCATTTCAGCAGTCCAGTTTTATCTATATTGTATCCATGCATGATGTCAAATAAATTAATCCTGCAAAGAATGGAACCCTGCATCATTGCCCTAAAATTTTAGTCACGAACCTGCCTTTAATAAATATTAAAATGTTGTATGGTGCTAAATACCTGAAGCGAATCATTTTTTTATCACAGCTTATTATAATGTAAACCTAACAATCAAGGCATTTTAGTCGAGATTAACCAAGGTTGATGTTTTCATCACTACATCAAGGATATTTTCGTGCAATGTGTTTATTTTGTATAAGGTTTATATTTGTCTGCATTTTCTTTTCTTAAATAGTATAATAAATGAAAATAAAAGTACTTTATAAATGTCTGAAAAAAGTACACGTAATTAAATCTCGGCTATTTATTGATACGTGCTTTAATATACGTGCTTTAAACACACGATAAAAACTGAATAAACGCACACAAGCGAATCATGTTTTTCACCTTAAACGTATATTTTATGTCAGGAAAATAATTTCATGAATGAATCCTGTTAAGAGAAATCTTACTAATTACGCCGATTTTCCTAAATAATGACTTAGATAAACATCGTGGATTAAGCAATATAAATCGAGGGTAAGCCTACGCAATCTGCAATGATTTATTAATTCAACTGATGGTTGTTTCAAGCTCGATCAACATTGTTCCACAAATTAGTTCGACAAGCCTCTTCCGACAAATGTATTGATTCATGGAAAAGATTGATGCATCTTTGTTTCGAAATACAAAGCCGAGTTAGGTGAGAGTAATTAGGCAATATTTTTTACGGCTGTTTTAACATAATTTCCTATCTATTAATTCTTTCAAAGCAGCTTATAAATAATTAACAGGAACGGAAAATACAATGACAAAGCATGAATTTGTGGCAGTTTAATTTTTCAATTTTTCAGAGAGTTTAAAATTTAAAGGTCTTCTATTCTGATTAAATCTAAAAATTTTGAACTAAACTCACCTCAGGGTAAAAGCAGTATTTCTAACATACATTACTTTAATGGAAGTGTATTTCTTTTATAGGCGCAAATGTGTATATTTTGCATCTTTCAAAATACACTTAAAACTTTTTCTTTTCCCTTTCTAACAGTATACTAATACATTTTATATTGTACAGCTGCGGAAAAAAAAGTCCCACTTGTACTTTTTTCGGCCGTCGATCGTCGTACAGCAAAGTTACAGATACCAATCGTTTTCGATTGACGTACGCTTTAATTTCCTATGGACAAAAATTGCATAAGGGGCCATTTACATATTAACATTCACAACAACTTTTTTTCCCAATAGCAACCCCTAGATTTCACTACATATTTCAAAAATTTATCTCATTTTAACCCCGGATACCTATTTTCAATGAATTTGAACTGAAAATGGGTGAGTTATGAGCACCCAAAATCCCCCTCCCCATATGTTAAAATATTTTTTCATACTTTAAATCATATCTCATATAATATTGATAATAAGAAGCTGATTTTTATTCATACTATTAGAACTAAACGACCCAAACATAATTTAATGTTGTTATGATTTTAAATAAAATATTAATATGAAGTATGAATTATTAAATTAATATTCAAAAAAATTATAAATAGCAACATAGCCAAATTTCGATGGAAATAGATGCAGAAAGAATATTACCTGGCTGTGCAAAATTTCAAATTTTTACGTTCAGTAGTTTAATTTATATTAAATAAAATATGTTATTGTCATGAGTTAAGGGACCATATATAAATTTATTAAGTGACAATATTTTGAAAATTGCTTAAAATAAAAGTAAATTAGATTTCTTCTTTGCAAAAACACAGTAAAAGATAGCGGTATTAAAAAATATCAAATGTTGAAGCAAATAAATTAGGGGTTTTACAGTTTGATGGTGATTCTATAAAGCGTCTATTGTTGCGTCCGCTACCATATTCCCCCAAATAAAATATTTTCCAGGTATAGAATTAGATGCAGTAGATGTATGTCTTCTAATACAAAGTCTTATTTCTGAAAAACTAACATCCTCAATATTCGAGGCATGAATTTGACCTTTTTTAATATTGGAAACATTTGGTCTTTGGACTTCCCCATACTTTATCAAACATTCAAAAAAAAAATTCGAAATCACGTTTTTCTGTCTAAATTTTCATCTGAATATAAATTAAAATTCCGCCAAAAGTTTTATAAGAATATTGCACTTTGCAGGCGATAATATTAAATGAAGGAAGTGAAATAACAAACACAGTGATAATATTGGGTCGGCAAAAAAGTAATTGCGTTTTTTACATGGAATTCAAACAAATAAATTTTCAATCATGAAACCATTCTTCAAGTTTGACCGTAGCTAAGTAACATATATGCTTGTAGTCAGAAGAGCAGAGAGCAGCCTCTCACTCCTGCCAACATTTCAGCTGTCTAAGAGAACCAACAAGGGAAATACTCAATAACAATTTCAAAGTTAGAAAGAATTTCAAAATCGTGAGCAGTCATTTTGCATTTTCCCTTTAAATCATGTGTACGAACCAAGGAAGTTATGAACTCACAGGTCATTTGCACCACTGACTAAATATTCTAATTTCTACCATTAATATTCTTACTACAAAAAACTTTAAGAGAGATGGAAAAAATATTTTCCTTAAAAATAATGTTTATTTCTTTTAACTCTCTTGAGCGAAATGAATGAAAGGCGAAAAGTTCGGAACCTACAAATAGCGTTTTTCAATTTGCAGAAAGTCCCTTAGAAACGCGCAAAAAATAATTCGCAATATCTCCGGAAATTATCGTAGAAAATTGGTGAAAATTTATATTCAGGGTAATTTGAAGGCTTTCTTTCGTTTAAGAAAGTCAAAATACAGTGCTGCCATTGAGAAAAACGAAGTTCATGCAGAATTAAATATGAAGACGGCCCCTTATGCAAATTAAATTAATAGCAAATTAAAGTATGCGTTATTTGCAAACGAATGGTATATATAACTTTCCTGTATGACGAACGTCGGCGAAATAAAGAGCAAGTGGGACTTTTTTTTCCGCAGCTGTACATTATTCATTTAGATATTTTCTCAAATATTTCCTGGTTACTTAAAGATTTTTGACTAAATAAGACAAAATAAACATTTAAAAAGTCATGCAAAAACCAATAGTGTACTCAGCAACTTCGAAATTGAATGTAACAGCTATATTTTTCCTTTGTATTTATGTGAATATGAAATAACTTATTAAACAAATTTTGGGGCACAATCCATGCAAATGCCTTGAACACAATCGATAAAGTATTTAAATCAATCATTACTCGTATACTGTGCAGGTAAGGAACACATAAATTGAAGCAGTTGCACTTTATCGAAAACCTCATATTTTGATAATAATGTAGGAAAGTGGGCAAACTTCGCATACATAAATTGTAATGTGTATTATATTCTGATTAAGGTAAACCTACACAAGTGTTATCTATCAAAAGGGGTGTCTTCGGCGGAGGAAATTTTTAGAAGTCCTAACGCGTACTTACATTACATTTTGACAAAACTGCTCAAAACTCCAGACCGTTAAATCAATCAGACCAGATCGGGCGATAGGCCAGAAACTGTCAGTTTTAGGCCAGATTCTCAACAGTAAATTGAATTTCGGTATAAATGTTATATTATTACAACGGTTTCAGGACAATGTTATATTATTTCAACGGTATTATTACAACAAATTCAGGAAAAAACTTGAAATATTATGTCCGTGTTGTAGCCAAATCCAATACTTGGTTTCACAAGAAATGATTTCATTATGTAAAGATTTGCAAAGTTTAAAATATAAGATCTTAAAATTCCTTTAAAGGGTATTATAAAGGTAATAGTTCACTCTCAAAGAAAATAGGGTAATTCAGGGGAAGTTACCGTATAAAAAAATGTTTTCCTTGGAAAAGAAAAATCGAAATAATAAAATAATGGAAAAAACACAGCATGCTCTTCAATATTTATTGGCTTTTGTACACTTATTTATTCCTTTTCCAGTATGTACATAATTGCCAAATTCATTTCAAACCATCTCATGTAATTCTGTCATGTCAAAATTCAAATGCTGTCTTAAAATGACTCTGAAATTTCAACTTAAAAAATTCAATACTTTTTAATTAAAAATATATGACAAACAGTTTTCTAAAGGATTCTCATGATTAATGAAGTTTACACTCACAGAAAACTTTTCAAAACTTTGCCGAAAAGGAAATTTGCATTAATAGCAAAATATTGATGTGTTATCAAATGTTTTTTCTCAATCTTATTAAAATATGTGTAACGTATTCCACGAACGAAATATTCAATTTCCAACACAACAGAAATACATTAAAACTTTAAATAGCTTTTACGATCTAATTAAAACCTTTAGTTTTGATTTATGGCAAACCATTTTCCTCTAACGAAAAACAAATTTATCATTAAACTTGAAGAAAAAATTAAATTTATCACCCTAGTTCAGAAAATAATCTTGTTCGCTGAATTCTTTCATATTTGTTTTGAGATCTATTGATCCTTGAAAGAGAAAATTATTTGAAAGTCTTCATACTTCTCTGTCTACTTAACTATTATAAAGGTTTTCGTGAACAGTACTAATTTATATTTCAAACTAAAGTACAAAAACAAATAATTAAAATCAATCAAACTAAACTTTTTTTAACTTGAAAATTATACCCTTAAAGTAGTCTTTGACTTCTTAAAGCTTTTTAATTTTCTTGTTAAAGATATGGAAGATATGCAATGACAAAAGAAGCCATTATATAATATTTTTTCATTTTTGCGTGCGTTAAACTATTGTATGATAATCAAAGGCAAAGAAACGTGTTTATTTTTTTTAATTACAGCTTTATAAACTATTTTAGAGATATAATTTTATGAAGCTTTTTGAAAGTGCTATTCACAATACCCCTCATCATTTTTTGTGCAGAAAATGCTGTCATAAACTTCAAAAAGATAAGCTATTATTTTCTTGGAATAGAGGGTTATATAACCAAACTACCTTATTTTAAAAATGTCAACAGACGAAACTATTGATCAGAAAGTTAAGAAATTTTTTGAAGGACATAAAAAAGGAATGGAAATACGAGAAAAAAGCTGAAAGTTTTGCAGCAGAGTGAGCCATGACTGGTTCTTTATTGATTTTTTACTGCCTTTTGATTCATAGGTCAGTCTAACACTATAACGCATAATCATTAAATTGCATAATCTCTAAAATGCGTTATAAGTAAAGCACTTGAATAAAATACTTTATTAAAACACTTGGAAATTGTAAACAGAATTTTCTTGGTTACCTTCGACAGCAAACTGCTATAGCGCACACTTCAGCTCATTGCTCTCGATTGAAACTTGTGTTAAGAGTCAGTTAGACAGTTAACACCAGAAAAATAAAACATTCAAGTGGTGATGAAGATACTCCAAGTTCCCTTACGAACTTTTTCTTTTAAGGTATGATCATTTACGAAACGTGAGATCTCAAGGATGTGCTGTTTCTTTCCAGATGGTAGTCGAACACGATGGCAGACATGCTCAACGAGCTTCACTGTAATAAAATTTTTTTAATATCTTAAATATATTCTAAATATGTACTTCCATTGAAAAATGCTCTCTGGCGACGAAATCTTTAAAAAGTTAGTTCATTTTTTTACTGTTTCAAACAAATTAACATCCCTTTGTTATTTTATAAATTTATGAACAATAATTTCATCTTTAGACACCTTTAAAGTAAGGTGGTTTGATTATAGATACCCTGTGTATTAGCGTTTTTAAAATTCTCTTTAAACAGCTGCTGTTTATAGAGCGTAATATATCGTAATTGCTTCTTTACCCTTGTAAATAAATTTATTAGCAACAGCTACACGATTTTAGATGGAAAACATTATTTTAGTAACCTTTGTAATAAATTCATCAGCTAAACTCTAAGGATAGGGGAAATTCACATAACGAACTAATTTGGTATAGCAATGTGGGGTTGAAAAGGAGAAGTGTAGGTTTAAAATTAGAAAATGCTGAGGAAATGGAAGCAAGCTCTTTATTTACATAATATTACAGTAAGTTCTGAAATGTACAACGATTAGCAGCGGTAAAGCCCTGAAAGTATTGATTCAGTGATCGGAGCATATTGTGATCGTTAGAGGGCAGTATCAAAAGCGGTGTTTATCTTCGTAGAAGATTTTTAGAGCATACAATGTACAAGTTTAGTGACGTAGTTTTTTTTTAAAAAAGATGAATTTCCGGGAAGAAAAATATTGATTATGGAGCAGGTTTATTTAGTTTGCATCATCAGAATAATTTTGCTGAGTTTGAATGGCATTACTGTAGCTTCAAGCAATTCCTTTTTGTTAGAAAATTGTGTGCGTAAAAGAACAATTTATGCTGTCTGAGAAAGCAGACGTGTATCTTATGTGTACGGGAGTGCAAATAGTAATGAAAGAGGGGAGTTGAGGTTGTGCCATAAATGTTTTTACGACTCCAGCTTTGCGAGAGTCTTTCATTTCATGTCAAGAGACTGTATGATGTTTGCTCGAAACATATACCAATTAAAGAAATGGATGTGATTATTCCGAGAGAAGTTGAAGATGATTCAAGTTCTAGCGCAAAATCTGCAGGCTTAAGTAAAGTCATCGTATGGAAAATTTTGCGCAAGAAAAGACTTATATCTGTACTGTGCGAACTGAATGCAGTTTATTGATCTTGGTGCGTAGATATCTGTCGTTCTCTTTTTGCAGCACAATACTTTCACTCCGACTTCTCTGCTAATTTACCTTTCACTGATGAGGCCATCCAGGCTTTACTCGAGACGGAGTTTTTAATAACTACAATTCCCATGTGTGTTCTGACCCACATGCTACATGATCACATGCTTTTCAGGAACAGTTCATTTGTTAATGTGTGGACGGGTATTTTGAACGACTTCCTTACTGGCTCATGATTGTAACAACGTTGATTCAACAGCACGACGCGACATGCCGAACGATTGTGGAACAGGTATTACTGGAATTACTTGATAGTGTTCCAGATACTGTTCGAAATGGAATATGGTTTAAAAACAATGGGTATCCAGCCTTTATTCCATAATAATGTACGCATTTTCTTCAGTGCCACGTCTGGTCTTCGACGGCTTGGACGAGGTGGACAAGTCGCTTGGCTAGCATGTTCAGCAGATTTATCAATTTTTTCGTACGGGGACACCTGTTTTCTTGCGGTTACAGCTGTTAGTGGAAATGCACCGCATCTTCGACAGGGTACATTAATTACTTGCTGGACGCTACTAGGCCCGCATCGATGTGTATGGTATCACCTTTCAGCTGTTACTGCCATATTCTGTAGTAAAGAACTTTCTAAAATATTTCTTCGGCATTTCCTATTTTTCACCAAAAATTTATATTTCCGACCCCACATTGGTAAACAAAAAATGTTTTTATAAATATGCTTAACCTACCCTTATTATTTGGCACTGTATATATACATATTGATTTTGTTTAGCATGTAATAAATTAGTCATCAAAATGAGTACTCACGGAAGATGCAATAGATTATAATTCCTAGGTACTCTAAAAGAAACAGTCATGCCATGCATCCCACTTTAAATAAGGTACACAGCCTTAACATTAAAAAAAGTGTTGCAATCCTTGTAGTACATATTTGAGGCCTTTAGAGCTCAAGCAGAGACAAATCACAAACAACTTTCGACTTTGTTTAAAGTTATTAAAACAATGTACGGTTTAAGTAACAGACGTCAGAATTTATTTACTTTAGATTATGTTAATTAATGTGTTATTATTTATTTATAAATACTTTAGACGTTCTTCATAATTTATTTTGAATTTTATTAAAACCTATATCAATTTCAGTGAAACATAAAACAAATGTATTTGTGCTCATGACACTTTTTATAATTATTTTAAGATCAACTTATTACCCATACATCTTAATATATTTGCAAAAGAAACTAAAATAATTATTTGCTCCTTTAAATATTTTTCATATAAAACCATTATTCTTCTAAACGATCAAAAAATACTATTAATTCTTTTTGCTTTCAGTCGACTGTATACTTTATTGCAGTAATTCTTTATCTGCTGTTTTGAAGATTATTACTTCTGCCAGTTCAGACAGATGTCTTATGTTTTTCTTCTTTAAACTAAATTTATTTAACTGACGCTTAAATTATATTTTTTGTAAGAAATATTTTTAAAAGCTCATTTTTCTTTTTCCCTTTCTTCGTTAGTTTTAAAATAAAAGCGTTTAGGTGTATGGAAATTATTTTTGGACAAATAAGAATTTAGATAATCTTATATAAATTTGAGCTGAATTTAAAGAAAATGGTGAATCCAATGGCAATGTAATAATTTCAATTTAATTGAAATTAAGATGTTTATGCTAATGATTTTGAGATGAAAGTAAATGAGATAGTATTGACTTGATAACTATTCTTGATTTTGGAATTAAATAAAAAAGCGAAGCATATTTTTGGAGGAGGGGGGGGGGGTATGAAATCGAATTTCCTCATATATTCATTTTAATTTTTCAGAGTATTCATATCAGTCAAGTTTTTAATAATTTTTTAGAAAAAAAATCGAAACTAAGATTCTCATGTACAAAAGTACTTTAAAACTCATTTTCTATGCGCAAGTAAACATTATACATTGTGTGAAGCATAACATTTTCTTTTGGAAATTGGACGTTTTCAAAGTTAAAATTATTTCTGAAACATGCTCATAGTCTTGTTTTTGTACCTACCTGGATGAACGTAATTCGCAAAGTGACTGTTTTTCCTTAGAAGTTTTTTCTGTAGAACATTTTTATTTAAAATGTGCAAAACTGAAAAAAAAACCGTTTAAATAATGATAGTTTTAGCTGAATGGTAGGCATTTCAAATGATTTGTAAATGTATTAGATGTTTATACTGTAATTTAAAACTCGATAACCGAACATATGCAAGCACACAATAGCTTATAACGAAACATTTTACCTAACTTGTAACCATCACTACATCAAAAAAACATTCCCATTTCTTGGTTACTAATGGCAGTTGGATTGTTATCTGGTGTGCAGAGTACCATTTATAATTGAAAGTCTGTGATAAAAATAGAAACAAAATTTAGAGAAAATCTGAGTTTTCACTGTAAATTTCAAATTCCCTATGAATCACATTCGATTTTAAAAACAGAAAAAAGTAACGAATGCAGATTAATATGACAAAGTATTTTCAGAAAGCCTTTTCCGTGATGGTTATCTTAGTTTACATTAACTTAAAGTACTCATAGAAAAACTTTTGGAACTACACTGGTTTTTAAAAGTTCTCTTAATGATATAGTATCATTATAAAGAAAAATTTCACTCTAAAATTTAATATTTAATATTATCCCTTTATATTCCTTTCAGGTAGCTCTCTAGAACCAAAGCAGAGAGTTTGGTTTTGCATATCATAGTTAGACTGTAGTTTCTGGGTACCGTTTTTCCTAAAAGCAAGCTGTGAGTATTCAAGGTAAGATTCAGTTTTTAATGTTCACTCTCATTGGTACATCATATTTGTTGAAATTAGAACTTAGGGTAAGATTCAGTTGAAACGGCAAAGTTCAAAATCGAAATATCGTTTTTCCTTCACAGTTCGATAACTTTGAAATACATGTGAAAAGGCAATTCACCTTGAAACCTAACCTTGATGACGTCATAATTGAAACCAATTAATTCACTTTCAGCTAATTAAAAATTCGTTTTCTTCCCCCTTCCTTCTTGTAGCAGTTTTACAAAATGCAATCGTGTTTATTTATTATAAAAATAGAATATTGTTTAGTTGTTTTTTGTAATTAATGTTACAATTAGTAATTTTTAAACAGGTTTTTCGTTTCATTTTAATGAAAAATTAGGATGCTCAGAGATTAAGAAGAACTACCGTTTCTTTATTGTTTTCTGTTTCATATACCTTTTCTAGAAATCATTTAAAAATATTCCAAAACTGAAATTTTAATGTATTTTAAAATAAGTGATAATAAGATAAGCCGTTTAACTTTTGTTTATTTATTATTTAATTATCTTTGTAGTGTTTTCACTATGCACTGTGTGTAATTTTTATTAAAAATATTTTACAAAGTAAATGAAAAATATTAGATTAAAAAAATATATTAATGTTTCAAAGTTATGATAATCTATTTTTTGCCTTTCTTTTCATTTTGCTGTAAAATTCATCTATCTTTTATTTTTTGTGTGTTTTTTTCCCTAAGAAATATACATTTTGCAGTTTATCAAAGAATATGTGATAAAAAGAAATTTTAACCAGTTTAGATAAGCATTTATTTTTAATAGTAATAGAAGCATAAGTAACACTTTATAAATGTGTTAATTTAATAGAAAGTGTAAACAACATCACATATGGATAAGAGACACTGAGTTCAACTGGCTATCTAAGGTTAGGGATCAATTTAAAACCTTAAACAAATTTGCTAATTGTTTAAATTCCATTGTATTGCTAATAAATATTGAGGTAATGAGAAATCCTCTTATTAAGCCTATGCCAGACTATCAAAAAGCCTTCCATGCTTTTTGGCAAAAACAATGATTGAATTTTGAGAAAACTTCTCCATGTAACATTATGAAAAAACTTTGTTTCAGTTAAATCGCACGGGAAAAAACTCGAATTTTGTTTCAATTAAATAGGTCCCTTAAGCGGCCAATAATAACCTTCCAAAACACTGCTTTATCACAGTACAAGCAAATTACAAAACCTGTGCATTCAGCATGAAATCTCTTTCTTGAAATTTCACTTCTATCGTCACTTGTAAAATTGAATTGTTGCATCAACCGTTATTGGTACTGAATAATTCATCAATTCGAAAAAAAATTCCATGTCTTACTCCAATTTTGTTTGGGTCAGCAGAATATTTTATACAAACACGTGTTTTTAGCCTATATATTAAAAAAGTTTTTGAAGTGAGAAAATTGTGCAGATTTTAACAATAAAAATTGAACAATGTAAAGGAAAATAAAACAATGGCGAATTAGAAATACTTGAAATATCTTTTACTAAAATATATAAATTTACAAATGAAATAATATGACTTCTCATCAGGTTTGAAAATTTATATTTTGAATAAATAAACATAGATGAGTGTTTTTCTTTGGGAAGCGTATAACAGCTATAAATGCTATAAAAATCAAAATATATACTGCAATCTATCAACCAAGTATGAAAACAATTCTATAAATATCAAATAGTTTTGGTGTTAACTTTGATATTTATTTTCCAGTTTTAATTTTTGACAATGAAAAATAATTTTTTTCCATTTAATTTTTACTGTTCCTTTTTTTGTGACATATTTTGCATATAATAAGTATCGTAATAGTATTTTTGTATAAAAAGGCATTTTTATGTAGTCAAAACTTAAAACAGATAGGTAAAGTACACAGTTTTAATATTTTTTTACTTCCAAAACAAAACAGCTTGCTAAAAAGAATGCTAGTTTGCCGATTGAAATTTGGTAAATTATTTCTTATTGCGTTTTAACAGTTCCAGAACATGGTAACTGCATTCCTGTTCAAAAATTCGATGTTCAACATTATCAAAAAACGCGTATTTTTTTAAAGTAATTTTCGTTTAAAATGAAATTCTGTTATCAGACTGTTAAAGATTTGTATAAAAAATATATTTTGTAAAATAAAAAGAAAGAAATTCTTAGGCTGCTGTATATTCCAGTACAGGAAACAATCTTTGGAGCATTACACGTCAGCTTTTACTGTCGAATTATAAAAAATACGGTTATTAAACGAACCGATCTAAATTAACTTAGTGAAGTTAATTTTGGTTTAGTAGAACACCTGGTTAAAAAAAACAGACACAATTGCTGTACATGTTAAACTTGTTTACGGTACCAGACTTTTCTTGACATTTCCCTGACATGTGTATTTTCATCTTAAGGAAGGTATATAAAACATTCATACATGTTTGGTTAGAAGTTTGGACAAAGTTCAGAAAATATAGTGGTAATCATCTAAGAAATACGATTCGAAAAGCCATTTGATTTTACTGTTATGGGTTTGACCTAAACAATGTTTTAAAGTGCACCGTCTTATTCAAACCTCGTTTATCACCAAAAGCACCCAAAGGCACTTGCTAGCATCGAACATAAAATATATTTTCATGTTCATTCAGCGTTTTAAAATTCTGGCTTTCTCGAAAAAGGAAGATTTCTTCCACTTTAATATAGAATTCTTTCTCTGTTACGCAGTCGCACATATTTTTTCTTGTTATTTAACGAATTTTGTAGCATTTATCCTGTTAAAATGAAATTTAGTCAAATATGACAGAACAATTTATGGGAAGGAGGAAGTTAACGTATTTGAGCAGCTTAATCTGGCAGGAGCTCCACAGGGCAAATTAAGAGCAAAATGTCTTCGTCTTAAGATATATTAGTGCCAGTAAAAATTGGGCTAAGGCTCTCATTGACTCGCATTTATTTTCAATTCTGCATATTTAAATGGAATGTTTATCGTTCGAAACAATTTTTCTAATTAGTAAATGTTTTTTCAGTGCAGAAATATTTATAGATGCTTATAAATATGTTATTTCATCAAAATATGAGATGTTAAACTTTGATGGTTTGGTCACTTCATCGCAAGGTTACAACATAAGAAATATTTTTAACATTCCAAATAATTTAAAAAGTTTAAATATTTTCCGTTTGTCTGTTTATCCTTCTGTCTCCCGTCCGTACTCTAACTGCCATAAATATTGAATGATTGCTTCGAAAATTATCTATTATTTGTAGTGTTTTAATGTGTATTATACGTTACATTTCATTCATATATTCTCTCATGCACATACAAAATCTGAAAGCCATTGAAATATTCATATTTGCATCATTTGTTTCTTTATTTAATTTTTTTTTCGCACATTGATAAAGGTGGAGTCTGAGAGCAAATGAGAGGGTAAAATGCTCGAAAAACACATGATGCTATCAGTTATAAACACATAAATTTTTAGAATGCTACAAATGTATATTGTACTATACAGGGTGTCCCCAAAAGGTGGTAACACGTTTTAACCCCTTAAGTCTCGCTCCCGTCAAAATCACGGGTTAAGTTTTCTCCCTCTGTTTCTCGTGCACGTCATATTTCCGGGCAATAGTGTTCAAATGTTATGCGCCAGAAAGATAAGAGCATTTCAATTCTTAAGCAAGGATTTTTTTTATATCTCATTTTACTCGTTAGATGGCAATACAAGGTTAATTTTAACTTAATTCGGAGCTAGTTTATTTTTAAATAGATGGTAGCAGTACTGAAATAGGTGTATTTGTGATATGCATTGTGCAATCTTAGTTCCCTTTTTTTACCTATGTTCAAAGAAAACTTTATCTATTTATTTTACGAAGTAAGTTTAATAAAATTCTCCTTTAGTGTTTAAAACATATATTTTTAATGATTCCCTGCTTACTGCAAAATAAACATTCAGTCACAATAACCCTGAATGTTGGCTTTTCCTAGATATTTAAATTTTTCTTTTCTTTCGGGATAAAAAAACATTAAACTGAATACATATTTTAAATGCACTTATTTTCATACAATTTTCTGGAATAAAATGTAGGCACTTTTATGACCATTTTCTTGAAAATAATACGACCTGTGAAGGGGATACTTAATTCATTACCTATTAGGAATAAGTGGAATATAATATTCAAATATAGGAATATAATATTCAAAATAGGATAGGAAATAAAACGAAGGCAAGAAAGAATTTTTCTCATTAATTTTCAAAAATCCACACTTTTTAAATTTGTATATGACCCCAGTACAAACAAAATCACAGTAAGTAAAATATTCCTCATACACTAATTACGTAATCTACGAAATTTCAGACTTTCATCATAAAACTTCTGAGATAACCTCTATAACCCTCTCTATAAACAAAGATGATCTTGGACTATAAAGAAAATTTAATGTAAACGTCGTTTATTTTTAGAGTGGAAATTTTTTTTCTTTCGTTATTTGATGTACAAACCCTGGAATGCAATCATCCAACGCCATTTTTTACCCTTCGAGAGCTTTTGTGTATACAAACTATAAAATCCACATTGCATTAGATGTTTTAATATGTGTATTGCAAGTGTATTGTAAAATACACTCATTAAACCAATCTATCTCAATTAAATAAACGCATTAATGAGTTTTTTTAAAAACCATGCGTATTTTCATAATTACAGATACAGTTGAGCAAAAATTTAAATCTGAATCTCTTCATCGTGATCGATTTTATAACTCACGTATATTCCTGCTGATATTTAGTATCCTCGGAAATCAAAGCTCTGTTTCACCGCAGTTCCATTTTTGAAAAGAGGGCCGTGCAATTATGTCAGATGAGCGCTAGAGATATGCGCTTATACTTTAAATTAATATGAAGAGCGACATAATTAGTTATTTTCCCAAAGGATATTCTAATTCAGTTATTCCGCGGAATAAATTGCATTACCTGAATCCGCAGTATTTGGCGGAAACTAAATAGTAAGAATCGATCATTTATTACATTATGCGTGGGAATTCCGATGGATTGTATTTGATGTACATTTAACTTATGATCACTGTGCGGGGAATTTTCCGCCGTAAATTTGTTAAACATTTAGCAGCGACAGCATTTGTGAAAACGAACATGGATAAATGTGTGCAGAAACTATCTGCTGTCGAAATGACACTGCAAATAAAGACTTATATTGCAGAAAACCTCTGAAAATATTGACAATAGCGCTTTTAAGTAAGTTTTAATATTTTGTTACACATTAGGCTAAATTCTTCTTCTGGTCTGAAGTTACACACAATTTCATCGCGACAAATGGAATCTGAAGAATTATGCTGTTTTAAAATCCACTGTAATATTAGTTGTTTTCTGTGATGGAACTAAACATTCTGTGTTTTCTGTGATGGAACTAAAACTAAACTAAACGATGGAACTAGAACAGATTTTATTTTGTTGTAATCCGCAATGATTTCTGATATTTAGTAGTCCAAGAGATTTTTCCGTTTCTACGAAAGGAAAAAGGGAAAAGTTACCCCTTAGAAGTGAAAGGACAGCCGAAAATTCCAATCTCTAAAGCAAATGTTACACAATCGGCACAATGTAATAAAGTTAGGAATTTACAGCTGATAATATTATTCTTTTTCTTCAATTCTCTAAAACCTGTTGCAAAGTAATTTAACCCTGCGTCAATGACCGGGTAACCTTTTCGTGAGTGCTTTCTTAATTTTTATCATTTTTAATGAAGCCTTGGTAAATTTGTTTGTGGATTAAGGCCGATTGACTGCACTAGGGTCCTAGGCCTATTGGGGGAAGCCCTCCGTGAGGGACTTTCAAAGGGATCGTAGCCACTATTTATGCGAGGTTTTGGAGAAAACTACGGAAAACTAAGAACGGCTTGTCGACAGACGTGACTGGGATCTGAACCTGGCACCTCCCGCCTTCCAGTTTTCAGAGTAGCCTTAGTAAAATCGCTTTTAATCCTCGTTATTTACACGAATATTAACTAATCATATAGTTCTAATTATTTTTGGGAAAAATTATTGTTACGTTCTTTTGCATTAAATTTTCTTTTATCATCAGTCAATATCCACATACCCATCATTGTCTCTTACAGAGTGTAAATGATTATTATTAAGACAAATGTAATCAGCATAAAAATAATAATAATTATTATTATTATTATTAGTCTATAAAAATCTCGTATTTTACACGGTGGCTTCTGAGTTGGTACGTATTTCTTTTTTTTTTTTTTACAATTTCTATGAATATCGGGCACTATGACACCAAACGTTGAGCCAAAGAGAGTGGCATAAAACATTTATCCACATTTATACTTCTGACGGAGTGCTTAAATGGAGCAGCCCAGGTCTTTTGCAATTCAATTACCTTGCTTGACTTCACGTTGTCCTAAATTACAGAATTAACCAAAGACCGTATAAAAATTAATGACATTGCATATCCATCATGCTTTTATACCGTACTTGGCGGAGTCTTATATGGCATAAAGTGGGTGAATTCATTTCTGCGCGATACAGCAATGACTGTTCATCTGTTGTCATAGTTTCAGATGCTTTATTGCTAAGTTGTCCTTTTCCATAAAATCCATAATGACGATACCGATACCGATTTGCAGCAGCTTTATCATTCGTGAATTAAGTGTGTTTTGATTATAAAAGCGGTAACCGATAAGTAAACTTACGGGAAGCGTAGGTATTCGATGTGGGTACCACGGTACCCGGTTATTGAGAGTACGGAGAGCGTTTCGTCATTGACACTAGACTAGAGTTAAATATAAATTGAATGTATCTATATTCCTGTAGTTGGCTGACACTTTGGCTGCCGTTTCTTTCCTAAGCAGTAATTATTCACACTTTTGTATTATCAGAAAAAGAAGTCATATTTATCTGTAAAAATTAAACAATCAACGAGATAGTGCCTCATAACCTTTTGCCATCGTGCAGTGAATTTCATATACATTCGAACCTGCTTGTTGGAATATCGGTTAAAGGAATATCTCACTTATTGTAATAAGTTTTCATTGCACCGAATAATTAGTGAATGTGATCCCGGATAATGGAGTATCCCGCTTATTAGAATAACCATTCGTGTCAAATTGTCTATTCCATTAAGTTGGTTCAGCTGTATATCCTCTTTCATAATCTATATCGACCTAAATTTGAGCAAAATATTAATTTATGGCTTCATTGGAAATGTGACAGTTACATCATGCAAACAATTTTAAGAAGCGTAACTAAGCAAAAATTCTGATGGTGCAAGTTTTGGCACGTACGATGGATATGGCAGTACAGAAAGTATTTTCGCTCCAGTAAGTTTTGATAGCTTATTAACTTGGGGTGTTGCCTTGATTTGTTCGTGAGATAAAGAAAACCGTTTTTAACGATTAAATATCTCTGAAAATTTTTGTAAGATTGGTTGATGTCGATATTGCGCTTGCTTCGAATTCATTAGAATTCCTTGTGTATTATGACATTCACTACATATAAAGCCTCTAATCATATTACATTGATTATTTTCTTCCAAAATAAGACTGTAAACGAAAAATCGTAAAACGATGACAATTATCGAACACATGGTGAATATATTTTTGACGGTTTATAATGTCCAAATTTGCTTTGAAACACTTAAAAATGCTTCATCAAATTTTCTGATAAATCAATAACATTTAAGTTTACTTAAATGTTTTCGGTAACGCGTTACATTCCTAAGATATTAGAATGGTTAGCGTGTAAGAGTAATATTGTCAGGTAGAGTAAATACGACCACGTTTTGCAAATTTCAACTCTGTGAATTTTTACGCGTTTAATTATAAGGAATATATTGTTTTTATTAGGTAGGGAAAATTAAACCTTTAAACTACATCTAGTAAAAATTTTGTTACTGTAGAATTTCTTGCTTAAAATTTTACGGGGATGTCCTAATTACCCAAACAGAAACACAAAATTAAAAAAATGCGGTAATTACGACTATTCTTGGGCGACCACTTATGACCACTAGATTTCTACTAATACCTGCTCTCACAACTTTTGTTGGAGCAATTGAGGTTAGTATTCTTCTCTTTGTTAAAGTTATCCTGGTGCAGAAAAAAATGATGCACATTAAGTAATAAGGTTATAATTGCTACTTATCCGATTAAAATTGCATCTTGCTGACATGTGTTGAAAGTTACTCTTTTTATAAATGTAAAAGTATTTACTGTAAGGACTATTAAAAAATTAATATCCATGATCCAAATGAACTTTTCGGAGGGCAATCCACCCACAGGCCTAGATCCCCCGTGTCGATAATCGGCCCTAATCCCACACCCCAAATAATTTTTTTGTATTTCTCATTTATATTTATTGCAAACTTTTATCTGGTATAAATTTAATGTCTTGGGATGCACTTCAGGCTCTGATCACAAGCCGTGACATTAGTAAGTTTTAAGCAGTTGAAATTTTAAAAAAATTCAATAGCAAATTTTTCAGTTTATAATTTATTTTTAAGTGAAATATAACAAATAAATAAAATATTTTAAACTATTTTGTCCTTTATTCCTTTAAATGCTGTATGACAAGCATTTTGTCGTTATCAAACCCATATCCGCTATATGCACTTTTTGGAGATATCGATACTTTAACTTTTTGACTAGATTACAAACCAAATTTTCATATAAAAAGACTGCTGTGTGACTATAAGCATTATAAGGTGAGCTGTGGCCACTAAAATCAATATGCTCTGTACATCAGCTAGAATATTGTCTAATAATAACTGATAATAAAACTCGTAATAATGAATAAAGTTTTTGCACATAGCATTTATTGGTTTGGCAATGACAATTTGTTTTTAGGTCAGGTAAGTTTTCTATGTTTTTACGCATGGTCTTAATTCCAACCACCACCAAATACTTTTTAATATGAATTAAATGGCCTGAAAAAATTTCAATTAACTTAATACCGAATTGTCAAACCCGTTAATTGAACATTTTGACATGGTATTGCTTTTTTAATTGTTAGTAGCATAAAAATACTTAATATTAATGATGAAGGATACCTATCATGAAAAATAAATTATTAGCTTTATGTAAAAAATTTTTGCGAAAGTTTATCATTTATAGTTTTTTTTAAATTGCGCTGGTCGCATTTACCCCACTGACACTACATACTCGCAAAACGTGCCAACTGAACATCCTATTGTATAAATGGACGTTAAAGTAGTGGAGTTCAAAACGCTTAGGCGACCGTTTATAATGTCCTAGGGGTGTCAGCATACAGAAGTTATTTCTTCTTCTATTGAAGATGTAATTGCTAAACAATGCTTATGTTCTATTAATAACATTCACTGATGTGAGTAGTCTTATCACCTTATTTTAGAACTAATGTGTGATTATATTATTTCTAAGTTTTGTTAATAAGGTTAATTTTCCCTTGTAGTTGTAAGCATCTTAATAAATTATTGATATAATTCCCCGCTATAATTATTAAAAAATCTAGAGTGACTCCACTCGACTTTCCGAACACTTACGATTCAGATCATTACCAAGCATTTAAATAAATTTTAATCGATGAATAATTCAGCAAAAATTCTTATTTTTTTCAAATTGAGCTCAATCGAAATTACCCTTTAAACGTTAGCGTACTTTCAAGAATTTCCCCCCCCCCCCATAGGCCATAATATAAAGGAAATCTTTGTCGTTGCCCTGAAGAAAAACTATAAGTCCTATACACACCAAAATCAATACCGGTCTTACGATGGCGGTTTATAACATATATAACCAATTTGAAATCAATCGAATGCCCCGTTTAGGAGCTATCGTGTTCACTCACATACACACAAGCACACATACACTCTCCAAAAAAGTATTCGAGCAAGAGAGAAATTTCCTACGTTGGTTTCGTATATTAAAAATTATTTATCAAAGAATATGAATTAGGCTATGTATAAATATGACTTTCTATATTTCTATCAAGTTGTGCGTTTTTCAAAAACTCAATTATTATTCGCAAATCTAAAATAGGAAATTTCTCTCTTGCTCGAATACTTTTTTGGAGGGTGTACACACACACACACACACACACACACACACACACACACATACATACATACATACATCTCGTAAAAATAGCATAAATGAATTCAGAAGACCTCAAAACGTGTAAATACACAAAAATCTCGAAGTCGAATTTTTTCATGATTACAATACCTTCCTTACATGGTACATGTTCGGAAAGTAAAAAGTGATTACGATTAATGATGAGGACCCATAAACATTAACTGCCGATGTAACGGACTTTGAGTGCAATTTTTTAATATTTTGCAATACTTCAGATCTTTCTTGTAATATTTTACCATACCATTTTTATGTAAAAGAAACTTATTCCAGTTAATTAAACGGTAAATTTAAAATAAAATAAGTTTGTAAGAAGTAAGATGTAGAAAATAAACTTCACACTTTTGGTTAAGGTGATTTGGAATAATTGGTATTCAGTTAGTTTTTTTTAACGGACATATGTGTGTGTTGTATGTTTTAGCTATTTGTACTTACTCTTCAATAGCCATTTGAATTATGTATTTTTACTGGTAAAGTAAATATACTTTTAATGAATTTGAAATCCGATACCATTAAATGATGTATTAAAATACATGTTTTTAAAAGCTGCTTTATATCCTCACGTAACCTAAAGACGTTTCCTTTCGTGATCAATACATCAGTTTACAGTACGTTTACGGTTTATTTTACATATAGAACAAAAATGTCTATATCCTATTTTTACCTTGAAGTGTTTCTTAAAGGTTAAAGTTTCATATACATTTATACCTCTTATTGTTTACATATCTTAATAATAACACCCTCCGCTTATTAACTCGTTGAATATCTCACAAGAACTATAATTAAAAAAATGGAATTTAATGCAAGTAAACCAGTGAACAAAATGAAACTATACGGGAACTAACTATACTTAAAATTAACTTTTAAAAAATTATCTGAAACATGTGTTCATGTACAATTATAATGAAAGATATATTAAATGCATTGATTTTTTTTTTCTCTTTCCAGGTTCTCATACAAGTACTGTGGATTATTCATCACTGAGAAGAAAATTCCGAATAAAAATCATTATTCTATTTATATTTTACTAAGAATCAGAAAAACAAAATGAGTTTATCTTTTATTGAATCTGTCATTTCCACCTCTGCAATGCCCTTTTCAGTAACATCTCGTTCTTTCAACGAAACAAACGTAACCATGAGCATTGTGAACGAAGTGGAAGTTGATCAACCACCGTACTCTATTTTCGAAATGATACTTATTGCTATTGTGGCTGGTTTGTTAAGTATAGTAACAGTTATCGGAAATATCATGGTGATGATATCATTCAAAATGGATAAGCAGCTTCAAACAATCAGCAACTACTTTCTGCTGAGTTTAGCAGTTGCTGATTTCTCTATTGGTCTGATTTCAATGCCTCTTTTTACTATGTATTTATTGATTGGTACCTGGCCTCTAGGAGACTTTGTTTGTGATACCTGGTTAGCATTTGACTACTTAAATAGTAACGCTTCCGTTTTAAACTTACTAATTATAAGCTTTGATCGATATTTCTCGGTTACTCGACCATTAACATACAGAGCTTTAAGAACTACAAGAAGAGCAGCTGTTATGATTGCGTCAGCTTGGGTTATATCTCTGATGCTTTGGCCACCTTGGATATATGCTTGGCCTTATATAGAAGGTAGACGAACCGTCAAAAAGAATCAGTGCTACATTCAGTTTTTGGAAACAAATTCATACGTCACTTTTGGAACTGCTTTGGCAGCCTTTTACGTTCCAGTAACGGTGATGTGTTTTCTCTATTGGCGGATATGGCGAGAAACAAAGCAACGCCAAAAAGATTTAACACATTTACAAGCTGGAAAAAAAGAAGACAGCCGAAAGTCAACATCAAGTGACGACCCTCCAGAAGCTGAAGAAATAGCACGGAAGCCCGAAGAATCTAGACGATTCAGAACAGATTCTTGTATTTTAGAAGACGCTCATGAAACAACTTATGTCCCAACATCACTATGTGTCGAAACCTCGAAATATCTTCCAAAGCATAAAGAATCAAAAAGGCTTAAAATAACTGAATTGTTGCGAGCCTGGTGCAGAATTGATAAGGAAGGTGAACCCCAGGAAGAAGAGAGCACAAGCCATGAGTCTCCGGTAACTACACCTGCATCTCTTGAAACTCCAATGCAACCATGCTCAAGAACAGCCTCTATGAGCTTTAGAATTGACCACCGACTACCAATACAATCTCAATCACTAATTACACCTTCAACGTCTTTGCAAAAGACCAATGACCAGGCTATACCAATGACAGAACGAAATGGGCAAAGACGCTCTGAGAGTATTCCTGAGTGGAAGAGGCAAGTGACAAGTATGACCCCTAGGCCAGTCAGTACTCCAGTTGCTCCACCTACAGTACCTACTGCAATAGCCAGTACGAGTACCATAAGATCTCGTCAGCCAGTTGCAGCCTCAGTTACTACTCAGTCTCCAAGTTATACTCCGGACTCTGTGTATACAATTTTGATACGACTACCACCAAAATCGGCATCTATTGAAGGGGAAGGGGAATCTCAAGCTTCGATTAAAATGATCATGGAAGATGAAGAAATAAGTACCGACGCTATTGAATCCATTCAGCTTGGTGAGACAGGTGATAAGACATCAGAAGCTGGCACGGCTGATAGTTTATTAAGAGCTGCTGATTCTGCAGTAGATGCTATAAGACTTCCCCTTAACACTAAATTGGTCCATAAGCAGGTTGCTAAGCATCGAGCTCCAAAAAAGAAGCGAAAGCAACAGGAAAGGAAGCAAGAAATGAAAGCAGCAAAAACGCTCAGCGCTATATTGTTTGCATTTACTGTAACATGGACACCTTATAATGTTTTAGTCCTCTACAAAACTCTCTCTAATTGTGAGGACGACGACTGCATAACTCCAGGACTGTGGAATTTCGCTTATTATCTTTGCTATATAAATAGCACGGTGAATCCTTTCTGCTATGCACTTTGTAATGCTAATTTTAGACGAACATACACGAGAATTTTATCATGTAAATGGCACACTAAAAAAAGAACTTTGGACAGCCGTGGATTTTTTACCTAATTTGAAATTTTACACGTCTTTATATTAATACATAACTCGTCATTTTACACGTCTTTGTATTAATGTTTGGTGATGGTTAGGTGTTGTGTGGACGTGCGTTTTTTAAACGATATTTCAAAACGACGAACCTCGATGTATTTTGAACACAATGCTACATTTGCAGTTTTCTGCAAATGATATGTAAATACACTATATATTCTTGTGTACAATAAAATATATGTTGGTGTAAAAGTGTCTCATAATTTTGACTTTTGCAATTTTATATCCTTTCACAACACTTAACAATTATGTTATTTAGCGAGTCCATGAAACAAACATTTAATGGAAACGTGTATACTAATCTCAGAAGCACAACGTTCCATGTAAAGTCAAAGGCCTGTGATGTCCAGCCACGCTTTTTTGACCGTGGGCCCTGGGATGCAGAAGCCTATGCCCTATCCAGATGGTCAGCCTGTATTTAATTCCCCAAGCAAGATTTTATTAACCCACTCAGATGTAAAAGGCTGATTAAACTTTGTCTAGCCAAGGTTTGAATCCCAGGCCTGTTGCAAGGCAGTGCAATGCATTATCACTACGACACTGGGCTTCTAAACGTATATACCGTGACAAAAATATAACAATAAATGCAAAAGCAATATGAATCTTTTAATTATTGGGATCATTAAGCTTAATATCCCTTTCACGTATTATCTTAGAGAGCATAACCAGTTACATTGAAAAGAAAAAATAGGGAAGGAAACAGTCGTCTAATAGCTACATGAGAGTATTTTCGAGGACGGAACGATTACAGTCTTGCAGAAGTATAAACACGTTCCTTAGCAATATATATTTTATTCCTGTGTTATAATATAGCACGATACTTATATATAATTAAATAATAATGAAATGATTAAGCATTTCTCATGTAATTTTATTTATGCGAAGGATATGCTGATTTTTATTGGCATTGACAAATTTAGTTCAGTGGTTTAAAGCATATTAGTTAATTGCAACAAAACACTATTTCTAAACTTCTCAAATAAAATTATTTAGTGTAACATATTTAATAATTTAAATATATTTTTGGACTACTTTTATTTATCTGTTTCCGTAAAGCATGTAACGAAAGAATGTTTCGTAAATTTATCTAAATTTTTAGTATTCATTAACAGAAAAATCGAACAGATATAGTTTATTGCCGAAGAAAAGACTATGTAAACCTGCAGAGTGACTAATCACACAAAGTATCCTTGACAATTACAAATCATAATTTGTATATGTACGATTTATTGGGCTGTTTACCCTCTGTAAGAAATTTCATTGCAATAAGAAGGATTTCTTTCAATATTATGTAACTGAAAACTGATAATTATTATGACTGCGTTTGAGCCATTTTAATTCAAATAAAACATAATATTTATAGGCTGATTACGTGAAGTATGATTTAATAATTTAGAATTAACATTAAGCAATATTAAATTTTCTGAAAAAATATAGCTATCCATGGGCTTTTATATGTTAAATTCTGAAAAAAAAAAATGAAATGAAATGCATCCATTAGTATTAGAAACTATGTTTTAAAGTAAAATTTATCTTTGTCACTAGACGGTCAATGTTTCAAATGCGTTATATAACTCAATACATTTTGATGAAAATAAAGATTTTTTGAAATATTTTATTTAGTGATGAAGAGGGAATACAGTACTAAACAATTAAGGTACTTTTTAAGATGTAGATGGCACCTAAAACAAAATCAGTATTTACAGTAATAAATTATATTACTTACCAAAGTAAAAGTTTTCTATTTTTTGTCCCTAGGGAAAGTATAATCATAGACGTCGTCACTGATGATCAAAAACACATATTTGCTTTTCAATTATATACCAAACATTCAACAATAGGTACTTATTTTTATGTGAATTATTTTAAATAAAATATTTAAAAAATTCTAACTCGTTTTTTTCTGTTTCATATAATGACGCTTAAGCACGTTCAAATAATATTGCAAATTCAAATACCTTATTTTGGATGCTAATTTAATACAATTATATGTGAGAATATTTCACGGTAACTCATTATAATTCGATCTCTTCCTTTCAACTGAAATTTAAAGTATTGAAATTTTGAAGCGTTTTAATTCCATGCTTAAGGATTATCATAAATGTATAAAAATCTATCTATGTACATGGTTATTTAAATATTTCAAGTTATAATCAGATGCTTTTTAATTGCACCAACGGCCTAGTGAGATTTCTACTTCAAATTCCGATAAACTGAAAGACTTAAAATTAAGTGTATTTAAATCCAGATAATGTTTCACAGTCAATATATCTTATCAAGTAATGTATTATCTAAGCATTCAAATATCACTGCATATATTTTTAATAAAAGAATGCTGATAGCGGCATCCAGTGTCTTCCTAATTGAATGTTTTCAGTAAGATTAATTTAAATTTTGTTGAAAACATTATGAAATTACGCATAAGAAAAAACTTCGGAGAAAAAATTAAAGAAATATCCATACTTTTTCGTGAACATACATTTTTTTTTTACAGAAATGCAAACACCCATACTGTAATTTTGGTGCAACTTTGTGGGGACGTTATACTTCATCACACTCGCCACATTACAAATGTGATGTAGATGCAAGCCTTCTGTGACGACCCTTGTCAATAATAGGTGGCATTACACAGTGATGTCGCAGTGCAATGCGGACACATCCATGCGGGTCACTACGACGTCACTGATGGTCAGCAACGAAACTTTCCATGTAACATTACAAAAACTGTCCCTGGCAGTCACTCCGTAGTTTATGCATGCATACTGTCACATGAAATCGTGTTACGACGTGGCAGTAGGGGGATATATTGCTCTTAATAAATAAAAAATGTATTTTAAAAGTTGCATATTATTTCCATCCTGAAACAACAACTGAAAAATAACTTTTTTATTTAATTTGTTGTCCGCTTTTACTGAATCTTCGGTGGAAATTGCTAAATGAATGATGATTTTAGAATGGTGAAATGTAGCCCACAACTCTCTGTATGTTATCAGTTTGGTTACATTAAGTATGTACAATTTTACTAACAGTTATTTTAATCAAACACATCTTAATTGATGCTTTCTCTAAGCACGTATTCAGACTTATAAACTTTTGTTTTGAAGCTAGGAAAAAGTCTTTGGAGGGCTCTCGTCTTCAAATTTGTAGCTTTTATGTGAACAGCAGATAAATCTCTGGCATACAGACATGCAATAGAAATGCTTACAATACTAACCTGTTGATTAAAATAATAAAAATTGTTCGATTACAGCTAGATCTAGTTAATGATACATAACCTTAAAGCATGCATAATCTTAAAACTTAACGTTCTCTAAAAGATAAAAAAATACTTGGAGTATTTCAATTGAATGAATGGTTATTTAAGTTATTTATATAACTACCATTTCATATGCGTTCATAACATGTTCAAAACAGTATTAATTGAAGCTGACTGGCATATAAAACTAAAGAAACATTTCAAAAAAACAAAACAACTCTTAAATTTAGGGATGGATGCGAGACGATTTTTTGCTAGATGAGACAGAGATTTACAGCTTTTTTGCAGGACGAGACAAACATTTTTAACATTATGATATAGGGATTTTACGAGACGAGACAAAGGTTTTACACTGTTTTGCGAGACGCAAGACACCTATTTTTCGTCTCGCGTCCATCCCTACTTTAATTAATAAACTATAGTTAATCATTTAAATTTACTCGAAACTAGTTAACAATCTATATGAAACAAGCAATCAAAAGTTCAATTCAACACATCTTTTTAAAATTATACGATAAAACAGAACATAATTCTATAAATACAGGGTGGCCATAATTAAACTGCAAGTGTTCAAGGTTGGTTGGTTGGTTGAAGGTTAATGGCACAAGGTCCATAAAGGACAAACTGCGCCAGACTGTGTGTAAAACTTTAAAAACAAGGTTTATCCAGATAAGAAGGTGTATAAAATAAGGGTAAGATCCATGAAATCTAAGACGATAGAAGTGAATTGTAGAAAGGTAAAATGTGGATAAATGGGGGTCATCTGGATGGGGGCTCCCATCCAGATACCAGTCAGAAACACTCGCTGCACAACAGATGAAGATAATTAATACACTGAAGATTTGTAAAACTAGTAAAAGCTAAAATCATGATATACAGAAGGATAAAAGTAAGACATATCTGGATGGGCCATCCCATCCAGATATCAGTCGCACCAGGACGCTTACACTTCATAGTAAAAAAAGGGTACCAGTACGACGAAGAAAGCAGAACAAATTCGGGTGGGGGGTTTCGCCCAAAATGTCCACTAGTTTAGGATGAGGACAGTTAAAATATGTCTGATAAAATTTATTAAAGTCGATACAAGAAGTTAAAATGTGATGAACAATTAGGTTAGTATGACAATGAGGGCATTGGGGTGAAGGATCACCTGTTAGGAGATGCCTATGAGTCAGTCTGGTGTGGCCAATTCGAAGGCGTGTCAGAATGACATCATTTCTTCGGTAGGGGTGAGGCAACCAGTGGGTGATGAACGGTTTTAGGGCATGGAGCTTATTGTTAATTTCTGTGTTCCATTCGTTGAGCCAGTTTTCTTTTATTATTTGAGAGATACCAGACTTTATGTCAGAGTATGGAAGGTGACCATTGTACGGAAGAGTGGCGTGCCTTGCCAAGGCATCCGCCTCCTCATTTCCCGCAATACCAGTATGACTGGGTACCCAACAGAATAGGATTTTCCATCCACGGTGACTAAGCTGTGTATATAGACATAGGATTCGGGTTATGTACGCATGGCTGGGACAGCCAGATTTAAGATTTTGCAGTGCGCTGAGGGAGTCTGTATATATGATATACTGGTGTGTATTTGTGTTTGAAATGTACTGCAGGCCTTCATAGATGGCTAGAAGTTCAGCTGTAAAGACAGAGCTATAAGAAGGGAGAGCATAGTTGCAGGTATGAGTGCGACTATTGTATGCAAAGCCAACATGATTTTCAGATTTAGAACCATTTGTATACACAGCTTCATAGTTTTTATATGTTCCTCTGTGATCTTGGAACAGTTGTTGGTATATAGTGGGGTCGGTGTTCTGTTTGGTAAAGCCCTTGAAAGGTTGCAGATAGGAAATATGTGAAGTCGTCCAAGGTGCAATTTGGTAAGTTGAGTGTTTAAGGACATCCATATCTGTTAAGTGGGTATGAGCCAGGCATCTACGGATTCTTAACCCGAAAGGAGGAGTGCAAGATGGTCGGTTCTGATAAAAGCAGTCCAGATGATTATCTAAAAAGATGTTTCTAAGAGGATGAGGAGGATGCGGAAATATGCATTCAATGATAGCTTGGTATGAGTATAAGTGAGAGGTGGTTCATGGCATGAGACATAGAGACTTTGTATGGGGGATGTTCTGAAAGCTCCTGAACAAATACGTTGGGCTGAATGATGCACAGTGTCAAGTTTTTTTAAAACTGATTTGCGAGCAGATCCATAAATGCAACAAGCATAATCCATCTTCGACCTAATAACAGCACGGTAAATTCGTAACAGAGCATCACGCTCCGCTCCCCAAGAAGTATTTGTTAGGACTTTTAAAATGTTTAGATGTTTTTCACACTTGTTGCGAATAAAAGATGTATGATTTGCAAACTGAAGTTTTTTGTCAAAGTAAACCCCTAAAAATTTAGTGGAGTCTTGTACTTGTATTTTTGACTGACCCAGATAAAGTTCAGCATCCGGATGGATCCCACGCAAGCGGCAAAAGTGGATACCGACTGTCTTTTCCGCAGAAATGGTGAACCCGTTTATAGTGCACCATTTCATGATTCGATTGATGGTGTTCTGAAGTTGCTGCTCTATGTACCGCATGTCTTTTTCCTGACAGGAAATCTGGAGGTCATCGACGTATAGGCTTCCATGAACAGATGGAGGTAGTTGGTTAAGAATGTCATTTATTTTTACAGAGAAGAGGGTAACACTCAGGACAGAGCCCTGGGGTACACCCTCTTCTTGAAGAAAACTATTGGATAGGATGCCATTTATTTGTACCCGGAATTTTCGGAGGGAAAGGAAGTTTTGGATAAAGATTGGCAGATTGCCACGGAAGCCTAAATTATGGAGGTCACGGAGAATGCCGTATCTCCATGTCTTGTCGTACGCTTTTTCTATATCAAAGAAGACTGCAACTAAGTGGTTTTTTCTTAAAAAAGCATTACGGATTTGCGTTTCTAAATACAGTGCATTGTCAAGGGTTGATCTGCCTCTCCGGAAGCCACTCTGAAAGGGGTGAATATGGCCCTCAGTTTCTAACACATGGACTAGGCGTGCATCGACCATTTTCTCCAGCAGTTTGCAAAGGCAGTTAGTAAGGGCTATGGGTCTGTAGTTGTTAGGATTTGAAGTATCTTTTCCAGGTTTTGGGAAAGGTATAACTATTGCGCTTCTCCATGAAGAAGGAAAGGTATATTCATCCCAGACTCTATTGTATAGCTTTAATAAGTTTAGTAAGGAGTCTGAGTTAAGGTGTTTCAACATTTCGTATGTGATGCCATCAGGACCTGGAGCTGTATTAGATGACTGTCTTAGGTGATTGGTGAGTTCATGAATAGTAAAACAGCTGTTGTAAGAGAGGTTGCAGGAGGTTTTAAAGTTTAATTTTTGATGCTCAGACTGCACTTTATGGGAGAGGAAGGTGTTGGAGTAAGAGGTTTTTGAGGAGGTGGAAGCAAATGTTTCACCAATAGTATCTGCGATATCTTTGGTTTCAGAAATAATGCTGTTATTGACGTTCAGACAAAACACAGGATGGTTATTGTAGATACCCATGATTTTTTTTATTTTTCCCCATAGCTCCTTACTAGGAGTAGAAGTGGTAATGCTGGAGATGTATTGAGCCCATGATTCTTTTTGCGCACGTCTTCTTATTCTGCGCGCGTAGGCTTTTGCTTTTTTGTAAGCGATAAGATTTTCGGTGGTGGGGTACCGCCTAAATATCGCCCACGCTTTCTGCTGCTGCTTTTTAGCGAGAGCGCATTCTCCACTCCACCACGGTTTTTTGTGTCTGTGATGGCTTATGCCAGATTTAGGTATACTTTTATCTGCGGCATTAATAATAACAGAGGTGATGGTGTCGACGACCTTGTCTATAGCACCTTCGAGGATATTTGGCGATATCACAGCCAGGGAGAAAAAGGTTTGCCAATCGGCTTTTTCATGAATGTACCGAGGAATGGGAGAGGTTTGGTTAGGGTTCTTATATAACGGGGAGAGAAAGATGGGAAAGTGGTCACTATTATGCAAGTACTTAGAGACAGAGAAGTTGTATAATGGAAAAAGAGAAGGTGAACAAAGTGCAAGGTCTATGGCGTGGAATGATTTAGTTGGATAATGAAAGTAGGTATTATCCCCATTATTCATGAGGCATAAAGAGAAGTCTGTTATCAACTGTTCTATTTGCTGGCCTTTATGGTTAGTGTTATTGCTGCCCCACAAGGGACTATGAGCATTCATGTCACCAAGGAGTATGAAAGGAGAGGGAAGTTGCTGTATAAGACTATTGAGTGACGTTTGACTGATGGTATCGTTGGGTGGTAGATAAATGCTACATACGGTGGTGAGCTGTTTAAGATGGATCCGTGCGGCAACTGCTTGAAAATTGGAGTTGAGATTGACAGTTTGAGAGGCATAATCATTATTAATTAGTAGGGCGACTCCACCAGAGGCCCTGTCATTATGCTCATAGTCTTTGCGAATAATTGTATAGTTGCGGATTTTGGTAGGTCTGTTATTTTTGAGAAATGTTTCTTGAAGGGCTAAACAGGCAGGATTATGATCGTGGATTAGAGTTTTTAGGTCATCGTTTTTATTTACAAAACCGTGGCAGTTCCATGAAAGCAGCACAGCCATTATCAGGTTGGCTTAGGGAGAATGGAGATTTTGCTGTTAATCCTGGCAGGTTGCGGTGGGGTGCTAGGGATGAGATCATCATCCATTGCACTGTCCGTAATGTCAGAGTCCGTTGGAGACAGGCGGAGGATAGTATCGTCAATGGGCCGTTGTGGTGGGATGTTTTTCATTCTGGATTTATTATATTTTGACCTGTAAGCTGAGGATTTTTTAATTTGTGGACGGCCTGCAGATGCACTTTTCTTTGTTGTGTTTTTGTGGGTTCCTATGGTAGAGTGATTCTTATTAGAAACAGGTTTAGCTATTGGAGTTGAAGTAGAAAAAGAAACAGGTATTGGTTTCGGTGCATCGGTTTGATTTGCTACGGATTTTGTTGATTTTGTCACAGCGGCATAGGACAAACCAGGTTTAGGGGTACGGTTTTCAACTATTTTACGGGCTTCAGGATAAGAAAGTTTTTGAGAGGCCCGTAGTGATTGAATTTCTTTTTCGAATGCCCATTTTGGGCATGACTTTGAATAGGATGGATGTTCCTGTTTTCAGTTTACACATTTTGCGACTGCTGAGCAGGTGGCACTGTCGTGGTCAGAGGCACCACAACGGGCGCAGGCCGGTGATCCACGACAGGAGGTTTTAGTATGACCGAACTTTTGACACTGAAAGCAACGGGTAGGATTTGGTATGTATGGTATAACGGGACATAGTAGATAGCCGGCTTTAATATGGGATGGAATAGTGGGAGACTAAAAGGTTAAGACAATGTGTTTAGTATTAATAAGTTGGCTATTGCGACGAATAGTGATTCGACGGACAGAGCACACGTTGTCCTCTCTCAGGTTTTCTAATAGTTCAGCTTCAGAGCAGTGTACAAGTTTGGGTTCTGATATAACTCCTCGTGATGTGTTTAGGGATGTATGAGGTGTCACTGTAACAGATTTTGGCCCGACAACAACAATTTGGTAACAGTTACACAGTTTAACAATTTGGTAACAGTTATTGATTTTCATGATTTTTGATGCTTGTCTATTACTGGACACTTCTACTAGAAGGTCTCCAGATCTTAGTTTTTTAACCTTTTTAACCTCACCTACATTGGCTGTAATGCATTTATGTATAAGGAATGGCGATGTTTCGTGAAAGTTTCCTTCAATACAGTGTATAATGAAGAATCGAGCATTCGTGTGTAACATTTGAGTGTTCATGTTTTCATTGGTAAGTATTTTTAGCGGAGCGTTGACGATAGATGAAGAATTTTCCAAAGCCATGTTGGAGGAATTGAGATTCGGACCCGACCGCACCACCCACCACGGAGTCCAACAAGGGGGTGTGCTATTGCACACCAGTGCTAGACGGGTCTATACGCGCACAGTACATCCCTTAGGCAGCATCCACCCTTAACGATGTGCCCAGTAGATGTCCGATTGTTTGATCCCTAGCAGTTGAGCAAGTCAGTACCACCAGCCGATTGATACACAGGGGAACGCTGTGTACCTCCCGTTTACCCGAAGCCGAGGCCAAAGCAATCTGTTGGAGAAAAGACCCCTCAATTACCAGGATCCCCATTTCCGAGGACACGGGTCTCCACTCACGGCAAACACGTGGGTAGTTTTCCGCCAATAGAAGCTGACGGTACAGAGTGACCACAGCTTCTGAAGGGGGGCCCTCACCTCCAAAGAGGAAACTACGTCGAGGAGGAAAGTGAAGGATAAAGCTAAGAAGAGGGGAGAGTAGAGGAAAGAGAAGTGAAAGATCGCTGGGGCCCCGGGATTGCGACACCCGTAAAAACTTAAAGAAGGTCTTCCCCCTGAGGGGGCAAGTGTTCAAGGGGTGATGGAGAGAAAACTAGCAGGAATATTCCAGTGAAACACGATATCTACACGTTTCAGAACATGCGCAAGTCAAATATGCAATAAAAAAATCGCCATTTTCACCCGATAGATGGCGCTATATCGTATTTCAATGCTTATGGACGTCATATATGCAAATTTTAAGCCCATCGAGCAGTGCAAAAACAAGACCACATAGAGTAATGGTCAATCATGACTCTGAATAAAAAGGAACGTGCATTGTTAGAGAAGATATTCTATCAGAATGGTAGCAATTATTCAGCTACTCTGAAAGAATACCGGCGTATGAAACGATTAAGAAGAGGTCCAATGAGTGTCAATGAGAATAAATAATGTTTTAATTGTTTTCCAAAGCGTCTTTATGAAATGTTTAATTTGTGATGTTAATTTACGTTAATTTTTGATTGCATGTTAATGTAAAAATTTAATTACTAAAGCGAATTTTATGGAATTTTGATAAACTGTAAATGATGTTTTATATTGTTTATATTCCTCTTAGAATGTCACTATGCTCTGTCTATCGGTTTTGGAAGTTGTATAGGCCACCGATGAGCTTCGAAATTAGGTACAGCGCCATCTATCGGGTGAAAAAGACGATTTTTTTGCATATTTGACTTGTGCATGTTCTGAAACGTGTAGATACCAAATTTCACTGGAATATTCTCGGTAGTTTTCTCTCCAGCACCCCTTGAACAGTTGCAGTTTAATAATGGCCACCCTGTACATTTACTTCTAGAAGCATTATATAGTCAAAAAACAAAGTTGAGTGCAAAAAGAGTGGAAACAAGATAGCGTAGTAACTACTTAAATTAATAAATTATAGATCACTAGTGAACATACAATTTAGTGTTTCGAGTTCAAATACTGATGGACCTCTGTTTAACAAGCGTTAATGGTCAACGTTATTTTTGTTTAACGACCAGCTTTTTCCTGATTGAGTCAGTATTCTTGGACCAAACTTTTCGGTAATTGAGCACAACTAAGAAAGCAAGTTTTGTCATGCAAAGCACGGTGGAAACACAAGTCTCTGGCTTTGAACGCAGTGACTACGAGCGTTAGACCTAGCAAAAGAAAATCAGCTTCTTCTTGTGATTTTGTTGCAGTGCCAGTGATTTCGAGCGGTTCACCACTTTCGGTACGACCTTACTTTGTATAATAAAAATTGTTTTTTTATAAAATTCTCTCGCCTCATAAAGTTTGACTCGTCCTGTATTTCTTTATATATTTTTCAACTCCTGAGGGGGGTAATAAGTTTAGTTGCTCTTCCTGCTAACATTTTTGGAAGATCAACTAAACTTCCTGTTAATATTTAACTATTACTAGGGGCCAAGGCCCCCAGACTCTCTACGCTCGCTTTTCGTATGAGGCATTCGGCCCCTAATAAGGCTTATTCGTAAAAAAAGATATAATTTCAACAAACAAAACCCGAAGATTGGATCAGATAGAATGTTACTGAGCTACACATTGTTTGGTTCTGCATGTTCATTGGTACATAAAAATTTTAACTTCACACTACAGTAGACCCCCTCCCCTCATAACACTGAAGATATTTTGCTATGGGAATCCGTGTTGTACGGGTCCTGAGCTATACTCCACCTGGAGTGCGGACTCCGCTTATATTCGCTGTTAAAATTATTTGCACTCCTCAGAAAGACAATGATATTTAATGTTGCCATTCAAAAGTTATATTAATTAGGAGCTAAAGCGTAATAAAATCAGAACATCTATTTCAGCTGTATTTTTAATAATGTAAAGCCTATTGGACACCTTGCGAATTTGCCACCCTTGGCGATTTTTCACTATTTGGCGACTTACGTGCATGTAAAGTTAATAAAAGCTACGGAACAGATAGGATAGCTTGACACAAATGGCGACTTTTCATTATTTGGCGATTTACACATGCTCACAACCTATAATTACTGTTCATTTAAGGTTACCGGAAAACCGTTATCCATATTTTCATTTACATAATCGTTTACGGATTGGCGTACTTAGCACCACGAAGTATACCATCTCGTCGCGCTAGCAAATATCCAAAGTGTACTGTAACTGCTATAATGGCATAGTTAACGCCGCCAAATATTTCTACTGGTAGCAAATAATCCAGCTGGACCGAACCGGCTTTAAAATAATCTGCATTTTAATTATTTTTCATTTTCAAGATATTAGTTATTCTGTTTTGGAAAAACGAATAATCGCTAATTCTAAACTCCTGTTGTCTAAGCGAACTTACTATTTGAAAATTGTCAACTTTGTGTAACACATTGTGAGTTACTTATTTCATATAGTTTTTATTTTGGTGTAAAATGGGTGTATTTCTACTTCATGTTTGACAATTTCACGTGATACTACATACTTGAAAACACTTTGTTGCAAAGGAATGAATGACTTTATGCCAAATCTGGCAACCATTCTGTTTATTTTTTCAGTTTTCTATTAATATCTTCTAAAATAATTCGATTTTCGAAATTTAAGTCAGCTTAGCAGGTTCCTCGGAATTTTTCGAATCTGTGGGCACCTTAGTCGAAACTTAAATCCCCGCGGTTTAGGAGGAGATAGGCCAACAAGCTTTGACAGCGCCAGCGGCCTTTACTTTTTTTTAGACTAGAGAGATACTTCTTTGTTCCTTCTTTAACGACTCATGGCTACATCAAATTGGAAACATCACGTCTGAATTCACAGTTTCAAAGAGTACTGTAGAAAATCTTTATATGTAAGTTAAATTAAAAACTAACAACATGAATGGAAATTAGAAAATTTAAAATATTAAAAGTCATATACACTATGACATAAACATAATAACATTATGTTTTCTCAAATCTTTTAAGGATGTTTTCTATTTAAATGATATTTTCCGTGGTCTTTAAAGTCATTAAAGGAAAGAACCAGTAACAAAGTTAGAATGCTACAGATCACACAAGAGAACTAACATTCGTCGTACTTCCAGAGCTCAAAACTAGTAATAATCAAGTGGCTACGATTTAAGTCATCATATGTTTTGCAACTTTTACGATATACACTGAAGAGTCGAAATATTATGACCACCTACTCAATAACGCGTTGCACCTCCTTTGGCCTTCAAAACAGCTGCCTGGACATGGATGCCACAAGTTCTTGGTAGATAAATAGATGCAGGCTGTACCAAAGATTTAAGCAGTGATCACACAAAGTCGAGATATTGGAACATGGTGGCGTTTGAGCTCTGAACTGCCCGGGAGAGAGGAGCAGATGTTCTCCTGGAATACGGCGTGCCATCACACGACCATCGATGTGATGAAAGAGAGACCGGGATTCATCCGACCAGGCAACTCTCTTCCACGTATCCATGGTCCAGTCTCGATGTTCTCGTGCCCACTGTAGGCATAGTTGACAATGACGCTTGGTCAGCAGAAGCACACGAGTGGGAAGTCTGCTCCGCAGTCCCATATCCAACAGTGTCCTCTCAACTGCGTGTTCCGAAACTCTTGTACCTGGACCTTCATTGTGTTGGACTTTCAGTTAAGCCGTTTTCTGCCACCAATTTGGATGTATTGTCTGTCGATCACAAGAATAGCTTCCGCCAACAAGTCCGGTTAGGGGCGGTCTCTGTGGCAAGTGGACCTGTCCATTTCCAATGGGATGGGGGGTTGAGCGTGAGAGGGATTCGCAGAATGAAAGGTAACCTCACACTTCATGTAATTTTACTTCTCGGTTCTCTCCGGTCGAAAATGGGGTGAGATGTGTTCCCATGGCAACAGACTGTCATAGACTCCTTGGTGAGAGCTATTCTTGTGGTCGACAAAGAGTACTACACTGTTAATAGAAGTAGTATAACATTTCACCATACAATAGAGCTAAATTAGCTGCAACCTTTCAAAGGAGAAATGTTCATCCATGATTTGGTTCTTTGATCAGTTTAAGCACCAAATAGTGATTCAACGTTTCTTCGTAGAAAGGTTGAAGCTAATTTAGCTCTATTGAATGGTGAAATGTGGAACTGCTTCTATTAACAGTGCAGGCGGACAGTCTCCGACGTCCTCCTTCTTGGATGATGCGTAGACGCCAAACATCCTGGCGTCTACTGCTGGTTCCACCGTCATTAATTCATTGTTTATAAACGCAAAACAACGGCAGATCATGAACAACCGACGAGACATGCAGTTTCGGAGATAGTCGTTCCAAGTCTTCGGTCTATTACAATCTGCCCTCTGCCAAATTTGCTTGATCACCAGCCTTTCCCATCACTCACAAACGTAAGTGCAAAAAAGATTCCTTACCTTCTCCAGCAACAGTTAAATACCATTCCCACTTAATTACGTGCTCTCCATGTCATCCAGACGAGTTCATTGAAAAATTTGGTGGTGATCATAATGTTTTGGTTCGCCAGTGTATATATGAATGAAAACATTAAAGCTACTTAGCTAATAGAATGTAGTTGTCTTTGGGAGACTGAAAACGGCTGTGCAAGCTCTCAATTAGACGTTTGTTAGTGGCATATGCAACATGGCTGCAGAAGAAAAAGAAAATTTTTATTGTTCCGTGATTTTGATGTTGATGCTTTGACTGTTCTAAGTGAAAGTACAAGGTGCTTTATTTTATGTCGGGATTCTGAATGAAGTAAAGCAATATGTTGTTCACATGTTCTTCATTCTTTTGAAATCGTTCAATCTTTGTCAGAAGGAGCATTTTTCAGTTATGTACGATGTCATTACTGTAATGTAAAATGATGCGCATTAAGGTGTTGCGACGACTTACGCAATACATGATGGGAGAACTTGTGCATTAAAAGTAAAAAGTATTTTCCCTGAAAAACCATTGACATAAAAATATTTTCACAAGTAAAAGAATTTTGTTACGTCAATGTCACCATACGAACACACCCAACAATGTTCGTTTCACCATCTAACTCGTTCGATTTTATTCAATGGGCATGCGTTTGGAGTACAAACAAAATGGATCTAGGCTTCAGATCGTAGCGATCGCTCTATAAACAATATATTGGCGGTTCAACATGACCGCATAAATTCTGTGTAATCAGAATCCTCTCTTGGAGTACATAAAAAATGTCCGAAGAACTATGCTTCTACGAACCATAATTTTGAGGAAAATGAGAAAGAAAAGTACTGGCGTCAAATACGCTGCATGAAATAACTATTTAAAACATTATCATAGGCAGCTGGATTAGACATGCGGGAGCCGAATATTAAGGCCGCCACAATCGCGAGATCTGACATCTTTGAATTTTTCCCTATGACGTCTGAAAGAATTGGTTTATCGAGATCCAGATGCTACATAAGTGACTTAGTTCCACTATTTCATGATGCATGTACTTGCTTATGCGCGCACCAGGTTGATACAACGTAAGCAGTCAGCCAATACACGGTGTACGTACGTTTACACGTGATGGAAATTTTGAACATAGTTTTATGTAAATATATGCAAAAATCTATGTTCGTACTTACAATAAATGACTCTTTTCCGTACACCAGATGTGCCGTTTTTATATTTTTTTCACATTTTTTCGAGAAAATTAAGGATCGTAGATGCATAGATTTTTGAACACATTTTTATGTACTCCAATCGTGGAGTCTTGTCCTGCAGAGTCTACGAGGTCTTGTTGGGACACTCTACATATGATGCAAATTATGTTGCGATATTTTCCACGCATTCTCAATATTAAATCCATTGATATTTTAGACATAATCGTATTCAAATCCGCAGAAACAAGACAATAAAGTATTGACCATGGCAAATCGGACTACTTACTACTTTATGTTTGACAGCTAGAAAATACGACTTCGTAATCTGAATATAGTTTTATCAAAAGATGTTAATAACTAAAACCAACGGACTCATTAAACTTCTTAGAGGTCATGCTCTTTCTTTATTGAAAGTATCGTTCGACTCTCCACTTTCAATTTGACTCACGTAATGTCATTTAATGTGTTATACAATCAAAATAACATTGTCATACAAGAAAGAATTTTCTTTTACAGTATATTTGTTAATTATAGTAACAAATCTCATTAGTTTGAATAATTGTACAGAAAGAGCAATTTGAGAGACAGGATATATTTCAATCAGTTTTATGAAAATTCAAAAAATTAAGACACATTTACACCTTTGACATGCAATTACAATTTAATCAGTATTTTTTCATAAATTTCCTATGAGATATTAATATTATCACTTACCAAAATCAGTATTTATGATCAAAAAGTATTTCATACATTTAACTTATTTTCAATTAAAGTAAAAAACTACCTACGAAATTCATCATATTAAATTATACGTGTGAATTGTAAATTACTTTTTAAAGATAATTTTTTTCCAAGAAATGAATATCTTATCTTTGTGCTTCGTGCTTGAATAAATTGAGAAACAGTTGTGTGCGTAGAATATATTTAAGTAAACTTTCATAATTTTAATAAAAATGCGATGCTAAAAAAGAAAATTAAGTAGCATATTTATCTTCATAGGAGATTAAGCTGGTAAAATTTTTAGGAAAAACATCAGTTGAAAAATGATAACTTTTTTAATTTGTTCTTTCTTAAACAATTCATCCTTTCTTTCACTGGAAATCTGTTACGAAGCACTGGAAAAAACTACTCAAAATTAGATTAAAATAAGAAGAAAAGTAACTCTTTATTTTTTTAAATAATTTGTAAGCATAAACGCAGCACCACATGTTCAGAGATCTTCAGAAAAAAAATGCTTCTGAAATAAATAAATGTTTTATTTCCGCTTTTAAAAAATGCTTGACATTTATTTATTGTATTTGGCAAATAAATGTGAATATTTGCGATTCACATTACTCCGTATGAATAAAATATGGTTTATTATTGTTGAAATAAGGAAAACAGTTGGGATTACATATTTATTCAATATTTCTCTGAACCAAAAACTGTTTAAAAAAAAATTATTCACAATTTTCAAAGGGTTTCAAAGTGTAACAGAGAATAACAAAGTAAGTGGTATATGTTAGCACTTTGCAAAAGTGCATCTAAAATAAGATCGTAAGTACACAATGGTAGACAATGTTTTCAAGCAGCAAATAAAATGAAGAAAATGCAATGCTGCGAAGTTTCGGTGCTATCTCCCTTTCTGGAAGATAATTTAGTCTAAAATTTTCATGGTCCACTTCTCAAGTAATTAAAATTTGCGTTTGTATTCCATGTAAGCCAGTTAACTTGATAAGGATATTTAATTTTCCTATAGGATAGCATTACGGTTGGGTCTATTTCGCCACATATTGATAGTCACTTAGCTAGGTTTCACCTGGGGATTTATTGTTCGGGACAAGTTTTTTTTTTTTATATTACTCCAAAAACAAACCAATTTGGCACGATTTTATTTATGGGTCCTGTAGTATTTGCTTTCCCACGTACCATTCTTATTAAGCAATCCAAGGACGGAAACTGTTATTAAATTAGATTCTGCCAAGAGTTTCCAGGAAACTCAGTGAAAATATCAACAGGACAGTAGCCCATCCTAAGTCAATTTTCAAATTTGTGAAGCGAATGTTACTGAGACGTTTTTGAGAAATCTGTGTGGTATCGTAAGCGACATTTTTTGCCTGTTTTGAGACTCTATTATTCGAACGTTTTTGAAACCTGCTTGTGGATTATTCTGTACTGTTGTTAGTTTAGAAACAGTCAAGGGTTCTTCTCATGTATTCCACTGTGCTTTTAGCCAGTAGAATAATTTTATTGTATGCAAATTTTATTGTATGTATTACGTCCGAGGATGTTACTCAATCCGCCTGACTGTTATCGATCGAATTACTGCTTTCGAATTCCTGAGCATTGTGCATTAAAGATTGTTCCACGATTTTCCACTATTTCCACTGTTCCGTGATTTTGCCACTAACTTCAAAAGTGCACTAACTTCAAAAGGCTAACGTCATCTACTATACGGAAGACGAGGTCTTCAATTTTCATAATTAATTTCTCCTCGGCGTTTCTCTGTTCATTTGATATTTATATCTTGTTATAATTCCTTCTTCAGGCAATAGGCAACAGACTTAGCTGTGGTTGAACAGCTGCTTTTATTGATATAAGTACACTGTTACAAATATCAGTTTAAAGTTTCACCAGATAACCGGTGAAATCGGAGAGTTACAAGCAATGTCATGTACTTTGAACCGTATTAATGGTTCATAAGAAAATGTCTTATAAAAGTCAAGTACCGATTGAGGAGATTTCGGTTCAATTGTCAGAAACAGAGTTTCTGACAGTTGAAACAAAATATGTACATTTAATACTATGCTTTATGAAAAATACTGCATAGTATTAAATGATAGAACAATTATTAATAGAACATATACTATTTAATAGAACAATATATTATGCTGTATGAACAAAATATGTACATTTAATACTATGCTGCAAAAATAATTAATGTTCACAAAAAGTGAACATTGGAAAATTCGGGAGCAGTCACATTATGCCTAATTCCAGGCAGCAAAACAGCGTTCTCTGAACATCTGTTAACCTTCAGCAACCTTGTGAGATGAACTAACATGGCCGCCGTTATCTCCCGTTAGGAGGTTAGCGGCGATTACAAAAAAATAGAAAAAACTGCATCATAAATTCTTCCAAATAGAAAAAATCTTTCAAAAATGAAAGAAAGAACCTTTCTCAAAAAAAAAAATGTATAGGCTGTGTAAATGAGGTACCACATTAAATACACATATTTGACAGCAATGGCTATCTACATTCACTTAAAAGTGAACAGAAACTGATTATAGATCACATCTCATCAATGTTTTAGAGTTACTATTACTTTTCTAAAATGATGAGTAAAATGCCAAAGCTCAATATTCTATTTTTAATAAGAAATTCTTTTATTGCAAATCGAGATAAATTAAAGCTACATGTAGTTTGCTTTTGCTTATAAACTTTGCAACTTTACCGTCGTGGCTTAGTTGTCAACGCGCGGTCGTTTGAACCAAACATTGTGGATTCGAGTCCCGCGGAGATATTTTATTCCTTTTCTTTTAGTAGTGTGTATTAATTCTGCTAAACAAATCCAAAATAATTTTAAACTCTTGAATACCGAATTTTGTATAATCTAAAATCATTTTCGAGCTATCAGATACACTTAACAGACGAATTTCAGATGCCTTATAAAATATATAAGTATACATTCTTTTATATAAAAATACATTAATTATGTATTTCTTTTCTTTTCAAAATTCAATTGGAAGAATTTTTTCGCTTTAAAAAACAGAAATAATATACCGAATTATATTTGAAATAAATATTTCTGCACATCATAAAAAAAAATCCTTTAAACAAAAAAGAGAACTACAGTTATAAAAACAAGTATATATTCAAAATCAGAACTTGAATCACATTTTTCTAAAGAAATAAATTTTTTTTGCAATGAAGTAAAACTTAAAATGACATTCGAGTAAATTTTATATATTTAAGAATTTTAAATAATTTTTATAATATCACAAAACAGTTTTCCTTATTAATTTTGTGGGATTTTTAGGTGAAACGAACAACGAAAATAATATTTATGAACTTCTTCATAAATGTATCCAAATGTTTATGTATGTGTATATGCTAAAGCTATTGAAATTTATCAATAAAATTTTAAATTAATTAGCAACAACAACAAAAAAGTACAATAAAATATTAAAAGAATGGAAATATAGAGAGAGCTTCAATGAGCGCGCCTTTTAAATTTCAATGGACTTCGGATGTATGGTTTGCATGATAGTTGGTTTTTTTTGTTTGTTTGAGAGGGATTTAATTTGAACACATTGGAACAAAGGTGAGTGATTTGTTTCTAATTTCTCTTTCTCTTAAAAAATACAAATTAATACTTTTTGTACAATGAAACTAGAACACTAAAGCTTGGTTCGGATTAAGAACAATGGAGGGCAACTTACATTCATGGAGAGTTACTTTCAATAATACATTTAACGGCATGAATTGCTCATTAAAGTATTATTTATATATGATATGAGTAAAAGCCTTCATTATATAACTGTATTTAATGTTATTCTTATTATTTAAGTTTTTGCTAAAGGTACGATAGCAAAAAATACGTATTTTCGAACTTGATACATAATACTACTGACATTTTTTGAAGGAATGTTTAAAGATGTTTTCTAAAGGAAATATGTTTGCACACGCATATAATCTATTGTCTAGTACTAGCCAATATTACAGTATAAAAATATGGTGCGAATTTCAAACTATTATTCTCAAAAAATATACTATTCCATTTATTTTTTTAAAAGGCGAATGCCCTGCTTTAGCTGTATTTGGTAAAGTTCCGAATGTTCCTTTTATTTTATTTATTTATTTCGCGGGGGGTTAGGGGTGTCTGTTAGTCAATATTTTATTTTTTGGTTGAATTAGTTAAAGGGAGACTTCGATAATTTACTTCAGTCGAACAACATTTTCTCAGTATTAAATAATCTTTACCCTTCCAGACACAAAAATTATTTATACAATCATACAGGATGAACGTGCTAATTTGTGCACATAAAGAAAAAACAACTTTCCTCGAAACTTTAATAATCAGGACGTTTTATTTTATTTATTTAATTACACGAGTTTAATCTCCAATATCCAAAACAATTAACTAAAAAAGAAATTCAAAAGAAATTATTTAATCAGGTGTGAAAGGGTTAGTGCAGGTACCTCCATCTGTACACAACATTAACCACTCACCTGAATTTGGTTACAAATGAAGATCATGGTAGGGCCCGTACCAAGAAAAATATTCGGGGAAAATCCAAATGTTAGGAAAGGCAATGAAAATTGCTTCACAAATGACTCCAATATTATTGTTTTGTTAATAAAAATTGAAAATTCGGGGTAACACCTCCTGGGTAATTTCTAGCCAAGGGGAAATCCACTGATGCCCGTTGACATGAATTTCGAAAAAAAAAAGAATATTTTGTTAGTCTAACTAATTTTCTCAGTATACAGCATTTTAATGTGTTAAAACTACAGACATGAATACTCTTCTCCCTATTCTTAACGCTAATTCCCACTAGATGTCCTTTTTACTTGGGTGTAATCAGTGGCGGCTCGTCATTAAGGGCCAGAGAGGCCTGGCCCCACCGACTAACCACCGTCTAAATCAAAGTATCTTCCTATTATGTTAGACAGTTCTTCCAATAGTTTACCTTTTGAAAAAATGCTCGAACTTTACTCTATTTTAATAATATCCATTTAAAAAAGCGATAGTTGTACGATTTTCCCCTTATCTATCATGGTGCATCTATCAGGGCAAGCTAGCCCATGGCCCATGCATGGTTATGCATGGGCCATGGGCTAGCTTGCCCTGAATTTGGCGTCTCTTCTCCATTCACCGGGTTGACATATTTGGCATTGAGCACAAAATCCATATCGACGCGGCATTAACTTGGCTTCCAAACGGCTTACTTGGCGCTGTCTTCGGGCCCTCGCATGGTGATCTACACGACTGTACGGGGAAATTTCGGCAGTCGGTAGCTATTGGCGAAATTTTCCGCTTAGGAGGAAATCATTTTTTATGTGCGTGATCGTATTTTTGCAGTGCAGTCAGATATTTTTATGTTTTGTTTTCTTGATTTACGAAAAGCGATGTACAAATGTCTTTTTTATGTATGTTGATATTGATTTTAAAATAAATAAGTCATACAAAAATTATGAACAAGCATCTATAAAGAACATAAATATTAAATAATTAAATGTGGCTTTTTGTTTAGTAATAAACTTTTCAATTTAACATAATTTGGTAAAAAGTAGCAAAAGTTGTATAGTAATTTTGATAATCATTTGTCATTTGAGAAATTTTAAATACTTACGCTGTGTGCACGTGGGGATAGGTTGTTCTATATGTATATATATTTTTGCGATTTTAATTAGCGCTATTTTTTTCGGGCCCCACCAGTGAAACAGGTCACAAGCCTCCACTGGGTGTAATGATAACAAAAATCGACACACCTGTTCTTCCCCGAGGCTCATCAATTTTTGCCTTTGTCAGTTGATGCCTTGAGTCAGAATATTTCGTCAATTCTAACTAGAAAGCAATAGAGTTAGGAAAAAAAATCAGGAAACACGAATATTCTTTAAGACAATATTTATCACATTAAACATTTCATAAGAGTATAGAAAACATAGTTTTAACAGGAGCACATTTTTCAGGAGGAACCTTTTACATGGAGTAATGATTGGAAGGAATTGACAAATGGAACTGATGATTAACTAAAAGCTAGGATCAATGATTCACAAATCACTATGAGAATTCCAGAAAGGTCCAATTTAGCAGTGCGTACGTTGGGTGGCGGTTGATTTCGATGAGGCTAATGATTTTTAGAAAAGTTTATTTTGTTTTACCTTTGATGAAAATAATTGATAAATCCCTGCTTTTTCTTTCTCTGATCATGACAAGTGTTCTCTAAACAAAACAGAGTATCTCAACAAGGGGTAATGAAGGACTTTTTTCTAGATTGCATATGCGTCATGTGATGTTTGCTCATCTGGTGCAAATAATGATCGAAATTTGTAAGATCGGATTGACTGTAGAGTTTATTCAAGGTAAGCAAGATATGTAAATTCAAACTTTTAAAAAGAACTGAAACGCAAACACATATAGAACGAAGTGAGAGAAACTATGTAGTCTTAACTATTTGTAATGAAGACGGTCAAAGTTACAAAGAAGTGCATAACTTGTATGTACTGTACAATTATGATATTTTTTTGTGTTTTATAAATGGATATTTTTTTTCGTCTCATGATTTCTTAATGATGAAATGTCAGCGTCAGATATCTGTTACATTCTTTACAATAGACTTCACCGTGTAAATATATACTTGCGTAATGTGTGTTTATTTCAGATTGCGTTTTGGTATATAACAATAGGTAGAGAATAAAATTACGTAGAATTGAGAGATTTTTCCATAAAGAAAGTCCTATCGTAGATACATATACCTACATTTTATAGAAAGGAAGCTTTTAAAAATATACATATGTAATCAAATATAGAATTGAACATATCGAAATACACTGGGTATGCTTTCTTAGCTCTGGAATTGAGAACTTTTATATAATATGTTACATAATACATTGAAATAAAATTAAAAGGTTTCAAGTAACTGAACAGACATTTCATGGTAAATTCCTTTTAATACCCCTGTCTAATCGCTGACTTTAGCCAGGTAGACATCATGAGATCGATATTTATTGGTCACAAATGTCAACTCTCTGTTTTAGAAGAGATGAAATATCGCGACATCATAATCCAAATTTTATTTTCCTTATATATTCCATAAATCCATACTTTGCTCCAAGTATCATACGTACTTACATACGTATGAATTATTTTTAATACATATTCTAATAACATTATTTGTTGTGATATAATAGAAAGATTTTTTAAAAGTGAAATCATTAAATTTTTGCTATTAATCATTTGTTTTAAATCATTAATTTTTTAAACTTTTTCGTGAAGTTATATAATTAGATTGGTTCTTACTGACATTCTTAAATACTTATAATCGTTTAAAACAACAGCATACAATCATTTTAATAGCTATGTACCTTCATATTTTCATTTTGTTAAAATATAGATCTTACCAGTGTGTTATATTACTTAAAAATAACTAAAAAGTCATTTTTAATACATATTCTAATAACGTTATTTGGAGTTATACAATAGAAAGTTTTAAAAATAAAGTCAAATCATTAAATTTTTGCATGAAGTTATATAATCAGACTGTTTCTTACTGGCATACTTAAATACTTGTAATCGTTTAAAACAACAGCATACAATCATTTTAATAGCTATGTACCTTCATATTTTCATTTTGTTCAAATGTAAATATTACCAGTGTGTTATACTTACAAAAAACTACTGCAGTTACACAGTTGTTAATACGTTTAAAATAATCCGTTAATAATAAAGTAAGCTGCTTCGTAAATTGGTCTAGGAATATTTCCTAACTGCTTACCATGATTTAATTTCTGAAATACTTTTTGAAAACACTACTCCTTTTTTTCACTGTTAAACTTAGCATTTGAAAACAAACGTTCAGTTTTAAAGCTTTTAATAACATATTACATAATTAATCGCTTCCACAGCGGCACAAACTTTTAGACTATGTTTTTTTTTCTTTTGTTACATGACTTTTAAATCAATAAAGAGGAGAAATGCATCTTTATTTTGAGTCTTATAAATAAATGCAGATATATATTCTTTATTATTTCTCTGAAACCACACAGAAGTTCAGTCAAGGAAATGGAAATCAATACTATAATATCTGAATGCAAATTGGAGATTTTCTTTACTGCACCGAAATCAAATTTTCCCCCTAATCGGACAATTATGACTCATAAATATATTTTATGTTTTAAAGTCTCTGTAATTTAACGTCAGCTATGGTAATTTCTTTTTAAAAATTATTTAGAAAATGTCACGGCTTTTTAAACCCCAAATTCAACCATGATATAATTACGTAATTTTTAATATTCCTCTTATTTACATGAATGAAAATTGTTGAATATTTATGCTTTTCTTTTTCCCTTATTAGTTCACACATAAATTTGTGTGTGTGTAAAAGAAATATATGCAATAAGTTTATTCACTTTCCCGCAATATCTACTTAAAATTTTTTATGCGAAAATATAAAGCATTTAAATGCCAAAATGTGTGAAATGAATTCATAATTAGATAAATTAAAATTCATTATTTCATTAAATGCAAGCTTTAAATCCCTGAATAAGCTTCACGTACTTAGTGAACAAATAGTTTGCGTAATATTGTGTGCACTTTATTTAAAACGCAGAACAGAGAGCAGACTGTGCTATGCCTAACTGTCAAATATGAAACTGGATATTTATAATGAATGCAGAGAAGCAAGTTGATATCTTTATGCGCTGTTGTCACAAAATATGTACATTTAATACTATGCTATAAAAATAATTAATGTTCACAAAAAAGTGAACTTTGGAAAATTCGCGGACAGTCGCATTATGAATAATTCCAGGCAGCAAAACTCTTTGAACATCAGTTAACGTTCAGCAACCTTTATTAATGTTCTCTGAACATTTATTAAAGCCCAGAAAAACCGTGCGTGTTGCCTAGGATTTATTTATTTCTCAACTGCTTAATTGATTGTATGTCATCTTGTTATGGAAGCGAGTGAGTTAATTCCACTTTAATTCCACTTTTTAATTTCCTTGTTTCTTTTCCCAATTCACGAACGCTGTTTAAATAACTAGTCATCCCTTGTATTTTATGCAGGTAAATTGTAGCGGTTTAGCGATATTATCGTATTTTAGCTGTTCTCTAACTTAAAATATTTTATCTCATATATTTTACATACAACTAATCCATACGTTTGTGTCGGATTCAAATCTACATAGTTAGAGCTATTGGCTTGAAATTTGCTAATAAAAATTGCAAACTTTTCAACCTATTGAATAAAAACTTGAAATTTTCCTTTTCTTAAATTTTCACTATAAAAAATTAAAGCTACCTGGATTATCCATATTCACACTTCCCACGGGAATAAGATAAATAAATTTATATTTTAGAAAGATTCTCCTTACAATAAAATTTTATCGAGATAGTCGGTAGCATATATAAATTGTAGTATCAAGCAAAAAGGAAAAAGAGAAGTCAAACTAAAAAAATAAAAAGATCTTACATGAGGATCACCCAAAACATGTTAATACCATTACAGTATGCTTAACTGAGTAAACTTTCATAATGTGATTTTGTGCGAAGGATAATACAATCAGGCCGTTCAGTTTTCTCCTGAGTCTAATTTGTGGCTAATTCTTGGTAAATTGCAAATAAGTTGGGCATTTTTACTGAATAAGAAGCCGTATTAGATCTAGACTAAGTTATCAAGATCTAACGCAACAGTAAAGAGGAACTGAAAACTTATAGTTTGTCAGAAACTGAGATTTCTACATTGCTGGTGCTCAGACGTTAGGATCAGTCATTTTTGTGAAATATCGGCAATAAAAACAGCCAAAACACTTACAATTTTAACACGTGAACTTACAAGTGTGCTCTGATGAACAACTTGTTTTTAGAAATTCAAATCTAAGAAACCCGGCTAAATTGAGTAAACTAAAGAGGAATTCTTGCTTTTGTAAAATATTTAAATGTTTTGAGATGAATTTCCAAGCTCTGTTGACAAGCCTGGACAATAATGCTTGTCCTGTTGCTCTTATATCCCATAGGATATTTTTTATGTTCCGAGATCTTTTCACCCAATATGTGATAATAATTTTGTACGAAGTACCACAATACGATAATGCTAACTGTAAAGTTTTTCGTAATTTAGATATAAAATTTTATAATTTAACCCTAATTTAAAGTATAAGAAAAAATATTTAAATCATTTCCCCAATATTTAAAAAATAATTTAAAGTTTTTTCACTGTGACAGGGACTGACTCTTTCTGTCATAATTTTAAATATAATCCTAATCACCTTGAATTTTTTAAAATAATTGGCTAATTACTCCCATATACTATATAATGGTTTTAAAATGTTTAACTATGTTCGAAAAAGCAATGTTATTTATTCTGACATGTTGCTCTTAAGTACATACCTTATTTGTAACGAATTTTCTTACCTAATATTTTTCCTTAGCTTCAAATAATTCTCTGGGGCAATTGAAAATTTTTGTATACTGTTAGTTTCACATTTGCTATAGTTTTTTTAATGTTGCCGCTCAGGCTAAAGAACCATTCGATCACGCCTTCGGTCTGGGTTTGATTTCGGGCTTTTGTGTTAACCTGTCCGTCCCTTCATAAGGGGTAACGCACTCGGTGCCCGCACAGTAGAATGGTCAATTTTGCGGGCCGTTGTAGCGGCGTATGCCTGGTTGACAAGTGTTCCCCCGTTATTAAAAAAAGGTTTCTTAAATGCTTTAAAATAACTGAGAAAGAGACTTTTCATGAAAAATATATTAGAAGCTTCGTGTATAAGGTTCTGGTGAAACTTTGCCAAATAAAGACTTTTTTAAGAAACTCGCGTGTTGTGGTCACATATATCCTACGATCTTATATTTACACCAACCTATATTTTTTTTTCCATTATTCCCCAGAATCGTTGAATGCTAAACTTAGTACATCTTTCAATTTTTGAGCTACGTGAGACATATAGGTTTGTTGTTTATAAGCGTGCATATATATAAAATTCATTCCTCGGTACAAAATAATTAACATAGAAGGAAACAACTTTAGAAAAAAACCAATGGTAGTGAAATCAGCTGACCGGTTTGGGTTAGTGTGACTTACTATCAACAGTGCGAGATGATGAGGGAGAGATTTGTTCCATTTTATATACAGGGACAGAAAAGGCGAGAGCCAAGAGGAGAATAGTAGGAAAAGAGGTAGAGGCGTAAAAAGAGCTCAAGTGTGAAAAGTTAAGCAATAAAAAATGGGGAATTTCCGTCAGTCGGACAAAAGGTCCACTGTGGAAAATCTACATTAGCTTTGACAAGATCATGTATGATTTTGTGAATGCTGAACGCTTTTAAGGAATCTAATTCGCACATTAGGGAAACAAGACATATTAATAATTTTAAGTGAAATGAAATGAAAATTGTGATTAGCGTCCTAACAATACTTCGCGATAGCCACTTTGTTGGTTAACTGTTTTTTAACTAGGGTTATTAACCCCTAATTCTATATTTTGGTACACGTTGTTATCGGCCAATATAGGATAAACTATACCGTTATAAAATTAAAAGTATTTTGACAAATTTGCTATTTAATATTTGAAAATATTGAAGTCTGATGTACAAGGATATTTTTTCTAATGAAAATGATTGACAAACTAGCAATATCCTTATCTTTGTAAGTAACTTAAAAATAGGGAATCAAGACCAAGCATGTTTGATTTTATATAGCTAAACGATCACCTCGCTCTGGAAAAGGTGATCTAAAAATTTGCTCAATAGTACGAACTACGATATGTGCTAAGGGCTTAAAAGCATCATGTGTTGTGAGCTCTTGTAAAATGTTTTATTGGCTGTACGTAAAATGTTTAATAGGGAGCATTTGATGTAATGAATAATAGCATATGAAGGGTCCACGGGAAGAACGATGAGAGTCCAATACAGCTGATTTTCCAAAAAATCGAAAGGCGTACGGGACTTTCCACGTTCTTCCCCAGTAAACTGTATCTTTGGGCTATTTTTTCAGTGGATTCTCATCGTTCTTTCCCCTTATGGGTTCGGATATTAATAGTGCCACTAATGAACAACAGAATGCAGTAGAAACCTCAACATTGACGAAAAGTGGACTCTCATCGTTCTTCCCGTGGACCCTTCATATATAAATTTCATCAAAATCTGTACATGGCAGACCGTGGACAAACAGGCATATATGCAGGCGAGGTAAGCTACAGTCATGGATTGTTTTCCACTATTTTAGGAACACTTTCAAAAATGCATTAATAACACTGGGGAACAGCAATTTTGTTGTCTTAGAACTGTGACTTGTTTTTGAATCACTTTTGGCTCCCGAATCCAAAAGTAACTGTAGTTTTTGTCTCTCACGTCAACTTTTTAAGATACAGGGTACCCCCAAAATGTGCATAAAAAGAAAAATAAAGGGAAAAGTTACCAAATATATAGTTACTACAAGTTAAATTGTATTAATACACATAGAAAAACTTATTTACCAAGTGGTAAACATACATATTAAGGTAAAAATTTTCGTTTTTAGCTTTTCTGGAATGTTTAATCTGTGGACATTCTTGCTTTATGCTCCAATAACAGTCAGCCATCATATGTACATCCCAACTTCCTTCATAGCATGATTCCATGATCTTCAAATCTTGGTGAAATTGCTCACCCTGCTAATCACTGACTTCAAGATTTTTCGGGAAGTCAGCTAGATGGCTACATAAAAAATGCAACAATGCTCATGTTGCAACCAAGCAATTTGAAGCTCTCCAAGAGCTGTTGGACAATTTCGGTGTAATTCTGTGCTCGTGTATTTCCAAGAAGTCTTTGACAGTGTTTTTGAATGCCAACCAAGCATTCTGTCATTGTTCCGATGAAATGCTCATCTTTAAGAAGCTGGTAAATCCGTGGACCATCAAACATACCAACTTTTATCTTTCAAATGACAGGTTAGGAAATGCCGAAACAGTCTCCTTCAATTGGCAAAGATTTAACAAATTGCTTCATGAGACCCAGTTTTATATGCAGAGGATGAAATATTATTCTTTCTGTTGGCAAGTGGCTGATGAAGAATGTTTGGATCACCAGATTTAAGGTCATATCTTGGCGGCCATTTCGACTGCACCCAATGCTCCTCACGAACTCTTCTGTCCCACATGCACAAAAAACAGGGATACTTGGTATATCCACATTGCTGGCCAAGGAGGAAGCAGACCATTTTAAGATCAACACAGATGATCCATTGGTGCATGTAATATTCCAACAAATCAATGACTATGTCCTCATATTCCTCACGCAAACATACTGAATGACCTATTGGGACTGCACCAAATAAATTTCCATTGTGGAGGAGTACACACTCTAAGCTCCGCTTTGAGCTATTGATGAGCTGAAATTCCCAACTCTTCCATTAAACCATGTATGTTATGGCAATATACAAACCCATCATCACTTCGAAAGTATTGCAGAAATGTACTTTCTTGTATCGGAAGTAGGATACTTTAGCTCCTTTTTCAAGCAATTTTTTTTTCATGCAGTCTTGATGCTAACAGTTCTCAAGCGTTTTTGAATAGCCGAAATCCTTTAAGTCATGTTGCTCAAATCCCTTACGAACGGGATCATCTTCAATTTCAAAATCTTCATCATTGGGGTCACAGCAGCAGTGTTTCGGGGGAACGAAGTTCGCTCTTGCGAGAGGTGTAGAGAAGGTAGGTGTAGAGAAAAAACTTGACGTGATCGAAGAAAACTAACAACAGTTTTGTAATCAGTGTGCCCATTGGACTCTAAAACAGCTTAAAAATCGAACTCAACAGAAATTATGTTAAAAATTGTTCCCCAGTGTAATATTTTGTTTCGCATAGAAAAGTGTATTTAAATGTGCTTCAATCAATTTCTGATCATAACTGGAATGTGCAATAAAATTCTGTAGAGACCATGCAAAAATATATCAATGCCTGCATTGGAAATGCGGACTCGGTTAGAGTCAGTTAAGTCGGCGGATTCAGTTAAGAGCCTCTATAAATATGAAAGTTGTTTCGTGAAAAAAAAAATTTAAACAGTAATATTTAACTATACACTGTTACGTATAAGAACAGTTTAGAGTATAGAGAAAACGATTTGTGAGTGCTTAAAGCGGAACTTGTATAATCAGTAAGTATAATAAATATCAATAACATATAAATTTCGTGTTAAGGTCATAATATTGACAGAAACAAGAACGCAGACAGATTGACAGACAAAACAAGACCATACACCTTTTTCAAATTCGTTAGCAAGAAACAAAGAACATTTTCAGTCTATAAAATTGAAATTTTAGTTATGGTATGGTTGTATACACCTTTGTTGATTTCTCGAAAAGTTAACGAAGTACTCCCATGATATCTTCTAAAAAACATACTTAGTTTGCACTTTAAAATTGTATGCTTAAGAATTCGAAACTAGTAACCCCCTTAAAATGCTAAGCGTACTGTCCATAATGAGTTATCAATTTAGTTATTTAGTCCACAAGCAGTTATTTCACTAGAGAGTTATCAATATACAATATATTTAAAATATTTGAATGTTTATCTGTGAATAGCTCTGAAACTTAAATTTAAAAAAAATTAAGATTAAAGTTTTTGTAGAATTTGAGCATTAGTAAATTGACTAACTGCATGAGGGTTATTCAGATGGATCGTAGTATAGTACATAATTTATTTTCTTCAACCCCATTTTTCTAGTAACATGGAAAGGCAGTGTAGAGATTTTGCAATAGAACTATACAGTTTGAATCAAAAACATTAATTAAGTATGCAAAATAATCAAACTAAGAGTGAACTGATATCTTCTTTCATTACTCCTCTAAAAACATAATTTCAAACCATGAATCAAAGAACTTCAAAAGGTAAAAATTCATTTTTATTGTCAAGTGAATAATGAGCATTAATACCGAATGAAGATTAAAGAAGGGGTATGCCAATTAAAATCTTCCTCCTTACTTATATTAGCGTTAATAATACATGCAGAGCTTCCGCTTTAGCGTATTCAAAGACTCTTCATCTTTGCTAATGATGACTTAAAGCTTTTCAATTTTCACTTTTTCGTAGCTAAGCATTCAGATATGCGATTCAGCATTCTGGAGTTTATTAAGTTTTGATCAATTTTCTTTTTAATTTTTAGTTTTCTTTCGAAATGGTTAATTAATGAAAATAAGTACGTTTATGTTTTTTGACGATTCGTTGACAAGCTGAAGGTTTAGTCTATCAAAGTGTGTTTACATTTTTTTAATGAAAATTAAAACTGTGCTGGTTTAACCCGCTGAGATGAGACGACTGGAAGTTGTTTTGAAAAGTGTATATGTGAATAACTTTTTTCAGTCTATGCCCTTTAAGAGCTTTTGAAGTCCTAATAATGCACCTCTCCCCACGCTCTCTCCCAATTTACCACTAGAGCAAATTTGTTTGAATATTCCATACTGGGAAAGCTACATTTACAAAAAATAAAGAAATTATATCATGGAATAACATCTTAAAACATACAAAAGTACAAATGAAGACTCACCAGAAAGCAAGACCGTATTCAAGGGAATGATTTAAAGGTACTATTTGAAATATTAATATTATGAATGAAAGATATACTTTGATACATAAAAACATAAAATTTTACACTCCCCATTCCTGTCAGAAACAAAAAGATATTCAGTCGATAGAAGAACTCATCTAGCAGTTTTTCAGCACGTTCGCTGATACGATTCGGGTGATTTTCAGGATGTCTCAAAAAATTACAATGTCTAAAAATATGTTGCTTACTGTTTTTTTTTTATTCCTTTCGGGATGGAAGTAAAATGAATGAATTTTGGAGTCTCTACATCTGTAAGTGAGTTTGCTCCTACGAACTTAAATCTTGAAAAAAACGTAATTTTTAAAGTTACTTTTGTGTTTTTATCAATATTTTCATGTTTATTAAGAATACTTATTATTTATATTAGGGTATATAGACACACTTTGAAAATTCTAAATATGATAATTTTCAGTTCATATCAAGTGTAATCCGAAAGAGACATTTAATGCTGAAATTAAAGAAAAAACTATAAAATATCGAAAAACATATGACACTTTTAGCCAATATTTATAAGTTCAATGGCATGCAGCCTACTTATAGTGCAAGGGCATAGTGTGCTTTAGACATGCAGCTCAAAACAAGCCTGTCGGCAATTATTTGCATTGCACTGAAATTCCTTGAAACGGTAAAAAACGAATTACTTTATACTAAATTGAGTTTGAAGAGAAGTAAACAGCTAAACTGATTTAGTCTTATTTCAGAGATTGACCAGGTATTATGCTGTCCTTTTTTGAAATTTTGTTAAATATATTCGTAGATTATGGGCAAATTTTCAAATGGGCAAAAAGAGAAAAAAAATGATTTTTAATCGACTCAAAAGAGTAGAGGCATATCAGAAAATGTAAATGGTAATTCTTTTCGCGCAGTTGCATCATATAGTGGATAGGTATGTATGTAAAACTAGAAACACTGTTGAAAAAGAAATTATTCTAACGATTGTCGACATCATGAGTTTGAGTTAATCCAATCTGCACTGTAGAAGTTTATTTAGGACAATCTATAAGTATATATTTTGGAGAGTTTCAGACAATCAGTGTGGCAAACAATTCTCAAATAATCTAGGTAGCTTCAGAAATATTGATATTATTCTTTGAACTTGTTTTGAACAACAACAACAAAAAAAGCAACTCCTTTCGCGTGAAGACTGTAAAAATGTAAAAATCTATTGGAGCCCAATTTGTTAAATAGATGAAATTCTAGCGAAGGAATTCGCTAAACAAAGGCTGAAGCTATCTATAAAATGAACTGCATTTAAAGAGCAATTTCTTTTTTAAAAATGCATTTAGGAAGCAACAGAATACACAGAAAAATGTAAAAAACTTTCCAAGATCTGTATTGTTAGTGTTCTTGTTTACATCCCAGCCAGCCACGATACATCGAATTAACGTCGCCGTCGACGTAGTTTCGACGTAATCATCGACGTTAAAAATCCTTGGATATGTCCACCTGTTTGCCCGTCGAGCGCTGAACTTCTCGACGGCGTATCACCCGCGAGGGGGGCGACCGTGAGAGATAACAATCTCGCTTAACTACGGCGCAAGAATGGAAAAGGGTGACCGCCAGGAAGAGAAAATCCCCGAAATTGGTCGAACACTCGTCGCTATAACGGCGAAGGGAGACAGATTCTCAGAATCCGTTTATAAAATTCAGCTCATAGTGGTTGATTTTACGTTATACATTGTCGAATTGCTTCAACAGGACAGAGAAAACCGGCTTATATTCGTCTAATAGAAGTCGTTCCTTAAAGACTTCACAGAATTTGTCGAATTCTGACCATTTATAAACGTAGAAATTATGCCGCTATTCCAGACCTTTAGAGAATGGGCACATTCCATTTACATACGTCGTGAAGGAATGGAAATTCAATCTGCTCTGATCTTGTGCACTTTTGCCGTTTAAAAGGAAACACTTTATTTTTCTATAAAATACATTTTACTATTAGTTTGTTAGCTAATGAAAAATAATTTTTAATCCAATATGCAGAAATAACAAGTTTTAAATTAACTTCTGATCGTTTTGATAAAGTTTACAAAATATACATTCATAAAAATTTGAACACAGAGAAAATATATGAAAGAAAAAATATAATCTTGATTTTTTGAATTTAACTAATCAGTAACTCGCATTAATAGCTTAAGTCTAATTTACATTTTAAAGGATTTACTTTTTCCCCCGGTACATTTTATGAATTGTTTTAACTGTATTAGGTATATTCAATAAAAAAAGGGGGGGCGTTGTTAAATTGAAAGTTATGAACAATCTAAATAATTTCATATATTGTTGAAAAATGGTGAAAAGTAACTTAAAAAATTAAATAAATATTAGTAAATTTAGTTAACTAATACAGTTTAAAATGCAATTTTACTAATAGTAAATATAATTTACTTATTTTATATAAAAAAGTTACTTTTTCACCAGTATATGAAAATATATAGATTCTTTATTACAGTAGATTAAATAATTTTTTATTAAAAATACCCAATACAGTCAAAATGATTAATAAAATGTACCAGGGAAAAATGGAAACCCTTTAATATGTAAAAGCGACATCTGCTGTTTATGCGACTTACTTATGAGTTCAATTCAAAATCAAGATTATATTTTTAACTTTAATATATTTTTTGTATATGTTCAAACTTTTATCAATATATATTTTATAACTTTATCTAAACGATTAGAAGTTAATTTAAAACTTGTTATTACTGAACATTTAATTCAAAATTGCTTTTAATTAGCTAAAATCAGTAGTAAAATGTTTTATATTTAAAAATATAAAGTGTTTCCTTTTTTTTTAAACGGCATGTGCGCAAGATAAGAACTGCTTGAATTTCCATGCTTTCACGATGTATGTAAATAGTATGTGACTCACACATTCTCTAATTATCTAGAATTGAGGTACAATTAGAACGTTTATAAATTGTCAGGATTCGTCGAAATCGTCAAGGAACGACCTATTAGACGAATAAGCCTGCTTTTTTTATTACTTTTTCCATGTAATAAAATGAGAACAAGTTTTCTATCTATAAATTTTAGTTCCCCCCCGTCCCACGAGAAAAATCTTGTCTACTTCATTACACAAACAGTTTTTTATTTATCTCTCTTAATTCTTTGATTTGTTCAATTTTACTACTCCAAACAGGTTTATATTACATACTAGATGCATACATATTAGTATACAATTAAAAAAAAAAATTTCCTTTGCACAAAAAAGCCTAACCTATTTCATTCTAAGCCATAATGCAATAATGGTTGACTTTTGTTATAGTAAGCTCACATTAAGTAAAATCGTGCTTATTATGAGAAAAAAATATTTTATATGTTTAAGGTAAGCAGTTGATTTTATGGTAATTGTACCTGTATATTTCACTCTATAATAAGGAATAACAAGACTTATAATTAGCGATTAAAAAGAAAATGATTAAAAGAAACAAAGCACATAAGTATTAGTTAAGTAATTATGTAACTCACCTCTAAAATTTTGACAGCCGAAATTAAAATTAGTAGTTACCCCGACAAACTTTAACAACACCGGCCAACACAATTTAAAGAGAGCCAGACAAACTTATTAATACATGTCAAGCTAACGATAAATCGTGTTAGCATTAAACTTGAAAATATTCCAAGAGATTCTTGAAAAATATCCACTTTTATAGTTAAAACTATTGAAAATGTACTCTTCTGTGCAGCGCAGCAGCTCAGCCAGTGACCACGCGATGAAAATGAAGCTAGATCTGCCCTTGCACGACGGAATACACACACAAAAAGAAGAAAAAAAAAAAGGCATCTGTGACGTGACTTCAGCGTTCTCCAAAATTCTGAGAAATCGCGTGGGGTGGACAGGTCAAAGGTCGTGTGAAAGGACACGGTAACGTTTGTCTCCCCTGCACTGTTTATTCGACGTTAAACTGACTATTAACTAAGCTGAAAAAATTTCTCGGTGCTCCATCTGTTTCTTCTTGGCTGGCTGGGGGGTCTCTCAGATATCGCCGAATCTATGAGCGGAAAATCGGCAATATATTGACGGATTATAGACCTCGTGGGGGTGACAAACATTAACAGTCGAAGATAGCCGCCTCCCTGACCAGCATACAACGGCTCTTTAAAACGTCGACAACACAATGTATGTTTGATCTCTTTTAAACGCTATTTTTTGCTGTAATTTTTCCTCGACCTATTTTCGACATTTCGACATCGGGAATACGTAATATATACGTGTGTGCGCTTGCTGATGTAAAACTAGAAACACTGTTGAAAAAGAAATTATTCTACAACGATTGTCGACATCATGAGTTTGAGTTAATCCAATCTGCACTGTAGAAGTTTATTTAGGACAATCTATAAGTATATATTTTGGAGAGTTTCAGACAATCAGTGTGGCAAACAATTCTCAAACAATCTAGGTAGCTTCAGAAATATTGATATTATTCTTTGAACTTGTTTTGAACAACAACAACAAAAAAAGCAACTCCTTTCGCGTGAAGACTGTAAAAATGTAAAAATCTATTGGAGCCCAATTTGTTAAATAGATGAAATTCTAGCGAAGGAATTCGCTAGACAAAGGCTGAAGCTATCTATAAAATGAACTGCATTTAAAGAGCAATTTCTTTTTTTAAAATGCATTTAGGAAGCAGCAGAATACACAGAAAAATGTAAAAAACTTTCCAAGATCTGTATTGTTAGTGTTCTTGTTTACATTAAGCGCTAGTTGAACGCTTCAAAAGTAGCAGACGCTCCTGTGAATGATGTTTAGTTTTGGTATTGTTTGAACATCAAAGCGATATCGATCCAGATATTGCTCAGGCCACCAGGTAGCCTTAAACCGGCACTTGTGGTATTTTGCAGAGGCGACCATTTTCATTCTTTTCAAAAAGATTCCTGAAGCTGACAAGAAGACGATCGCCTCCCCAGTATTTAAATTTAAGAGTGAAGCAGCAATGTTAACAAACTACATTTTTGCATTTGCCAAATTTAAATTCTAGAAATTGTTTTGTAAACATGGGGGTTCGTTTCCAGACAAACATACCAGTGCGTTGAGCAGCATTTATTAATGACTGGACTGAAAACCTAATACATTATTTACAACATAATTAAAATCAAATTCTATAATTCAGCATCGTACTGACTAAAATTCATTAAAATATAAACAAAACATATATTACTAAAAACGGAATGATTTTTTTCAATCTGCACGCATCCAAGTATTGCACGACTTAACATCAATTTCCTTTACCGCGAACAGGTTTCACCGTCGAACGTCGTATGTTGTGCAATCCGCCTACCGCATTTCGTAGCCCTGCTTGGCGGCTCTCCTATAGATGCAGTCATTACCAACGCAATCTAACGAAATTGCACGCGTCTACTTTTCATTTAGACAACCCTTATAGCGCATTTCTTTTCAATCTTACTCTTAAATTGCTTTTAACACATTTCATATTTGCATCATTCGTTATAGAATACTTAGCATTTAATTGAACTAATGCATTGCTAACGTATTGAATATGACAGTACAGATCTCAGGTGATGGATTTTTAATATATTACATGATCAACTTGTGTCATATCACTCCACTAAATGTCACTCTCACCTCAAAACGCCCTTCACTTATATTGTTATATAACCTTGAATATTTAACATACGAGCAAAGCCATTTTTGTTATGACATGTTAAAATGTTAAGGTGACTTGCATTTTCCTGTGACAGTTTCTTCACTAATGTTTTTTTTTTTTGTGAAAGATGTGTCATGATCGACATTAAACCCCAACTATAATATAAAAAATGCTTTTTATAAATCAAAACATATCGAATACTATATAAATTTTCAGTATTGAGCAGCCAGCTGTTTACACAGCTGCTCAATTTTAGTCTCTGGAGTCACATTCTTTGAATAAATTCAAAATGTTTATTAAATCAGCTAAACTTGAAATGTACCTGCTTTTTGGGGTGCTATTAAGTGTGTAATATCTCCCGAATCTAATATAATCATCAAATAGCAATTAAGGAAATATTAAATACTAAGATTATCTAGTTTGTAGTACTGATAGTATATGTGCATTGAAATTTTTAAATTATACTCTGAAAAAAATGACTACAGCTCAACGTGTAGGTAAACGTAACACCAACACGTAGTGATGTTGCCGTTACGGTTATCCACACATTATGCTCCAGACTGTGCCAATTTCCTATACAATGTTCTTCGTGATTGGTTTATCAATGTTATTGCGTCATTTTGTGAGTAGATTTACAACACACAGTGCTGTATTATTTTACAGCACAACGTGTGGGTAAACGTAACGCCAACACGTTGTGACATAGGCTGTGCCAGTTACCATATAATCATTGCCATAAGTTCTTCGTGATTGGCTTATCAATGTCATTACATTATTTTTGAGTGGATTTACATCACACAGTGCTGTATTATTTTACAGCAATATGAATGCGGTTAAATTACAGGTATTTCTTACAGTGTAGCTGTTTAAAATTCTGTAATTCATTGGAATTTTGTTATGCTGTATACACTCATAAAATCAGTTTTGGAATAAAAACCCTGCAGGACCTATTTATCTTTAAAATGCTTATCATATATGTAAATGAAATAAATAATTATTGTGTAAAAAAAAAAAAATCGTTGAATTCAACAAAAATTTGACTGGCTCTCATTTAATCCAGTAATTTTATTGAATGTTTTCTAGAGCCAAGAATTTTTTTTTTCTAACAAACATATTTTTCATTCATGAAAACATTTTTTAAACTGTACACTTACATATGTTCAGTATTTTTTTTATAAGTATAGCGATTTCTAATGAATGTCATACTTCATATTACTCGTGATGTGGAAGTAAAATGTATTCAAATAGTCTATTCATAATTTACGAATATTTAACTCAGCTTCGACAAAAGTCGAGAGTTAAAATTTTGTCAATAACCGAAAAAAGCAAAAGAATTCAGTTTGTTTTCCGAGGAAGGAAACAGTTGATGCTGATATCCTTTTAATGTGGCAAGGCATATTCTCCCTCTTTTCTGTGAGAGCGGCAGCTGCTGTTCTTGAAGATAAGCATTAAAAATAATTTATAACTTCAGAATAGGTGGGTTAGTTGAACTTCTAAGAAAGTAAAAAAATCCTAGTTAGAATAAAAAAAAACCTACTTCAAAAGCAGAAAATGTAAAATTAAAAGTATAGTTGGACCTCTATTACAAAATGGCTAAATCCTCTCAAAAAGTTCGCTTTGTTTAAAATTCGTTAATAAAGATCAATCTTTAAAAAAATTTAAACTAGATAAATCAGATTTAGAATACACAAACACTAAATATTATTTTAAAAATAATTAATCACACTTTTTAAAAATTCTACAAAATTTCCGATCTTTCTCAATTATGAAAGGCTGAGAAATCGGAATATTCTTGTATCGTTTCAAAACTACCTCATCCGCAACTTTATTGACACATCATTTCAAACGGTTTGAACAAGAAATTCATGAATAATTATTTTGCACTATCTTATCAAGTGTTTTCAGAATCGTTGATAGCTCTTTGGAGGATTACCAAATTTTAGAGCAGATCCTTTTCTACACGACTTTATCTACTTCATCAAGAGTTGAACCTTTTTCTTAGAAGCTCAAGCCTTTCCGCTTTGAATTTTTCTAGCTGCAAGAACCGAAATTACGAGCACGACTGACCAATCTAGAAAACGGGAGACACGTTCAAAGACAGTGGATAAGTGCATTGAGGATGAAACAGGGTACGTTCAGTGGATAAAAGGGTGATATTGACGTAACCTATTTTGGCCAACGTTGCTTTCATTTGCATAGTAGGCTACATTGAATTCTTGCGCAAATATTTTTGTTGCCATTTCCTGACTTACAGCATGAGGTATTTGTTTACGAAATTACCATGCATTAAACCCATTTCTTTGTAAAAAAAATCGCATTGTTTTCTTTTTATAACCTTATTTATGGACACCAGTGTCGATTGCAGTATACATAGTTATCAGATTTTAAACCAATACTTATAAGGAAGGCTGGAAATTAAAATTTGTGAGGTTTCCCAATTTCTAAAAATATGCAGTACTAAATATTTGCCTGTGAGGATTGGGTAAATTTGGGGCACATTTCAGTACTTACGAAAAATAGCAGAGCTTTTGGGTCGATACAAGTTTAATGTGAAGTGTGCATAAATTTTTAATGATCTTTTGGAATATGTTGTATGATTATTGAATTTATAACTTTTATTTGAACTTTTCAATAGTATTTTAAATAAGAAAAGTAAGTGTGAAAGGGCAGCTTTATAATGTTATTTACATTACATATTATATAGTATTTGCAAATTCATAGGTTTACATAGATAATGATTAAAAGGTATGCAAAAGTATATGTTTTATAGAAAAATTCTTTTAGTATCTTAAAAAGAACTAGACGGGAAATATTAAAGCTAATACAGATTCAACATCACAAAAACCACCTCAATTAGATGTTTCCTTGACATCAGATGCCTTCGCGTTAATTGTATACGAAAAGTTTCAGTACTCTTATTTTTTGTCTGCTAATGATGTCTTCAGATTTTCAAGAAATCTTTTTATAGCTCACGTTCAAAGCAAATTTCAACATTTGTTTCAAATTCCTTTTTACTAACTCACGAATAGTTCTTACCTAGTTTAGTATAAGCATTGATAGATAATAGAGCAAAATAAGCTCAAATTACCAGTCTTTAAAGCAGAAATATGCTTGCTAATGGATTTTATTTTACAGGAGTTCATTATTTAGAACACTACCCTCAATACAACATTTTCGATCAATGATAGTACTGTGTTTTTCATTTTTTTAAAGGAAATCTCAAAAGTATTTTAATGGTATTTATATGGTTCATTTAAATATATGTGAGTTCCACACTGGCCTAGTCGCTAAGTTCCGCCCCCATGAACACAAAAATCAAAGCGGCACCGACCTGGGTCAGCTCTTGGGAGGGTGAAAACCTCTCTCTGCTGGACTGCTGTGGAACCATGTGCACTATTGGGAGATGGTGGACGTAAAATCTATTGGTGGCTTCAATATCCTCCATGTTCAAATGATTCCTCTGCGGGTATCGATCCAGATGCTAGGTCTCTCAGCTGGAACTGGTTCGAAATTAGGAGATTCTGAGCTTAGTTGGTCTTCCTGCCCCTGGGGGTTAATAGCAGAGAAGCCGCTCCCTTTCGCCCATCGCCGTCTTATATGGAGTATCTGGCGTCTCCATGTGGTTAGCCAGAGGGCATTAGAAACAACAATAACAGATACATATGCTTCATATAACCATTGTAATGGTCACAGAATCACTGTATTGCATAGCACATATCAATTATAAGTGTAGCATAGACTCTAGATTTTTACCTAGAACAGTTTCAGCATATAATAATTGTGGGTATAAATTAAAATTATAGGATTTGCCGGAGAAAGAGCAACTCGCAGCATCAAATGATTAGCATGATTCTTTGGCCTGTATCCTATAGTAGGGGGGGGGGGACTTCAATTTTCGCAGTATACTATGAATGTTTAATTAACATAGCATAAAACAACATTCAAAACACCGGTGGTAGTTAAATCTGCAGACTGGTTTCGGTGCGTATGACTTACCATCATCATTGCGAGAATGAAGAGTGAGACATTTTCTACGATGTATTTATACGGATGAGAAAAAAGACCACCAATAGTGGTGAAAGATACCTTAAAATTAAATTTGCGGAGAATATCGGCAGCATGAGAGCTAATTTTAGGAAACGAAGGAGAACAGTAAATCCAGCAAATTCGCAATGCTCAGAAGGCATAATTTTAAGAAGTCTTCTTAATTTATTGAGGGCTTAATCAATAACAGAGGGATCGTAATCTCTGTCCCCAGCAACATCATTAAGATAATTAAGTTCGGAAATGAAGGAACTATTGTCGGAACAAATGCTTAAAGCCTAAATTGACAAAGCTGCAGAAAGCGGCCTTTTTTTTAGCAAGAGGATGACAAGTCTGAGAATGTATGTGTCAGCAAACAGAAAATGGTTTGTGATATACAGAAATAGAAAAGCCATTATCTTTACTCGTGGCAAAGGTGACGAACGTAATTTTTTTCATTGTTTTTTTTTTAATTAGTGTTCTTACTGTAAATATTCTCCTTAAATTTAATTTTAATTTTCACTCCTCTAAACAAAATTACCCTTTCAAATTTGAAAGATCCTATTGATACCTTAAATTCCTGGGGTAATTGAATAAATAAGCTGTCAGTATATACATAATCTCAAAAAGGACTTTTAAAAATATTCATTAGCTTAAAATTTAAATTTAAAAAAATGAAATTTAAAGTTATACTTTTAACGATTTTATTACTTGAAACCTATCTAAAAGAAATACAAGTAAAATGTACACTCACTTGCAAATGTTCAGCACGGAGAGGAAAATGCTAATTTCCGGAAGCCAATCAGAATTATAGAGGATGCAATTCGCTGCAGAGGTAGATGGAAGTATGCAAATATGTTAGGTAACAGCTAATCGCGCTTTCATGTCAAGAAATATGCAAAAAGGGCAGTTTTATAAGATGCCAGCTTTATGAAGGGTTACAGAAGTTGATTGTAAGTGCTGATAGAAGGTTTTAAAACGTTCGTACAATTTGTTTTCAAGACATACCTGTTTCTATGACTTCCAGAAGACGAATGGAAGATTCTGAGCGCTGGCGTGCTGTGGGGCGCATTAAGGTAGGACAATCGATCACAGATGTTGCTCTTTTCTTCGGCGTTCATAATTCTGTAATTTCACGTTTATGGAAACAATTCCAAACCACACAGACAGTTGTCAGAAAGCCCGTAGCCGGTCGCCCGAGGGTTACAACCCCTGCGGAATATCGATATATTGCTGTTTTAGCGAAGCGGAATCTCAGAGAATCTCCACACGTGTGACATCTATGATTACAGCGTCCATTGGTAAGGCGATATCTGCAGCTACTGTACGCCGAAGATTACATTTGAGTGGACTGTACGCCCGGGTACCTCGAATTTGTGTTTTTCTATCCGCCCAATCAAGAGGGGCACGACTAAAGTGGTGCCGGGAACATGTCCATTGGACTGTGTCTGACTGGGGCAATGTCATGTTTACTGATGAGTCAAGATTTGCTCTGGAGCCAGATGACAAGCGTATAAGGATATGGCGTGAACAAGGAACACGCAATCAGCCCCAAAACATCACCGAATATCACGCATTCCGAGGCGGAAGAATTATGGTGTGGGCAGGGATTTCATTAGGATACCGCACATCTTTGAACGGGGTTCTGTGATGGCTGTCCGGTGTCGAGATGAAGTCCTAGAACCCGCTGTGATATTGTACGCTGCAGCAGTTGGCCCTACTTTTGTTTTAATGGACGATAACGCACGTCCCCATAGAGCTGACATCGTCGATGACTATCTGGAGAGTGAAGGGATTACGCGTATGGCGTGGCCAGCATATTCGCCCGACCTTAACCCCATTGAAAATCTTTGGGATGCTCTCGGCCGTTCTGCATCTTCACGTTTCCCACCTCCAGCTACTCTTATTGAGCTGGAAACTGCTCTACAAGAAGAATGGCGATTTTTTAATTCTGCGGTGGTTGACCACCTAATTGAAAGCATTGTCACAAGGTGTAAACTTTGTATACAGATGAGGGGGGATAACACACCCTATCGATGTCCTTTTTTTTCATTTTATGCTGTTTATTTTCACTTTATACATAATTCTGTTGAAGTCTCCAGTATGTCATTATCTGATAACTTACAAAAATGTAATATTGTTTTCATTTCTGTATATAATTATTCATTTTGTTTTATGCATAAATATATATGCTACTTTCCTGCCGAATGAATTTTGTGTCAATCAAAGCAGTATTTGTTGATTTTTTTGCATTTTACATCTTCGTGCTTAACTTTTGGAAGTGAGTGTATAATACATAACTATGTAATATTTTGCATGCAAGTAACTTAATAGTACAATTATTATTGCGTGATAGAACAAACTATACAGCAAACAAACAATATAAGACCCTTAAAAAGCTCATAATATTTCCTTTGAGGCTACATTACATTCTAATAAACAATACACAGGGTGTTCCAAAATTCGACCGTCGAATTCAAAGGGGGATTGAAGGCATTAAACGGATGAAATATTATTACAGGAGTTGTAAAATATGTTAAGATTGTAAAAATTGTGAAAAGTTCATGCAGATTTCCATGCCACGCTGTAACGACAAAATTAACTACAGAAATATTTATTTTATTGATTATTACAAGAGTTGCTGGAAGTGATGCCCGCTGGTGTTAGAACGTAAAAATAATTCCCGGGCGCATTCAAAGATGCCAGGTAGGTTCCTGATGTCTGCCGCAGCGACGACTATCCACACTATGAGGTCTTTGGAACAGCATTATGAGATCGTTTAAGGTGTCACATAGGTGATCCCATAGGAAAAAGTCAGACGGATCTAGATCCAGCAAACTTTAGGCAGCATATCACACAAAGATGTGATTTTCATCCTCCCAACAAATAAAACTTAATTAATCATTGAACAGGGTTTTCGATTCCATGTTTTAAGATAAGTTTTAATCCTCTTAGAACCTTCTATCACCTTTTTGAATCTGACGGTCAAATTTTGGAATAACCTGTATGTATATATATTTAAAATTTTTGGGAAAAAATGTTTTTGCGAGACAGTTAGATTGAAGCGAGGCCCATTTAATTAAATATTATTTATCTACATTTGCAATCGATTATGCAGAAATATCATGATTATTATTATTATTATTATTATTATTATTATTATTATTATTACTATCATTATTAATATTATTTTGAAGCATTGAAGTACTTTTTAATGTCCTTTATTTTTATAAGAACTATGTCAAATTGGTGAAAACACTCACACATGCACTACTCTGAAGAGTAGATCTAATTACTCTAAAGAACAGTGCTTTGGTTCTCGTTAATATGAATGCTGTACAATGACAGAAAGTAAATAGGAAATGAAAATGTAAAAAAAGAAACGAATCACAGAGACAAAAAAATCTTTAACTTGAAGAAATCAGAAGTATACATGTTAACTTTTTTAAATTATACATTTGACTCTATATTAAGGGGGAGGGGGAAGAGATCGGAAATATTTTCTGTTTTGAAGCCTTGACATCAACACCTGAAACCGCATAGAAAATGGAAAAATATTGTTTTAAAAATATCGTCTATCTGGAAAAACGTCTAAATTCTAATACGCCCATATTCTTCAAGAGCAATTTTATCGATTTATTGGTTTCAAAATGATCAGTTTCTGAATGCTTCCTAGAACTACAACTTCCGAATATTTAACTTGTCAAAATTTCATATTCTTTCATAAAATGTGATCTATCTTTCCGTTTACAGACCGATATGGAAAAAGTTGAAAAGAAATAAAATACAAGATTACTTAAATTAGGAAGATCGTACTCTGTTAAAACTACATACTTGGAAAAAAAGCAAAATGTACTCGCTTTTGAGCACTTTATGATTTTATAATAGCTCCAACTACTTCGCTCTTAAATTTAAAAAATCTCACGTATTCAAATTTTTTGCGTACATACAGGACTGGAAAATGAGCACATGAAATACAAATATATATGCACACATTTTTTTTAAATATATTACGTACTCATTTTTGAATATCTTATGAATTCAATTTTGAATGCATAAAAGAATTTATTACGTGAATATATTTGCTTTAAACTTTATATATCCTTATTGTATGTACGTATTTTTGAGTACACAACAATCGATAATTAAAATACCACTGTGAAAATTAAATAACCAGATTAGTCTTAAAAATTAACTTTATTGGAAAAAAAATACATATATCTTTTAGTCCCTTTCAACATAGTCATCTTCCCTATCAATACACCGCTGCATACGAATTTTCCACTGCTCAAAATAGTTTCGTAGATCATTAGGTATCACCTTCTTCAGTAAGTCTGCCGTTTTTGCCTTCACCTCTTCTATAGACTCAAAATATGTTACCTTCAATGCACTTTTCAGGTCAACTAGAACGTTCATCATCTTCAAAAATATCCCATATTCCAAAAATCGTTTGTGATATTTAAAATTTTGACTTCGTGACATACAATTACCCCTTAACAATTTAAAACATCCAGTTGGAGATTTTTTTTTTATTTCACGAGGAATTTCAAAATTATGCGCTTCTCGATTTTTAAGTTTATCATGTTAGTGGCGATTACATACAACTGCGCCTAAGCAAGGTTAAAAAAAGCAAGTTAAACTAGATAGAGGGACGGGAAAACGCACCACCAGCTCCGGAAGCACTCAAGTCAACACCATTCCATTTCCACCACTCCTCACCAAACCAAACGGATAGGGCAAACGCAGTCCGGTTTTCGAATTGTCACAGTGGTATTTTTATTAGGTGATATAAATTTACACTAGCTTAGCCAGGAATTTTTTTTGGAGAGGGCTGAAAACCCAACTAGAGAGAAAGCAAAATAATATTTTTAACCTATTTTTTTATTTAAGGAGAGATGTTTTGTTTTTCTTAATTATTTTTCTTAAAAGAGTTCACAGATAAAAAAGAGTTAAAAAAGATAGAAAAAAATCATAAAACGGGTTTATAATATTTGCAATTGGAAAAATATATAGTATACATATTTAAATTCGAATTTCCTACATATATTTATTTAATGCAAGTAAGACTGCAACCGCATCAGCTACCCTCTGGCTACGCTCCTGCAAAATTATATCACTTACTTTCAAACTTGGTGTAAAATTCTTTGAATTTAAATGAGCCATATCAAGATATATGATAATGACAAGAAGTGTTCGCTCACTTTGGTTCTGCGTATTCATTTTCTTAGAGTAACAAAAACGCTATAAGAAATAGTACGCAAGTTTGAAGTACGCAACTCATTTATTCCTCCAATTATTCCAATAAAATACTTTCTAAAACATTTATTGAATAATTTTTCAATATGAGAGTACAGTAATACGAAATTATATATTACATTTATATTTAGCCGTAAACTTATTTTTCAGGCGAGGGATGAGTACATAGAAGTATTCATTTTGAGAGTGTATTCATACGCTTGGAGTAACGTATACTCTTCAAGAAATTATTCGTAATTGGAAGTATGTAACTAATTTATTCTTTAAAGTATTTTAATAAAGCACTTCCTAAAACGTTTCTTAAATAATTTCTTAATATTAGAGCACAGTAATACGAATTAGTATTCGTATTTAGACATGAGCTCATTTTCCAATTCATATTGTCATTTTATTTTAGCACTCCCAGTACACATTTACGACAAAAATGTACTTCAAAATATACAAGTGCATGAAAATACTCATTTTTATTTTTATTTATTTTTTTTCCTAGTGTAAAAATTCATTTTTAAAATTCATAAACTATATATTTACTTAGGTATATTAGCTGAAATTAAAATCTATTTAATGGAAAATCACCCCACCTTAAATATTAATTGAAAAACTCTGAAATGTACGCAATGATTAGTAATACTTTACTAAAATTAAGTCGCATTGTATAAAACAAAATCCAATGAATACCTTCTAAAATCAGACCTTTAGATCCTTATGAAATATCATTTCAGACAAGTTTGGCGGGACACTGATACTTCATTGTAAGTGTGTTTTGCAAATGATTTTCAATTAAATAACTTGCTGCTAATTCACAGTCGAATTACATTATCAAAAGCACTCAGACAAAATATTATATCAATATTCATAAATTTTACACATTTTGCGGTTAAAAACATGTGTCCTTCATTTTCATTCTCACATTTTTAATTGGATGCTTTCAAACATAAAATTTATTTTTAAAATATTAGGTTAAAAGGGAAAGTAAACCTGAATAAATGAAAATATAAAACATCTTGTATGACGTAACTACAGAAAAAAAAAACTTTCTTTTTTTATTGCTTTAAACCAGAACACCCTAGAGGATTTTACCCTATTTAATTACATTTTTCCCATCATGCTTGAGAAACTTCATCTTTCTCCTTATGCAAAAATGCAATGCATTTATTTTAATTACATTTTCTTATAAGTGATGTAGCTAGAGGTTTTGACGATACGTCAGAATGAATTTATTTCTTTTCATTTTTTTAATAACTTTCCTTCAGAGACACTTTACTACTTAGATTTTTGTATTTTCATACTGCATATAAAATTGAACTTCATCACTTGTGTGCCTACCTTAATATAGCATAAAATTTATTTGATTTAGGTGTAATTACTATTAAACTGGGTAGAAAAATAAAGATTTTCATGGTTACTTTTTTGTTAGGCACACTAAAGTGCAATGTGGAATAATAATTATAATTGACTATTTTACAACTATTATTGAAAAAGTCTAGCATGCATAAAAAATACAAGACATAGAGAAATAAATACACACATACACATGTACATTAGGGTGGATCGAAAAAACTTTTTTTCGAAATTCACATTGCCTGAGTCATTATATGGTGCCAAACTAGCTGAAACCAATTGTCTCCAAATTTCAGCTTAAAATGTTGATATCTTGAGGTTCCACACTTCAAGTGAATGTTTATATTGGCTTTTTTTCAACTTTTTAATGATTTTTATGTAAAAAATGGTTTTTTAAATTTAATATTTTACTAAATAATTCATTAAGTTATAAAATAATATTAATGAATTACTTTCTCATTAATAAATTGTTTTATTGAAGCGTTACTGACAGATATCAGATCCAGAAATGGCTTTTTGCATATAAAAAAAGCAAATTATACTCTAAAATCTACTAGATGGCAGCGCGAGTTCTAATCTATTATATCATAACCTAATAAGGCACGTCACTTTTATTGTGTGGAATGATTCGTTTTTGCGATTGCCTTTGTTTCAACCACTTGTTTCTCCTTTGTAAGATTGAAGCAATACGTTTTATTAATTTTGATTTATATTTGACAAAAAAAAAAAAATAATACGGAGTTTTGAATTTAAATATGACCACAACTAGAAGTGAAACGTTTTGTAGTGTTTTCGGAATTCCAGTACTATTGAGAGATACAGTGTTACCACCAACGTATTCTGATTTAATGAAGCATTTCTTAATCACAAAAAATGATATACTGTGGAATAAGGGAACAAAAGGATCCTTTAGTAAAAGAGATCATCAAAATTATTTCTTTGGACGTTGAAAGAATTTGGAAGAAAGCCTCCTTGCCTGTGGCAAGTCACCAAAAAGTAATTCCCCTTATTAAAAATTATAATGAAAGATACGATCACAACTTAATTCTATACAAGTAGCACAGTCTTTGTACACCATATACTTCGATGAAAGAAAGGACACAACTATTATGTAAGAAGTGAAGCTCTTTATATACTACTGTATCTGTGGAAGAGCATATTGGTATGTTGTCAGAACCTGGTTCTGTTCACATAGGACATGTTACTCCGCATTCAGGCTCTAGTACTGATATTACCTGCAACATCATCAACGTTGTTACACAGAAAGAGATTGCACTTTAGGATCTTGTTGCCGTTGGGTGAGATGCACCGAAAGTCAACATTGGGAAGAAAAATGGCGTAGTTAGACAGCTTGAAATCTTTGTTGCCCATAAATTGCACTGGTTTGTATACTTATTGCATACTAATAAACTACCTCTTCGCCACCTTTTCCATATCATTGACGGAAAGACATCTGGGCCACACCAGTTTTCTGGAACAATAGGAAAATTTCTGGAAACGCATGAAACGTTTGCTGTGACAAATTTTATTTCTATTCCTGTTGCTCTGCCTGAAATTGATAAAAAAGACCTCAGTACAGACCAAAAGTACCACTTCGATATGTCTAGGGCAGTATGCTCGGGACAGTGCCATCCAGATTTGGGAAACAGAAGTCCAGGAAGGATGTCTCATTCAAGCTGACTCACTACAGCGAACTGAATACTGCGCCTGTACGTGTCGACTGCCGAACCAACAGAATGCTTTAAACTCCTAGTAGACTATGTGATGAAGTTTACGTGCCATCCTGGTTTGAAATAAAGGAAATCCCAGGAGCTACTCATGGAGCACGGAATGATGAAAAGAAGTTCATTCTTCCCAGAAGATTTTAAGTGAATCATTCATGAAGTTATTCAGAGGAACTCTTATTTTGCTCATTCTGAAAATATTCTGTTGGCAATGCTGTTTGATGAATGATCACATATTCGAGAATTTGACCTAAGAAGAATATTGAAAGCAAGAAAAACTGACTGGAAGGGAAAAATACGCCAATTTGATCTTCTAAATATAAATTTCGAAGCAGAGTAGTATTTTCAGATGATTCACTGGGACAATCCTTTGGAACCACCAGCTACCATGAACCACAGTGACGAAGACGTAGCAAGTATGATCAGAAACGGTTCAGAATTTGAAATAGAGAAGTTTCCTGGCCGTTCTCAAGCAGCAGAAAGGCATGTAAGACTACGAACACAAGCATCATTGGTAACATGTGGAGCAAAAGCCAGAGATGGATACATTCGTTGTGGAATCAAATCACGAAAGGAACTAAAAAAGTTCATTATTTTGCCAGACATGTGGACTCCAAAATTGAAGACTGATTAAAGTAGTGAATAATACTCGAAAGGTAAATTTGGTATCATTTCCTTTTCTGTATTAGTGTGCTTTCTAAATATTAATTGTCTTTAAAAATGAAGTAATATGCAAATATTTAATAACTATGTTTTCAAAATGTACCCCAAAACTTATGACGCTCTGTTTCAAGTTAGTGACTTTTTTTTTCTTCTTTCTTTCTTTTTTGTTTGTTTGTTAACGGCGATAAAACATTGCCGTATTGTTTCTTTTTAGTAGTTAGAACTGTTTTTGAGTCAGAAAATAAAGTTATTGTAAACATTAATATAAATTTTAAAAAATTAATTTTTTTTTTACTTTATACGTTAACATTCCTTTCTTTGAGCCCAATTTTGGAACCTGAAGACAATCAGTGAATGGACTAGAATTTTTTTTTTGTGACTTTTTTGACATACAGTACCATTTGTTGAGTCAGGCAATATTAAAATAAAAAAAAATTTTTTTTGGCCATTTTCACTCCACCCTAATGCACATGCCGGCCACTTTAATGTGACCTACACGTAGTGAACAACATCAGCACGAATAACCAATCACAGAAGGCACGTAGCGATAACAGAGGTAGATGGCATATAAAGAGCACGTAGGGGAAGCGTATGCAAAGTAAAATCCTTGAAATTATGCAGAATCTCAACGATTTATCAGATATCCAAAAGGGTGTGATCATTAGCTTCCACTTCAAGGATAACCACATTTCCGAAAGTGCTCTTTCTGTGAAATGTTCGCATTCCGCCATGGTGAAAGTGTATAGTCGATGGCAAAATGGCGCCATCAAACAGGAATGAAGTGAAAAATACTGTGACATACAGGCTATAAATGTCAGAGGTAAACGGCAGTTGATTAGATGGGCTCGGGTGAATCGACGATCAAGCATGAACAACTAACAACCCTAATGAACTAAACGGCAACTCAGCTAGCTTTACTACAAATTGGGCTCCGTTTCAAACAGATGGTTCCCACACCTATTCGAACGACAGTAAATTGACGACGAAGTCTGGAATTTGTATGTAGTCCACTTAGTAGAACCAAGTGGTTTTGTCCGATTAATCATGTTGTTTGCTCTATAGGACGGGTGGATGCTGCTGTATATGGCATAAAACATCGGAACATTGACATGCTGCAACAATCATTGGACATGTACAAGCTCGAGGGGGCAGCGTGATGGTCTGAGAAAGACTTTCGTGGCATTCTCAGGGCACTCTCATCGTTGTGTATGGCGTTACGGATCAGTTTAAAAACGCAGCTCTCCTGGCGGACCACGTCCACCTTTAAATGAGGATTTTTCTTGCTAAGCACGATGGCACCTCCCAGCAGGACAACGCGATATCTCATACAGCTCAGAGTGCACCTTCGTGGTTCAAAGAGCACAAGGATGAGTTTTACGTACTTTCTAGGCCCCCAAATTCCCCGGATTTCAATACAATAGAGAATCTTTGGAAGTACCTCGATCGATTTGTTCGTTTCATGGATCCTCAACCACGCAACCTTCAGCAGCTGAAGACGGAACTGGTGTCTATGTAGCTTCGAATTCCCGTGAGCACCATCCAGCACCACACTGATTCTCTTCCTGCCCGTCTAGCAGCAGTCCAGGCAGGCTGTGGTGGATATTCTAGATACTGACAGCTGATCACATTGAAGTGACTGGACTGTCCACGTACAATATGTATGTATATGCATATATATACATATACATTTATATACATCCGTCCCTTCATAGGGGGTAACGTTAGCCGCCTACCGAGTGCCCCATAATAAAACTGCCTGTACTTCGGTCTTTAGTAGTGGCCAATGACTGATGGACAAGTGCCCACCCGAAAAAAAAGAACATGAAATTCTATGCAAGGAGAGTTGAAAAAAAATACGAAACGCAAATAAAAAATTCAAAAACATTTTATAATTGCTCAGTTTTAGATAAAAAGATTATTTACAGATAACCTTTTTTTTCTTTAATTGGCTGACAGCTTATTACTTAATTGTAACTGCTGCTTGTAAAAATATTTAGAAAACAGCAAGTTTTATTCAGTTTCACTGGAAATCAGCTCTACTTACAAAGATGCATCATATTTACTGATTATCATAATTTAGTGAAATTTAAGGAATGGGAAATTTAAACGTGAGAAAGGAAGCTCTATATCTTTCTACTGTCTTCTGAGAATGTGCAACCATTGCTCCCCTCCTTTACCTGCAATAAGCGCGAATCTAAAGCGGGTTGAACCTCTCACACTTTCCATTGTTTCCAGTATCGTTATTTTGATGATTTCTAGGAGTGCAGACCTTCGCTCAGCATTTCTAACGCCTCGAGTGATCGCATCGAGTTTCTAGATTAGTGTGGATTTTGGAGTGTGACTGCACAATGAGCAAACGGTTCGATACTATCCATCTCATCTGCGTTTCTCAAAGGGGTTGTTTTTTGTCGAGTTCATGTAATAAAAAATATACTGCTAAAGGACAAGTGAATGTTCTCAGGTTTTCTGTGGATTGCGTGAGGTCTGTTGAAGTTGCTAATTTCAGGGAGCGTCAGTCGAACAGCTAAAACAAGGAAAGAGTTGAGAGGCGTACCGATAAGTAACCCAATGTACTGTACAACCCACTGTTATGAGGGAGAAACTTATAGCGAAATTGAAATTTCTGATTTAGTTTTCAAAACTGATTGATAAATTGTTTTGAAATCGCCATTGTGATTTAACATGTTAGTATAAAGTTAGATCGATAATTTTAATTAATAAATTTAATTTTAATTTTAACATCAAAATACTTTATATATTTTCGTATACTATTCTTTTAAAATTCATAAATTGTGATTAGCTGCAATCAATAGAGCAATTTTTAACACAGATGCGGACTATTAAACTATGTGTGGGCTATTTAAATTCTAGTAGTTATTTATCGAATGGTGTAGATTTTTAAAATTTTAAATTATAGAAAAATTCAGTCTTTCAAACGTTTAACGGAAATCAAGTTTTTTTACATGATCTTTTTTGAAAAGCTACTAAAGTACCTATGAAAATTACTGGGCGAAAATGCTATCATTAAAATATTTCTCCTTAAAATGACTCTAAATAACTTTTTCATACAAGAATAATAATTTCAGTAACTCTACACAAATTTTTATTGAGTACACACATAAACGCCATTATATTATCTCAGCATATTTTTATTTTATTTTTGTTATTTGAATTTTTTGTCAAAACTTAACTATCAAAGCGCAATTTTAAAGTCTTGTAAAAGTATGCACTTAAAAATGCCATTTGCTCTTCCAAAAGTGTCTCCAAAGTTTTTAGTTTTACACTCTAGATAATCTCTGTGTAATTCATACAGCATTTGAAAAGTTTCCCTGATGGTTATACGATGTCTTCATCCCTTTTCGAGATACTTATGTGCAAATAAAAAATATAATATACAGAACAGTTTTTTAATTTATTTAAGTATGTTCTAAATCCTTTTTGCTTTAGCTTTTCATTGACTGTAACTAATGAATGGAGCTGGCACTATTCGCTAATACAAAAATCAATAAGCATGCATTTTGTAACAATTTTTTCTTTATTTCGAAAGGAAAAAGAATGTAATAGCACATATTTATTATAGATACCTTTTTTTACTTTATGAATAAAAGGGATAAAGGATTTTAAGTAGGGATATATACACATTTAATTTATAATCATAAAGGATATTCTGATAATTTCGTATTGCAAAAATACATATGTTTAAATCTGACTCTTATTTATACAGATGATATTGCAAAGAAAAAATAATTAACAATAATTTAGCTTTGACATAAAGTATTTCACACATTTACCCATTCATTCAGATAATCTACGATATTTTTTTATGACGAAATAAGCACCCGCCATTTTCCAGGTGGCTTCAGGGGTATAGGGTAAAGCCATTATTTCCTATGGGGTAAGGTACCGAAATAAATAGGTCATAGAAGTCATGCAATAAACTTCGGCATATGTAAGCATAACCCCATAAAGACACTATTTGCTGAGGTTGTCGATTTTCTGAGGCGGACAAAGTTTGTGCAAAATTTAACTTCGGTAATCTTTAAAGCAATCACTATTCAAAAATTTAACCCAAGTTAAATTTATCCGTTAAAAGTTAACCACCTAAAAGTTGTACTACTGTTTAAGCATTACCTGTTCGTGTAGAAGAGGTTGCCTTTGGTATACAGGTAAATAAAAAATAGTTTAATTGGATTAAATAGTTAGATTAAGATCAGTAGTTAGACTAAGTACTAGATGCTTTTAGGAAGCAAGCACAGAAACATATGAATCTAGCGCAAAAATATCAATCAGTTACTGATCATCATTTTGCATCAGGTGTATGTTTCCTTATTTTAAAATTGTTATCCAGCAGCGACATGACTGTTTCGTCCGTAAAATATCTTATCCTGCAAAAACAGACGTTCAGCTTCAATTCTCTGTTGTTGTATTAAGACTAAGCTACATGAGGGCTCTCTGCTTAAGAAGGTGCTGTCTTGGGAATTTTTAGGGGATTCTGACGCATATTCACGTTCCATGTGAAGAAAATCATCCAAAACTCCAGACCATTAAATCGACAGCCGTGCGGTAAGCCAAAACCCCTAACTTTCACACTTAAGCCTTCTACCAGGTTGAGTGTCTTATCCATTCGGCCATTGGTAGGCCCTGGTTATGTGTATGAAATGTGTTTTTTATTTAGTTTATTGATTTCGGCTGCATGCGAACAGAAGTTCCTTACGCATTTGGTGATTTTGTTTGTTTGTTTGCCAAGAGATTGCAGCTCACGCCACCGAATGTGTCATTTAGAGCTGCCTACGTCCTTCCTGGAGTTTCCTGCCACAATTTGGATCTTCACTAGAACTGGGGCTTCTGAATATTGATACTCCTCGGAAACTGCGTTCTTGACCGCCACTTACTTTCAAACTCCGCCAAAACTTTCGGAACCACGGATTTAACTTGCACGTACACCACATGTACTACACGGTGGTCTTCAGTAGTACGTTGGATTCGAACCCGCAACCTTCGGTTTACTAGTCGAACACCTTACTCACGTGGCTACTACGGCGGATGGCTTATGATTGAGGAATTTTGTTGGAACGACAATTTTTCTTTCATCCCAAGTACTTGCACGGCGAATAAGCCACTTGGCACTGATACTGTTGACATGTTAATCCACTGCCAACGGTACAAAGGCTGAGAGGTGCAATTGCAGCACTATATGTAATAATAGTGTTGTATTTAATAAGCAATTTCACTAAAACTGGTTTACTTAGACATACAGCATTATAAAAGAGTTTTTTGACTTTGAGTCCAGCCAAGGTAGCCGCTGAACTGAAAGTCAAAAAAGCAGGCTTAAGGGCTTCCCCAAATTTGTAGACTAAGATTATCTCGGATGGCTCAAGAGGAAACATGCTAGTTGGAATAGTCCAGCAAGTTTAAATAATTATAATTGTATGTTTTGATAAATGACTCTAGTCGTCCACAGTGAAACTAGGCATTCTTAATTAATTGCTCATGACGACGTATGATGTAAGGTATAGGCAAAATGAAGACGAAAGTACTATTATTCACTTCATAAGCGGCAGCAATTGTTTGAGATTTTTGTCTTTTGGGAACATCTCCCTTCCTCCATTCCACTCTTAAGTCTCCTTTTATAAAGAACTATTTACAAATTTCAAGTAAGAAAGGTAATTTCTATCTTAAAAAGCATTAATTATTATAATGTTACATTAAAGAGCTTTTAAGCAAACATATTACACATATCTCAAATGTTTCAATTATTTATACTTGTCAAAAGCGAATAAGTTGATAGAAGTTTTAGTAAATATGACGCAATGAACGTGGTAGATAACTGAAATGTGAAGGACTTTTGTTTTGGCCTAACTCGGAGCTGTCGTTAAAACGGTCTAGAGTTTTGGGCGGTTTCTCCGGGTGCAACGTGAAACCACATTAGAAACCCTTAAAAATTTATCTGCCAGAGGCACGCCCCCAAGCAGATATCCTTCGTGTAGGTTTGTCTTAACATGACACGCACTCAAGTGGAAAGGGGTCTCACACTGGAGAACCACCTGGGTCCACTAAGGTAAATGCGGTTCTGACTACCATTAAAGCTATCATTAGCTTTCTCGTTTGTGCCTCTTTCTTTACGCACAGTTTCATCAAAGTTCGCTTCCATAAGTTTCTTGCCTTTCGACAGCTTGCTGCTATCATATTTTTGCAGCCAAACTACTCGGAACTTTGGGTGAAAGGCTGCAGCCAGTTGGTATTCTTCGTCTTCCATTAATCTATCAAAACTTTTTTATCCAATATAATAGAGCATTAGCTAAAGAGGTGCAACATTGCAACAAGAGTATCATGCAATTTGAACATTGTTTTCGCAGTTGTTGACAGAAGAGTCTCAATATATGTTTGAGTTACACTTCCAGGACAGCTTTTTCGCCTCCACTCAAACAAAATCACGCCAGTGAAACCAACTAAAATTAACGGTAGTTAAGAAAAACTTTAGTATGTTTTTAGCTAATTTTAGCTAATTAGCTCTCAAGTTGAAATATAAATTGTTAAGCGATATGTTAACTTCGTTAAGTATTAAATTAATGGTATTCTTCACAGCTTTGTAGATTTATATCTGCATCATGAAGTTAATTACGATTTAAAATGCCATTTTACGATCCAAATCCTCGTCATTTGCGGGTCTTTACATGTTCTGCTTTTCAAATACTACTTACACGCTTAAATCTAGTGATTAAAACTAACACTAATTTATTGATTAAATTTCTTATCGGCCGATTTAAATCCTTTTACGCCAAAAAATACTCATTCGAGACAATAATTTGTGAATGCCTCAATTCACCCCAGCACTCCCCATCCGCTATATTCTATTTAACTCATTTTCCGCAAAAATCTTGTCTATTTGAGTATTCTGTCTGTCTCTTCTCCCCCAGGACCCATATCCCCTTACTATCACGTGACCAACGCTCTTAACGGATAACGGTTCATAGTAAAAAGCGCGGTCAGGCCATAGTTGTGTGTGTATTCCGCTGGTGATAGTTTTATGTTATATCCGAATACCAAATGCATCATTTTCATATTCAGAGTTGTGAAATAAATTCAGCCTAGATATGGAGGAGATGCTTTAGGTAAAGATTTCGCTTTAATGACATAGTTTCTTGCGATTGGATTATAAAAAGCTGTTGTAAAACAAATGAAGTTATGATATCTCCACCCAAAGTGAGTAAGTAGTATTTTACCTTTTTCATGTCAATAAATTGGGATGCTTCTTTAATTAAATCTCACAGCTGGTTTAACTATGATTGCATTTCTGTATTCTGACTGAACTGTGAATTCGTTTTATAACGAGAGACTATAGTGAAATTATATTCTATTTATTAAAAAAATACTTTTTTATAGTGTATTAAGATATATGTAATGTATTTGCCTTGATTTAAAATTTATTTTCTCGGGCTTATAATAATAGATTACAGCTCTGATAATAAAAAATGAAGAAAACGAATCATTCAATATATTAATCAAAAACAGCAAATTTTAATAAAACACCCTTTTTCTAGCTTAAAATAATAATCTTAATTGAGTACAGATATGTTAATTAAAAAAGGGCTGATTTTGCAACAACGCTCATTCTATAGCTTAAATAATAATCATAATTGAGTACAGTTATATTAATCAGAAACGGACAGACACTCCTCATTTTTTGATTATTATTTAGCCTAAATGGAGCTGTTGTATAATGCTCAAAAATTGAGAATTTTTCGCTCCATTGATTTTTGTCGATGAATTGAGCAGATTTTACTCAATCGGGAGAATGGCTGTTTGAAGTGAAAAAGTGAGTAAAAATTTACTCCGTTTGATTATTATTTTACTCAATAGATTTAAGCGTGTAGGGTGAAGCCGTCATTACTGAAAGAAAGCGTCGTGAGTGATTTCAACGCTTCAAGAACGGAAATTTTCACATCGAAGACCGGCATAACACTCGAAGAGAGGAGGTTTTCGACAAAGCAGAACAGAAGGTAAGATTCGTGTTAAAGTGAAGAAAAATTGGCACAATCATTGGGAGTGACCCAGCCAACAATTTTAACTCTCAATCATAAACGTATTATCAGTTTTTAACACTAAAACCTCTAATTTCAAGGGAAGAGGAGTTGCCGACAGATTATTTCATGAATTGTGTTGTCACAATTTTTCACGTAATATAGCCAGAGGATAGACCCGTGCAACTGCTTCCCCTCTTCTCCGACATTCATATTTGCTTTAACAAAATGGTAGTAAAACCATTTTCAGCAGCGCGAGCAACTGCAACGAAACATGACTGATGCACACATCTAAAAGAGTTAGTTTAACAATACAGCATAGGGCTAAATTATCCGCAAACTTTCAATGGAGAAACGCTGAACCATGATTTGGTTCTTTGATCAGTTTAAGTACCAAATCATGATTCAATGTTTCTCCATAGAAAAGTTGAAGCTAATTTACAGTAAATTAGCTGCAACCTTTCTATGGATAAACAGAACCAAATCAAGGTTCAACGTTTCTCCCTTGAAATTCTGCAAACTAATTTAGCGCTATTGTATGGTGAAATGTTGACCTAGTTCTATTAACAGTGTAATCCAGTGTAATTTATATTTTTAAAAATCATTTTTGGTCTTTATTTCAGATGACACTTATTATACTTCTCATCACATAAGAAAGGTATCATACTTGGAATTGGCATTAAATTATAAAAGATCATTACTCTCAAGTTTCTACTTAGACAGAAAAACTATTCTAATTTATACAAAATTTACACAAAAAATGCACAATAATATAATGCGCGTTATCAGTTCTAAAAGTTGAACGTATGCAACTGCTTCAAATCTTAAAAGCATAGCAAAATGTTAAAGAAATATTTAAATAACAACAATGAAAAATATATTATGCATGTGCTTTTATAAAATAATTTACCATCACTGATCAATACACGTCTTTGAAAGCAGTAATTTGTGTTTCAGAGTTTGAAAGACGTATTAAGGTAGGTAAAATTCTGCCAACAAAAAGGAAATGCTTTACTTTAGTGGACAATGAAATCGAAGTACTTTTATTGTCAGAATCTTTTAAAAATGAATTATCATATTTGTGTGTATTATAGAAAATGCAGAAAAGGTTCCTGTAAAGATGCACCAGGACTATGACAGTACTTTTACGGAACTGTATTTCTGTAATTTAAAGAAAAAATTTTCATTGTTAGTTTTCTCATCGATACAGTTTCTTTTTCTTCTTTCTTTTACGAGAATGAATATTTCTTTCATAAACATCATATTAGAATAGACACCAAATAATTAAAGATGTGCATAAATAACTGATTCGTTACCAATAGACTGAAATAATTATAAACCTAACCGAAGTATTGATTGTTGACAAATTAAACTCTTTTGATATCGTATTACAGAACAACGTTATTTTCCCTTCCTGAGTTAATTAACTGGTAGGGGAATAATTCTGATCTCACCCTCGACGAATCGATGAATTACTTTCGCCACTAATAACCATGTAACTACTTCAATGTTATCGGTAAATGAAAATTTTCACCTGGAAATCTGGCGGTAAATATCTAGTTATTGGCCACTCGAGTTTATTATTTGAGTGAACTCAAATGCGTCATGGAATGTTCGAAATTTTGATTGAAGACGTTTAAAAATTAGATACAAATTACCAAAATCCTTTTCTATTGACGGAAAGAGTATGTATCTGCAATAGTTTCCGAATATCACTTTCAGCACTATTTCGAAACAAAACGACGGGGATGTTTCGGGAAATGATTAAACTAATATATTTCTTCAAAAGTTTTAGTTAGGAATACATCAGCAAATTATGTAGCCTAATATTTCTCAATCACTACGCTCCAAGTTTTAAATTAGTAAAATTCTATTTCATTCAGTTCGCATAGAATGCTTACTTAAAGGTACAGGATTATTGTAATTAAATGTCATGGTAGATGGCTAAAGTGTGAAGGTCCTGGATTTGAGTCCTCGTGCGGCTGTCGAAGTAACGGTCTGGAGTTTGGGCCTGTTTTCTCCAGATGTAACGTGAATGCATGTAAGAGCCCCTTATAAAGTAATCCACCCTCCGAGGCATATGCCCCTATGAAGAAGGAATTACTTGTCGGGGGCGTTTTAAATACTTATGAATGGTTACTTTTCGAAGTATCTTCGCATAGTGGTAGAGCGTTGTAATCTTACACAATAATCCAGCTGAATATCACTTTGCGAATCTACTAAAAGAGACGATTGTTGGAGAACAAAACAGTTATTTAACTTCTTAGAAACGATGCATAAACACGGGATGGTGGAGCCTGGGAGACACTTAGCTGGGATGGTCAAAAGGGATCTGATTAATCAGAAGTGAAATTCAATCAAACAATGATCAGGAGGTTGTCAAAAAGTTAAAACTTGGCATATTATAGGAACAAACAAACGAGAGCCAATAATACATTCATTATTAAAGATGCCGAAAAACGTAGGATATTCATACTCAGAGAGATGGTAAAACATAACAAAGAGCAGGGCACCCCATTATTGACGATAAAACTAGCCAAATTACAATAAACCCGTTTGATACAAAATTAGTTCAGAAAATTTTTAACTGATCTACGCTCATATTTGGTGATGAATAAAAAAGTATTGTACGTGTATAGGGAGGCCGTTAAGCAAAGAAGCATATTAATTAAGTGTAACTGCTTTGCAAGAGTAAAAGATGTTTCTTAACAGCTAGGAACGCGAAAGAAATGCAACCCACTTATTATTGACATTGAGCAAAGGGTGAAAGAATATTTTAAGTATACAATTAGAATAGATAAACATTTAACTGAAATTGAACATATGGGGAAAAGCGTAATAGAAAATTTTGAAAGCCGGTATAGTTGTTGTTGTTGTTGTTGTCCTCGTGTCCATCGATAGACCATGGAAAGAGGGGTGCCAGTTCCCCCGAGGGGCTTGGACTTCTACTTGTTGGACCCTAATTTTGAACCGATTCCAGATGCGGGACCAACCACCACCTGAAATCTGCACCCCCAGAGGTGTCGTTTAACAACTTGGAGGACTTTCGAGCCACGACGGATTTTACGTGCACCAGCTCCCATTAGCGTACGCGGTTCCACAGAGGACGAGCTGAGAGGGAGATGACCCTCCCAAGCACTGGCCAACCCGGATGCTGCTTCACTTGCCGTGTTCTTATGGGAACGGAGTTTAGCGCCCAGACCACTGCGGGACGCCGGTGTAGTTAAAAATAAGAAGAGAATTTTAAGTTAAAGTGTTTGATTTAAAATATATTACATTTATGAAACTGAACATTAATGACAATTAATACAAAATATGTAATCTTCATCACAGCCCCTCGTGTAGGCTTACCATAATACAAAATACACAAAACACTCTAAAAAATAACCAGTACACAAAATGAATTGAAATTTAAGCTGAATAAACTCAAAGAAGAAATGGTATGGCTGTTTGTGGGATTATGGCAACACTACGCACGGGCAATCTGCCAAGGATAGAAGGTGGCTTAGTAGGAGGACTTTCTAAGAGGGTTCTAACGCGCATTCACGTTACATCTGGAGAAAACCTACCAAAACTCCAGTCGGTTAGATCGATAGCCGCGCGATGGGACCCGAACACGGGACTTTCACACTTCGGCCGTCTACCATTTTCAGTGATATAACCAGTGTTCCATGGTGAGGCTTGTAAACGGTATGCCATAAGAAAAAAAAATATTTCCAAGCTTTAGCAATAGACGACACTTTAAGCAAAATAAAGGATATGTCATGCGCAGAACACATTCCGTTTGTTGCAAAAACGTGGGGTACAAGACAGTTTCCTCATAAGCCCAACGTGACTCTCTCAATGAAAAATCGCATTCTGCTTGAGAAGCTCTTTTACAAGAACGGTGATTTTCACCAGTACCTCTAAAGTTCCGGACTGTAAAGAAGTCTGTTTTTTTTTCTTCTTCTTCTAAGTGAAATCTTGCAAGAAAGTAAACTAATTGCTTCGACGTCAATAGACTCACCTATGAAAAACATCCCAAGTATCTAGGATTCATCCTGGATCCTGAATTCAACAGCAACAAGCATATTAACCAGCTGGTTTCAAAGGCTCGTAAGCGCATTAACATTCTTAAATATCTAGCTGGCAGGGATTGGGGAGCTGATGCTATCACTCTTAGAACCACATATATTTCGCTTATAAGACCTATTCTGGAATATGGCTACCCTATTTATTCCTGCGCGTCTGAAACCAATCTCCAGAAATTAGAACGTGTACAACTGAGTGCCGCTCGAATCATTCTCGGACTTAAAAATAGCTGTCCTTCTGGTATAGCCCTATTTGAAGCCAACTTACAACCATTGCATCTTAGAAGAAGAGCTATCTTGGTAAAATACTTTAATAAAATTTACAGCTATGGCTCCCAACATCGTACTTCCTTGTATTTGCACACCTGGCATAATAATCAAAGACTTAAGAAATTCAGCCCTTTTAGTTTGGCGGAAACTCAAAACCTGATCTCTCGTGAGGTTGAACCTCAATCTTTGAGATCTTGTATTGATCCCTCAGAGGGAATGCCAAAAGTTTTCTTCCAGTTTGATCTGAATTCCACTGCAAATAAGCAAACTCATCATGACGACCATCTTCGGCAGCTGGCCCTGGAAATCATTAGTCACATTCCTAAAGATGCAGTGCAGGTCTATACTGATGGTAGCCGTACAGAAAACCGTACTGGCAGCGGTATTTATATTAGAACTCCTCATCTTGAGACTTCATTAAAACAGCGAAACCCTGATACTTGTTCTGTCTTCAGGAGCGAATTAATTGCAATAAATGTTGGACTTGACGCTATCTTAACTATTGATTATGAATTTGGTGAACTTTGGATCTTATCGGACAGCCGCAGTGCACTTCAACATCTTAGTGACTGGTCCTCTGCAGGCGATGAAACCAGTATATCTATCCTGCTCAAACTAAAGAAACTTTCTCAGAACCACGACATCTATCTCCAATGGATCCCATCACATGTAAACATTAGTGGTAATGAGGTTGCAGATAGATTGGCCAAAGAAGGCAGTGAGGACGAAACGACCACTGGTGTTTCGCATACTCACCAAGAACTGTACTCAAATGAAAAATCTAAATTAAATTAAATTTGGCGCATTCCACCTGCGGACCAATGGTACACCGGAACATCCCCTGGCTTTCTACTGGAATTTAAATGTGACCGTGGCTCCCAGACTGCACTTGCTAGACTTAAAAGTGGCCGCCTTAAGTGTCTTTCGTATGAACATGGCAAGAAATTCCACCTCACTTGCAAGAAATGCTGTGATCATCCAGCCTCTCCAGAGCACATACTGAGTTGCGTCGGACTTTCTAAGGAGGACTTAACATCTGCTCCCCTTTTAGTTATTGATTTTCTGTCGGTCAACAATCTATTGGAGTTGATCTGACTTATGTCAGATCTTTAAAGAGGATAAGCAACAACACGTCAATAGAAGATGTGGCCACAGAATTGCAGAATGAGACAAGCGATTTTGTGCAAAGGTGCTGTGCATGGGGAATTGCCAAACCTTTGAGAGCGCCGCTAGCAGCTCAGTGTCAACAGATCATCCATATAGGATGGCAAAGAGCGAAATTGTGCAGCTTCTATTGAACTGAGCCCCAGGAGGAGGAACACCGACTTGCCTCGGGGTCTCCCAATTTTGAACCAAATCCAGGTGAGAGACCAGCACCTGGATTAGCACATCCTGAGGTATTGTTTGAGAATGGAGCCACGGCGGATTTTACGTGCACCAACTCCCTTTATCCTACGCGGTCCCACAACAGTCCAGACGAGTCCAGAGAAGTAGTTTCCCTCCCAAGAGCTGACCAAGGTCGGTGATCGAGATTTTTCCCCGAGGGTGGCTGAGAACTCAGAAATAAGAATGCAATATAACCAATAAAATAGATATAACATATATTTTTTGGGTGGGGGTGGGAAAATGAGTTTTTATATTGCTATATTTTGCCTTAAAGTGTTCCTACATAAAATTTAAAAAAAATTAAAACAGAAAAAAAAATTCATAAATCGAGTTTAAAGTTTTTGCAGTTGGAAAACAACCTATTAGAAAAAAAAATAATAATAAGTTTGGCTTAGATCCGTAGCTTAACCTAAAATTTTCTAAGAGGAACTTTCAATATGCCGACCAGATTGTATGGTGGATAAAGCACCGTACTACGGTTTCGAGTTCAACTCCCGGCGGTCGGGGTTCGATCCCCGACTGGGTTGTCATTGTGTCCATCCCTTCATAGGGGGAACGTTGGTCCACCTGCTAGGTGCCCTCATAATAAAGTGACCAACAACTCCGGCCTTAGTAGTGTCCAATGCTTCCAAGGTAAGAGCCCCGCCACTTGAATAAAAAAATATAAAAAAACTTTGTCGAATATACCTTGGAGTTATGGAAAAATTCAGCTTAATTCCATTACTTCACAAGCGCGAGATTTTACTTAATTACTCATTATCATTTTCGAATTTACTCATTAAGTGTTTGAAAAATTCCATTATGGAAAATATTCGCAAAAATAAGTTTGATTGCAAAGTCACAACAAACGGCCACTGTGACATCATTTTGAAGTCACAAACAACCAGAAGTCACAAAGCAGTCACACAGTGACTCCACAATGGAGTCATTTAGTGACCGGTCACACCACAGTAGTCACAAGATGATTTCCCAGTGCCGTCACCTGTTGACTGGTCACAAATAAAATGTCACTGTGACCATACAGCAGAGTCGCATGCTCCGTTGAATCAGTATCGCTCACAACTCATGATGTGACTAGTTTGTGACAACTGTGACCCTCTGTGACGTCAAAGAGAATCTTTTGTGGCCATCTGTGCTATTAGGGAACATAGAAACCAGAAATTTAGGAATATATTATTCAAAAAAAAAAGGAAATGAAATTACAGAATTCAAATAATAAAAATAATAATAATATATTTTTTTTACAGTTGAAAAGAGAAACTCGAAACCATCTCACATTTTTGAGGCTTGAAATATTTTTAAAAACTATAGAAATTAAAAACAAAAAAGAATCACTGCACACATTTTCAGTACAAACGCCACTTGCAGATGAAGAGACACACGGTATATTATCAGACAATTTATTAATATAACGTGCATAGGCCCCCTACGTCACACGATTCAGATAAATGTCTCAGTTGCAACAAAGTTTCATTAAAACTGTCTTTCACTAAAAATTTTTACAAACAGATACAACTTTTTCACAAACCTTCTCTACAGAATGTCTCGAAAAGGTGGTAACGTGCTTTAATTCTTTATTCATTAAAGATAAATAAGCATTATAAATTGAAAAAATTTTCAAAATAAGGTAGCAGAAAAGAAACAACGTTAGTAAAATATTCCTGTCCTTCATTTTTTAAAACAGATGCTTTTTAAATTTGTATACCGCCCCCGTACGAAAAATTTAGCACTTTGTAAAATTTGTCCCTTACACTTATGAGGTAATGTACAAAATTTTAGAATCATATCCTAAAAATTGCCAGAGATATGAAGATAAATATATGGTCACCTGAACCACTTTTCTGTTTAGTTAAGCAATACTATTCCGGCCATCATTTACGTATAAAATGTAAGACCGTGAACAGGTATTTATGAATTTCCTTTAAACTCAGCACAATAAACAGTAAAAATGTTTCTTTAAGTTTTGAATAAGTCATTTTTATTTCTTAAAGATGAAACAGTTTCTTCGAAACAAACTCTAAAGTTCATGAAAAACATAAGTTCTCTGAAATATTTTTATTTCGGGAAAAAAAAAAAAAAAAAAAAAAAAAAAAAACTTCAGATCTTCTTGACAAGTATCCTCAAATGTGTTGACACTTTTGTCAGTTATGAAGAAATTTTCACAACTAAAACATGAAAAAGAAATAATAATCTTTACATTATTTTGCAAAGGAAGCATCTAAAATTTTATTCAGTTTTTCAAAACATTGTACTGTAACAAAAACAATTTCTAAGAATGAAGTAATAATTTTCGTGTCTGGTTTTTATGTGTTTGAAACGAGTTGACATTTTCTGGTTCAGGTATGTGAATTCTTTCAAATAAAGACTTTGAGTGGGAAAAATCGAAATCTTACATTTTATAGGTAACGAGTTACATTTTATAGATAAACATTTAATGCTTGCAAGTACATGTAACTTTAATTCTTTTATTAAAGATTTGCGTAATAGTTTGTTTAAGACGTATAAGAGTTTAATATTATCACCGAGATAGATTCATAATCTACTCATTTCATGATGTCAAAGATAGTAAAAACAACATTTTAAAAAATATAACGATCAGCTTTTTAAAGATAGTTATTAATAAAAAAAATAATAATAAATTTATGACTATACACAATTGAGTGAACAAATCATTTTTTGTGTTTCATAGATGTTGCAAGCTCATTGCTGCGTTTGAGAATGGGGACATCATTTTTTTCATAATTTACTCTCATTGTAATATTACGATGAATGCTACATCAAATAGTTGTTTATTCTGTTTCCAATATTGTTCGTTATAAAAGGATGTATAGACGTGGAATACATTTAAAATTATGCATATTTTTTATCGAAATATTAGATGATTTTTAAGGGTTTCAAGCATTATTTCATACGTTGCACTTGAAAATTTAGAGCTGTAGTATGAATGTAATTTTTACGGATCCTCAGTGATTCGATTGGCTATTTTCCACAAGAACACCGAAAATGACGCAGCGCCTGCGTTACTCAGTGCATGGGGAGCTGATGCATGTAAAATATATAATTAACTTTAATTTCCTCAATGTTCAAGCGATTTTTCTGGGATTACCGACACAGGTTCTAGGTTTCTCATCTGAAGTTTGCTCAAAATTAAGAAATCACTTATGGGGGCCAACATTGGACTGTCTACTGTTGTTGTAGTTGCTTGTGCCCTCTCATAACCGCATGCGGTGCCAGATCCTCCCAGATAGGGGGGCGATGGGCACAGGGGTGTGCCTTCCAATTTTATTGGACCCCAGTGGGAGGAATTCCGATTTTAGCCCAGGGTACCCTAATTCTGAACTAATTCCAGAGGGCGGACCAACCCCCTGAAATCGGCACCCCTAGAGGTAGCGTTAAACGTGGAGAACATTGGAGCCACGACGGGTTTTACTTGCACCATATCCCATTAGTGTACACGGTCCCACAACAGTCAAGCCGAGAGGGAGTTGGCCCTCCCAAGCACTGGCCAAGATGGATGCTGCTTCACTTCCCGCGTTCTTATGGGAACGGAGTTAAGCACCCAGACCACTTTGGTACGGACTGTCCACTAGGCGCCCATAATGAAAAAACACATCTCTGGCCCTCTTTCTGGTCAAGCCTATGGTCGGTTGTCTAAAAATGGCCATTCTAATTTTAAACCCTTGCGAACCACGATTTTTGCTTAAAAGCACGCAAAACCAGTAAATTTCTTGCGATTTCGATGAAACTATCGCCATCTAAGGGACGGAACAGAATACATAAATAAACAAGCAATAATTACTGTGAATATGCTTAAATTCATTGACGCACACGTGTACGTCATGGTTTTGGGTCACGAGAATTTCATGACATGTGCATGTACGTCATGATGCGCAAGTAATTAAAGAAAAATTTTAAACTAAAACACAGATAAAATATTGGGTGTATTTTATTACATTTTATTTTTTAAAAATAATCTGCAGTAAAATACTAATAGTGCACGTCTTCACATTATGGTAAAATAAATAAAAATCATTAAAATTTTCTTTTATTTGAATACTTAAATGTTTAACCACTGGCCTCCGAGGTGATGTAGTGGCTAATGAATCATTCGATCACACTATATGTGAGGGATACAATCCCAGGGTACGCTTCAATGTTAATTTGCCCGTCACTTCATAGGCAGTAACGAAGGACTCCCTATAGCAAAATGGCCGATACGTCGGACCTCAGTAGTGGCGAATTCCTAGGCAAGTGACCAGCCTAGAAAAAAAAAATATATATTTAAACATTCCATAATGTGGTTTTTGCATTATATGCGTTATATGCATTATATGCATATAGTATGTTATGCGCACGTTTAGAAGTTGTTTCGAGTTTGTTATTTCACGCAACGTTACCGAAAGTGTGATCTAAGTAAAACCATTGGTAGAATGATTTTATGCTTTTGTTTTAAATTATTTGGCTCAGAACTTTCCGATTATAGGAAATTCATAAATCTTCCTAGAAATTATCGGGTTCAAAAGTTCTATCGTAATGCAACCTGGGTTAGCTAGCTGATTTTTATTCTCCGGTTAATTTTTAATGATATTCCCTTAAGATTAGCACTGTATAATTAATCAACGTCAGCTATCATTTTCACTAACAAATTTCATCTACTCTCTTTCTTGATAAAACTAATCTTTGAAACTATTGCAGAATATTCTCCCCTTCAAAATATATTCGTTTGCTTGAAGCCTGTTTAATTTCGATTTATGGTACTGAAAATTAGAAGCGCAAGGTCATCAATATATGACTTTCCTAGAATGCAATATATCTGTGCTTTGGTATCGATATTGTTTGAAATCATAATTAAATTCGGAATTAATATCATTAAATTGATATTTTTTTGAATAAATATTCAGATTTAGCAAGTTAAGTGCGGAGATATAATAATGTGATTTTTGTACATATTTCAATATTTTGAATTTTTACACTTTTCACGGTATGGACAATATACATATATTGAGTACTTAGACGGTACATTTGCCCTTAAGATTACCCAATTGGAATTTTATTTGCGACAGATTCTATACTTAAAGATTAAATACTTACACCAAGAGGGAGTGTATAAGACGCTGAACATGGTAGGTGGCTGGAGTGTGAAGGTACAGGATTCTGGCCTACCGAGCGGCTGGTGGTCTGGAATTTTGGGAGGTTTTCTCCAGATGTAGCATGAATACGCATTCGAACGCCTTAAAGTGTCCTCCAGACAAATTACCTCTACTTACGAAGATAGAACTGGCCTAGTATTGCCTAAACACAAAACAGAATTTATACTTATAATTTAAGGGGGTGGTCATAATTACCCCCACCTAAACCACAGAATTACAAAAAAGTGGTATTATTGTGTCGATTATTAGAAAATTATGACCACTTTGCTTCCTCTTGGTACAGTTAAGATAGTTAAGCAGTACAATAATTTTTGTTGAAGAAAAAAATAGGTGCAAAATAAAATTAAAGTTTAAAGTAAAAATTTAACATAATTTTTAATAGATACTGACGACAAAAATATAGTTGAAAATAAAAGTGCAAAAAAATGTTGAGTGACAAATAGTCAACCAGTACAATGATATTTTTTTCTCAGTAACACAAGTTTAACAGTTATTTAAGATAATGCAGCTAATTAATATGTAAAAAGAAATTATTTGTGGTCGAAATTTTTTTGTTATGAGGTCACATTTATTTTTATTACAAACTCTTCTTTCGCAGAAGTCGTGCTAGTTTCTTAAAATTGCTGATCTCAAGAACTCACAATAATTATTTGTTTCCTAGCTGAATTTCTGGGTGTTTTTCAATAACATTAAAAAATAATGAAATTCCATACGTTTAATACAGGATGTGAAAGTGTGTTCTCAATAACACCTTATGTCTTATCATATATTTGGGGACCCGGCGATTTGACAAAAAATGGGTCCTGTTTGGCCAAAGAGGTGAAATACGGAGTTTTAAGCAAATCCTCGGAAAGTAAATTTTTTTAATGTTTCTAAATATGTTTTCTGGCTGTGTTCACGGGTATAGATGGTAATTTTTTTGGTATTTGAACATTTTTTTAACAAAACATCCGTTTTATAATTTATTTTTAAGTTAAAACATAACAAATTAAGAAAGTATTTTCTGTTTTCTATTTTTTTTATTATTTAAGACAAAAGTATGTGATTTTCTTATTGGGATTGTCTTTATACTTTGTTTTTGGGTATAGTCATAATTACCTCATTTTAAAAAATAGCAGGGTAATTTGATAATGACCTAAAAATATTTAAATGTGTTAGAAAAAGTAGAAACTTGTCATCGCCACTTAAATACTTAGCAAAAGTAATTTTTAAAATGGATTTGCTTAACAAAAAAAAAAAAAAGTCGTTTGCACCAAAGAACTTTTAACACTGAACTGGAAAACCCGCTTATTGAAACATTTTGTAAGATGTTAGTTTTACAATTTTTACTGTTTTTAAAATATTTAAAATCAATGATGAACTATTCTTACAACTAAAAATGCATTATTAGCTCCATGCCTAATATTTTGACGAAACATAATCGTTTACAGAAGCATTGCTTTAGTTACAATTGCTTTGTGTTCATAAATACCCAAACCTACTCTAAATTTGGGAAGGCTTAAAGAAAGTTGTTAGCGTCTCTCTCTAAAACTTTGTATCAAACACTGAAAAATTAAAACTGGAAGGAAATTCATTTTTAAAAAATAATGATAACCTTTCACATGTATATATATATTAAATATTTTTTTTTCTAATGCCAAGTACATAGGACAACAGATATCTTTACGAAAAAGAAAAGAACAACGGATGAAATGAACATTAAGATGGAAAGACAGGTCTGGCAATCCAATATCGCTCCCATAAGGACACAGGAGAACAGGGGGCAAGGTGGAAAATGTCAAAATCCTCTTCAGAGTGACACAAGGGACAAGGAGGATCCGGAGCCAAGTTAATTCTATATAGACGTTTTCGGAGACAATAGTGGCCAGAAAATAGCCGTAACAATGCCTCCGATTCATCACGAGGCCACTCAGGAATATCTTGAAAGTGATTGGGCCAGGGCTTTTGACCACTTCTAGCACCAACGTCAGGAGAGAAGGAACTCATTAGTGTTCTTTTAATTATTGTATTAATAGATTACTAGGGTAGTTTCTGGCTATTTAACTGTAAAACGGAAACCTTAAAAATGCACTATTATCTTCATCGCTTATATCTTAAACATGGGCAAAATGATAGTTAGTACATAAATGATTTTCATGTTTCTATTTTCACTTTTTACACATAGCAGGAGAAAGATGCACGTTTCGGGATGACGATATCAATAACAACGCAGGGTAAACATGAATGCAAAGAGAAAGACATTTTTAATGTTTTTGACACACTTCCTGAAAAATATTCATGATGGAAAACGTTACTTTTTGCAAATGTAAAAATATTAATCACACTCGTATTTTTGATAGTTCTTTGCCTTAGCTTTTAAAACTTAATCATCCAGAAAAGAAACAAATCAAAAAGTAATAAATTTATTTGAGCTCTTCTCAACCCTTAATAGTACTAACTTTCAATTCATACGTTATTTCTTGCATTCAATAAATCAAAGATCTGCTGCCAATGAATGCTTTCAAGAATTTTATATACGAGTATCACAGTTGAGGATGACATTAAATTTGTTTATGAGACCTCCTTTAAAGAGCATGAATCTTAAAATGTTACTTTTCTTTTTCACATAAATACCTGGTCACCGTTATTTTACAAAACCTCTCTTCAGTGGAAAAACGCTTCGGTCCCTTGTGATTGCATTTAAGACAGGTTTTATTGTACATTATTGCAGTCCACGAAATAAGATCTTGAAGCTGGCAGCTAAAACTAGTCAACTCACGGGAAAACCTTAAAATTTCGTAATAACGGTAAATTGCAGTCTCAGTTTTTTCCTAAACTTAAAAAAAAAGAGAATGAATGATACAGTGATGAGAACAAACAAGCATACAAAAATGTATGCTTCAAATTTCTTGCAAGGGTTTTGCATTTTCATTTGTAACCAATACTCGGAACTAAACTTGCCGCTGGAACTGTCGATCGCCGCTTATATTTGAACTAAGTAAGCTCACGGCATTTGTCGTAGCTGCCGAGACTTATTTTGAGCTTTGCATTTTCAGATTATGGGTGAAAACGAATTTGAAAATATCTGCGCTACGTTCCATCACTGTAACTTGTAAAATGTTCTTACCCTTTAGCAACCAATTTCTTTATTCATCGTCTTGATATCTTTCGATTTATCACCGTCAGATATTTTTTACTTTATACAAAGACATTATTTATGCACGAGATATATATTCTGAAACACGAATTTATGGGCTTTTAGATTTAAAGCAGCAAATACATATATAATTCTTAATGTCACTGGAAATTTCAACTTTTGACTTTCTTAACACAAGAGAAAATAGACGGAAGTAGAAAATGAGGTTGATAGCTTAGCTCCAATTTGACACAAAACATAAAATTAACTGTACAATAATCAAAGAAATAAGAAAACATTTATTATGTTTCCGATATTCTTTCATATTCTCTCTGATATTCTGAAATTCTCAGTTATAAATCTGTCTGAAACAACTGTTAATGATCCGTACTTACTTTTGAATTCCTATTGAAATTCGGCTACAGAGATTTATTAGCTATTTTCTATTTAGCCGTTAACAAAAGTTGTACTTATCGATGAAATTCCATTCCCTTTTATTTTTAACTGCTTTATTCAGGATGCTTAGCAACTGTTTTTTTCACACGTGACAGCTTTATGTAAATACGCTGCTCTGTATTTTTTCCCTGATAAAATTAGAGAATTGCTTTTGAAATTATTCTTTCCCAGACAACTTAGTTGCAAAGTGACTTTTTTTCGAAATCATCCCTAATCTAAGTACGTACTTTGCGAATTCATTTTTTTATCTCGAGCAGTTTTATCGAGACAAATCATTGACTTCGCACGCTGTCGCTAGGTGGAGCTGTACCCTGTCTTCACGCAGTGCTTAATCATTTAACTATACATAATTATAATCTTTATGTCTATAACTGATACTTTTCTGAAGTTATGGCAAACCTTTAAAATAATAATATGTGACTTCAACGTGAATATATTACAACGAAGGATTTACTTAAGAAATACTTAGTTTCATAAAATAATAATGCCACACAATATATTCTAAGTATTCTGTGAAACATAAAGTCGAAAAAAAATATTCACTGTCCAAAAATGTCTAAAGCATGATTGTCAAACTAATATATATTTTGACACGAATAATAACACTTTTGAAACACAGAGACGAAACACAAAAGCGAGCGGGCAATAAAATGCAATTCCGACAATATGATTTTTTACACGTAATACGTACGTGTGTTGTATATAAATATCTCTTTATTTTATCGAACGTAAAGGATATAATATATCCAAAAAGGCCATTTATCGTGATTTTCTTTCAAAATAATTATTTTTATCTTTCTTTACAGGAGACAGACATATTGTTTGTAGTTTTATTTTGTATTAAATGGTTGCAAATTTCAAATTCCAAATCATATGTATGAGGGTTGATCGAAAAATGGGATTACAAAACATGCAGTGAAACTTGTCCATTTTATTTCATACAAGCAACATAGTCAACTAATAGTACATGTACATTACATTAGGTTGTTCTCGACATAGTCCCCCATATTGGTTTAGGCATTTGTCGCTTCGTGGAATGAGTTTGAATATTCCTTCTTAGTAAAAATCCTGTCCTTGCGTGTTCAGTCACGTGTTCACGAATTGTATTATCTCTTCGTCTGAGAAGTGACAATCGAGAAGCGAGACCTGCAATCTTCTTCTCCCACTAACGCGAGACCTCATACAGCTTAGAAGACAGCCAAGCTGTTGGAAGCAGTTCAGCTTGGACTTATCGATCGCTCTCCCACCATCCCTACAGCCTGGACATTGCTCCAAGCGACTTTCGCCGCATTTCTCACATACAAGAGCACCTACTGTTTGCTTTACACAAGGAGGTGAAACACTTCGCGACAACATGGTGAACATGGCGACAACATGGACAACATCCTGTTTCACGGATAAGATTTTTATCAAGAGGGAATATTCAAGTTCACCCTCCAAAGAGAAAAATGCCTAAACCGACATTGGAACATCAAATCAGTTGGATATGTTAGTTGTATGAAATAAAATGTACTCGTTCCATAATTGGTATTGTAACTTTACTTTCTAACTAGCCCTCGTATAGCCATAAACTCCATGTAAAAGAAATGCACGTATTTTTTTATCAAAAACATCTCCATAAAATAGCATAAGTTCTATTTGGAAAACTAACGTGTGTTTTCCAAACATCATCCATAGTATATACAAGGTACACCCTCCAAAAAAAGTATATGAGCAAGAGAGAAATTTCCTATTTTAGATTTGAGAATAATAATTGAGTTTTAGAAAAACGCACAACTTGATAGAAATATGGAAAGTCATATTTATACGTAGCCTAATTCATATTCTATGATAAATAATTTTTAATATACGAAACCAACGTAGGAAATTTCTCTCTTGTTCGATAACTTTTTTTGGAGGGTGTACAGTGATATCCACTATCTAACGGAGGATCTATCTAGCAAAGCTACTTCTGCATTACGTTGTAAACTAAGGAATCCGGCAGCTGTTCTAACACAATTTTATAGTTGTTTGGGTGTGCAAGGCAATTTGCACAATATTACTTAATTCTGAGATTTTTTTTATATTGATTTAAATCAAACTTTTTAGATCAATCATTTTTTATAGGCAGTGCTGTAACTGTTATCCACAATTCTGCATAAAAATATTATCACGCCCAACCAAAATTTTGGCATATTTTTCAACATTAACTGTTTAATGTTAACTAAAGAATTTCAACGGCGGCGACGCGTTGAAATCACCAGAATTTGATACTCAGAAATGTGTGAAAAGCGGCAGGTTTTGCCAGACTTTAAAAAAATGCATACCATTTTTTTAAGCATCCACAAAAACTGCTGGGACAGCATATGGAACATACTTTTAAAAATAAATACTTAAAATGTTTTTTTAATGATTTTATGAATATATTATAATGAAATATAGAAAAAATCTATTTAAGGCGAAATTGAAACGGAAAAAGTAATTTAAAAGAATGATTCTCTTTCGTATTTTACTAATAAGTATATTTTCAGAATTCCTGTTTTAAATACTCTTTTCTCAAAACAAATATTTAGAAAAATAGATATAAAGATGACACATTTCGAACCTTGTTAAGCTGAAGAATCCTTCTGCACGATTATGTAAGGGCATGACGGATAGTTATTTCTTCTTCATGAAGACAATCTTTCAACAAATATATAAAGTTAATATTTAATAAACTTTTCTTTGAAAGTTTACGCTACAGCTAAAACAGCGACTAATATCTATCTATGAATATTTATTTTTAAAATGGCGGCACAGGCGGTCATGAAAAGGTTATGACTTAAGCAATATCAATGACAGTTTCTGTCTCCAATCAATAGCTCACATCATGCTTAAATTGTTTTCTTCTTATTGCACTGAGAGTCATTGAAGAGAATAAAGCAGTGAGTTAACTGAAGACTATTAAACCTATATTTTTCGGGACATGTTCCTGGAAAATGACATTGTGCTATTTAGAATTTTTTTTTCTTCTCTAAGTTAAATTAAAAAAAAAATTCGAACGTTCAAAAATAGAGAGAATGTTCAGTAAACAGTTTTTGGCGTAGAAGGATTCCAAGAAAACGTACACATGATATTATAAGATATTTCAGCTTTGATTTCTTAAGATTTTGTGGAGAGTATATAGAGAGAGAAGTGAGGGGTATATTATGGAATAATCGGGAATCATGGAATACCGAATTTCCGGCTTTGTTATATACTGTTGTCAGAAGGGAATACCATTTACACCCTCCAAAAAAAGTATTCGAGCAAGAGAGAAATTTCCTATTTTAGATTTGCGAATAATAATTGAGTTTTTGAAAAAGGCACAACTTGATAGAAATATAGAAAGTCATATTTATACAAAGCCTAATTCATATTCTTTGATAAATAAATTTAACATATGAAACCAACGTAGGAAATTTCTCTCTTGCTCGAATACTTTTTTTGGAGCGTGTACCATGAACTAGTTAAGAAGGATTACCATGATGCGATGCAGCGAGGGCTGACCACTTTTTGTTGTCGTACCACTCGCTATAGAACAGAGTGTGTTTTGTGATTTCCAAGAGTTTTTGCAGATAAGTTTTCAAACATTTGAACCCACTAGTAAACGCGTGACATGACCATTTATGTTAAGAATAATCTGAACTAAAAGAATTGTAGTTTGTTTTATTGTAGTTGTTTTATGGCTGACAGTGTTTTGTCCATCAGTTTAAAGGTTCATTTTCCCAGATGGCTTGCCGGGTGCTATGGAATTCTGGGTAATATTATAAAGAATTTCACGCCATCAACTAAAGAACCGGAAAACAAAAACACTGAATGTATCTTCCGTAACGGAAAATTCCCCGTTGATCAACGAGGAGAAATTTGGACTCAAAGCTGAAGCTGTTTCTCTTTGGACTCACCTTGAGTGCACCCGAGCAAAGAAGGAAGATTATATGCTTGTGACTTTAGTAAATGGCTCTGGGGGGGGGGCTTTTGTAAATGGCTGTGGGTATTTTTTGTGCTTTTATTCGTTCTTTTTTACAACAGATTTAATATTAAGAAAGTGGCAACAGTTTTGTATTTGTTGATATCGGTAACTGGTAGCTTGCTTCTTGCTTAGTTGAATTGACGGACTGAAAATGAAACGGAATTATCAGTATCCTTCTGGATACTCAAAACGATTGAAAAAAGCTGCGAGAGATAAGCAAAACAAAATGTTGCAAGGCAGTATTGAAAAAGTTTGTTTAGGTGAAAAAACTGGGGAAATGGACGATTTGGAGACAATCAGCATTCAAACTATTGGACTAGACTGTGACTCGGCTGATAAAGCTGAGGCTGAGAGAAGTATTAGCTTATCTGCACAAATTTATGAAGTAGAAGAAAATTCCCCTTCTAAAACTGAGGCTGACAGTAGTAGTAGCTCCTCTGCACAAAATTGTGAAGTTGAAGAAAATTCCACGTCTAAAGCTGAGGCTGAGAAAACTGATAATTCATCTGTACAAATTTGTGAAGAAAATTCCTCTTCTAAAGCTGAGGCTGAGAAAACTAATAATTCATCTGTACAAATTTGGGAAGAAAATTCCACTTCTAGAGCTGAGGCTGAGAAAACTGTTATTTCATGTGTACAAATTTGTGAAGCAGCAGAAATTTCTACTTCTGGGCTTAGTATGCCAAATTTAGATGTTGTTTATGATCCAGCACATTGGGAAGTTATTTCTGATGAACTGAAAGAATTTTTGTCCACCCATCCCCTAGACAAAATGAAGTATATCTTACAGAAAGAATAATCGGAAATGTCAAAAGAGTGCTCACAAAACAGCATTTTTATCGAACAATGAGAAATGGTGAAACCCTAAAAAGAGAATGGTTGGTGCTCTCATTGTCCAATTATCACGTATATTGTTATATCTGCAAACTCTTTTCTACCTGCAGTTCTGCCCTTGCGACTTCTGGATTTTGTGACTGGAAGCATACATCTGAGCGCTTAGCTGAACATGAAAATTCTGTGAACCATACAAAAGCTGTATGCACTCTGGTATCACGTTTAAATGCATCTGAAAGACTTGATTGCCAGTTGGTTATGCAGCACGAGGCTGAATGCAAATATTGGCAAACTGTTTTGACCCAAGTTGCAGCAGTAATTAAGTTTTTGGCAAAGAGGGGCTTGCCTTTTTTTGGTGATAACGAAACTGTAGGGTCACCCAATAATGGTAATTTTCTTGGCTGCCTAGAACTGTCAGAATTTGATCCATTTTTAGCCAAACATTTACAAAACTATGGAAATGCAGGAAAGGATAGGGTTAATTACTTCTCATCTACTATTGTCAATGAGTTTGTAATTTTAATGGCTAAAAAAGTTTCAACTCAAATAGTTAGTCAAGTGAAGGCAGTCAAATACACTGCTGGCCACCCAAATTGCAACACCAAGAAAAACAAGAGATATCACAACAAAATTTATTGTGTAGATAACATGTTGACCAAGTAACAAATGATTAAATTTACAGCATTCTATGAAGCGTGGTTCCTGCCAAAATCAGTACCCAGAGTAGCCGCCGTTGTTGGAGATCACAGCTGCCACACGCCTCGGCATTGATTCAAAGAGACTTTGAATGTGTTCTTGGGGTACAGCAGACCAAGCAGCTTCCACACGTTGCCAAAGTTGATCTGGTGTGACAGCTGGGGATGAACTCTGGGTCAGTCGTTGAGCAACCATGGACCACATGTTTTCTATCGGCGAAAGATCCGGAGAGCGCGCCGGCCAGGGAAGCAATTCAATCTGGTGATTGACGAAGAACCCTTGGACAATGCGTGCCACGTGTGGCCGTGCATTATCCTGCTGAAATATGGCTGTTGGCAAGCCCTGAAGGTAAGAAAGGACAACTGGCTCCAACACCTCGGAGATGTAGCGCTGGCTGGTTAAAGTACCGGCAATGCGTACTAGAGGAGTGCGAGAGAGATATCCGATACCGCCCCATACCATAATACCCGGTGCAGGACCAGTGTGACGGTGCATAATGCAGCTGTTCAGCATCCTCTCTCCACGGTGTCTCCAGACTCGAATCCGACCGTCGTGGTGTTGCATACAGAAGCGTGACTCGTCAGTAAAGAGAATTTCATTCCATTCTGTCGTCCACATCCTTCTTTCATCGCACCATTGGCGGCGGAGACGTCTGTGGTTCCGCGTCAGAGGTAGACAAAGCAACGGACGTCTTGCGGACAGACCATTCTGCTGTAAACGACGTCGAATGGTACGCGCAGACACTGGATGATGCGTTACAGACTGAATCTGCTGTGATATGGTTCGTGATGTGACTGAGCGGTCCGTCACTGCCATGCGTACAATCTGCCTGTCATCACGTGACGTGGTGCACTGAGGTCGATGCGGTCGATCACGTCTGTCCGTCGTACCCTCCTGCACCCAACGATCACATATCCGCATCACAGTTGTTTGGTTTCGTCCAATACGACGACCGATTTCCCTGAAAGATAACCCACAATCTCGGTATGCCACTATCCTTCCTCTGTCAAACTCGGATACTTGATCAAAAGATGATCGTTGTTTCCTACGAGGCATAATTTATCGTTTTTTTGAAAAAAAGCAAGAAAAACACAATTGCTGTACTTGAAACCGTCGAAATCTCCAAGCCTTAAATAGCACTTTGAGGTGGCGCCACAGGCGCGCTTGATGTGCGTCTGCGCTGAAATTCTAATCATTTGCATATCTCACCTCAGCTAATGCATGTTGTAAATTTCATATTATTTGCATGCTTCCTTCAGGGTGTTGCATTTACGATGGCCAGCAGTGTATTATTCCATCATATTGGATTCAACATTAGATATGGCTCACACTGACCAGCTGTCATTTGTAGTGAGGTATGTTGACTCCGAATTGAAGCCTGTTGAGCGTTTTTTGGCATTTATACCAATCCAATATCATGCGTCAGAATATCTCGCAAAACTGGTTCTTTCTATATTCAGTGAATATGGATTAGACATAATGGACATAAAAGGACAGAGTTACGACGACGCAAGCAAGCTAAAGGGTCATTCATCTTCATTATGCACTTTGAATATGTCAAGTTATCCTTTTTAATCACTAAACCCCTCCCAAAACTTTTACATTTGTTTACACTAAAATTTTGCTTTATTGTACATTTTGTTTAGGTGAAATCAGCTTTTTTTCAAAATTTAGACCCTCCCAAAAGAGAATTTCTGGATCCGTCACTGGACATCTGGTAAGGGCTGATAACTCCTGTGATGCTTTCAAAACTTAAACCATGTATGAAATATCTTCCATTTTTCAGAATTTAAGCTGAGTACAAAAATTCTTTAACAAAAAACCAAAATGAGAAATAAAGCTTTAGTAAAATGTCAAGACTGCAAGAAAAATAGTTTTCTTGCTAGTATAAAGATTTTTTTTCTCCAAACGCTTTCGCAAAAAAAGCAAAAACCTTCTCATTTCACTTTAGCATTTTGACAAGTCTTTTTGCATGCAAAAAAGGCAACCGTATCTTAAACCATGCATCCTAGTCGTCATCCATGATATGAATCATGATTTTTTTTCGGGGGGGGGGAAGAGGAATATACGGTAAGGGCCCAATTTTTTCCTTCTGCCCAGGGCCCACAATTGGCTTGATCGGGCTCTGGGTAACGATCTGCTGATCCAAACCGCCCGAACACAATCGTGATCTCCACACCCCACCCTTCGGCCTAGACACCACGTGTAGCTAATTGGTCGTAATCGTACAACATCATGCTCAAGACAACTGGGCTCGTATGGGTCCTTAAATTGCTAAAATTCCGAACTTTTGAAAAATAGTCGTAAAATGCCCTACTATTTGAAATACTCGAGAGAACTTCTTTTCGTATTTTATAAAATACCGGGCAACTTTGAAAATATCAGACCATTATACGACAATATTTCAGAAGTTCAGAGTTCTAGCAATTCCAGGATCCATACGAACCCTGGACTAGTTTTCATAAAAATTCTGTTTTAAAAAAATCTCATTTTAGCTCGGATTTATAAATAGTGTGTGCGTGTACGCAGACACCCATTTTTGTTATGCTCTTTTCAAAAATTTATCACACGCCGCGGCGCGCCACCGCCACCGGGTTTCTGAGGTCCCTACGCCGCCGCCGCGAATTTCCGTGCGGCAGACCTCTAGTTACAAAGATGTAAACTCGATAGAGGATAGAATAATGGAGGATTTTCTTGGTTCTTCAGCAGCAAGTTTAATCCAGGGAACTGGACATAAGTTCCTTTCATTCAAGGCAGGTAAGAAAATCCCAGATTTGACCATCTCACATGCAAATATTGCCCACGCAACATCTTTGAGTCTGTTGGAATCTTGCAGTGGCCATGCACATAGAATCCTTTTTGTAAAACGTTTCCCAAGAGAAACTAAAGGCAACCTGAGCTTAATTCCATTCCTAGGTAGAATTTGAAAAAAGCTGACTGGGTCAGATATTCTGAACTGACTGATAGTATTTCAATTTACAGGCCTATCTCTTTGACAAATGCATGCTGTAAATTGATGGAAAGAATGGTTGCTAATAGGTTGAATTATTTCCTTGAAACATATAATAAAATCTCGGATTTTGAAGCTGGTTTTCGGGAAAAAAGAAGCACTATTGAACAGACAGCTTTTCTTTCACAGTGCATAAAATATAGCTTCCACTGTAAAAAATCCACTCTAATTACTTACGTAGACTTTAAATCTGTTTATGATTTCCTGTGGATTAAGAAACTTATTCAAAAGGCGCCTAACATAGGAATTCGTGGACATTTCCTGAAATGGCTAAGCATTTTTCTTTGTCAGAGACATGCAAGGGAAAGATATGAATCCAAGTTGCTGCCATTAGTTGCTTCTTGTTCAACATTATGATAAATGACCTGATTGATGATCTTACGAAAATCCATGGAATCCACTGTCTTGCTTTTGCAGATGACATAATAATTTTTTTCAACTGACCAGAACATTGGTACTGCTAACGATAACATTAATAAAGCAATGAAAGCCCTTGAGAAATGGTGTGAAAAAAATTAAATGATTGTTAACACTGAAAAAACAGTTTATCAGCTTTTGACTTTATCAATTAAACAACATCTAACATCCGTTAAATACAAAATGCAGGATCTTTCTAAACAAGATAATTTCAGGTACTTTGGTGTGTTACTTTTGATAATAAGTTAACGTGGAGGAACTCCGGTAAATCCAGAAAAGGGCGAGGGAAGACTTGGACTACTTTGGGGACTGTCAGGAGTTATTTATGGATCACCCCCGGATGGTCTCGCTTCTACAATTAAATCGTGTGTCAGACCTGTCCTGAACTACGGTGGGAAATTATTGGCCACAGTTTCTGATAGTTGGGGTGACAAAGTAGACAGAGTCCAGAACAAGGCTCTCAAACTTATTGCTTCCGCTGCCTGCTCTACGCCTGTTACTACTCAAGAGATCCAGACTGGTTTAGAACTAATGAAAGTTATAAGAGAGAAACAACTTCTTAAACAATCTGAAAAATGTAAAACACTTCAGCACTGGCAACAACTCCTACCTGCTAGAAGGAGACTCAAAACCCATCATTCTTTCTTTTCTAAATCCAAAGACTTGTTAAAATAAAAAAATGATGTTTACTAGCCCTTCTGCCTTAAAGAGAATTTCCCTCCCTCATTTTCCTCCCTTTAAATCTTTTAATAAATTTCCAAGAAAAAAGAGTAATGCTCTTCCATCTATTCTCCGTGCTTATGCCCTTGAAGCCATTGCTACTAGCAATCCAAAAAATATATGGCTTTATATCTAAACCAACGGTTCTGCGCAGGAGGATTGTTCAGCCGGAGCTGTTTATTTTTGCGAGAATTATTTTCAGGGTTCTCGTGCAGTGGGTTTGAATGCTACTAACTTTGAGGCTGAAATCGAGGCCATTAAACAAGTGACATCGTGTTTATCAGGCTTAAATACCACTTACAGACATGCTGCTTTTCTTGTTGATTCACGATCTATGATTTTTTCTCTTTGTTCTCTCTCCAAATTTCTGATTCTTCTCGAACTGAAGAGACAAAACACAAAAACGATGGTCTCAACTGTACTGGTTGAAAAATTGTTTTCGTATGGGTACCCTGTCTCTATGATATTCCAGACAGACTCACTTTCTAAACATGGATGCAACCTTCCACAGCCTCTTTACTATTCACCTTATAGCCATACCTCTTCTGCAGTTGTGAGTTCAGCAGAGACATTTGCGCAAAACGCAAAGGATTCAAGCGAAAGGTAAGTCCTGGGAAAGCCTTCTTTATAATCCAGTGCCAATGGACCTTCCCAGGCATATCTTTGCAGCCAATTTTAGAATTTTAAGCGGCCATCACTGTCATCCAGGACACCTTCATGGAATTGGAGCGAGAGATATTCCTGACAGTCGTCTTTATTCCACGGGAGACGCTGGAGATTATGTAAATTTTTTTCAATTAATTGTTTGTGTTACTTTGGCCAACACCACTTTCAATACGAAAAATAAAACACTCAAAATACTGGTGTTAAACGATAAAATAAATAAAAACTTTATCTAAAAAACACACATAAAATGATACTTATAGCAAGATACGATCGCTTCGACTGAAAATTCGTTCAGTCTTCATCCGTCAAAGACGTTCGTTGGGGCTTGACTGAGGAAGACTGAATGAATTTTCAGTCGAAAAGATCGTATCATGCTATAAGTATCATTTTATGTGTGCTTTTTATACAACGTTTTTATTTATGTGCATATGCAGACTTTTACTGATGGGCACGGGATGCAGGTATAATGTTGATTTTGGACTTCGTGTAAAACAAATTTAAATTAATTTCTCTTTTAAAATTCTATTGCCCACAGATGTTTCCAGGTATAATCAGCTCAGAAATACAATCATTTATTTCTTCATCAGTAATGGACCAGTTTTCATCAAGGAGAAAATGACAAATATGTGTGATTGACTAATTTCAATCGTTCGATGAAGAATTTTTTTTTTAAATCAACATTGTCTCTAGTTAGAAAATTCTTAGGCTGCATCATCTACATTGTTACTGGATATATTTATATAAATTTTTACTAAAATGGTCTCTAAAAATTGCAGAGCGTAGAAAGAAAATCAAGCATGTTACTCGATGTCACTCCTTCCCACGTGTTCCCTCTATGTAAAAAGGACTTAAAATAAATAAATAAACCCTTATAAAGCACACACGTTCATTGCTAACAGAAGAAACAAGCAGCTATCTGAACTCAAATCGGAGGAATGCAGCACTAATTAACCAGTTAAAGGGGTGAGAGATAAAACAACTTCCCCTTACACCCCTCTCCCCCTCCAGTCCTTCACCCTTCAAAAATAAGTAACATATCGTTAATGCCTTTGACCGACTTATGTTTAGCAGATATAAACGTTGAATGTATTAAAATCTAATAAAGAAACACAAGCAACTCATACATGCTATACCCATGATTTCGTATATCGTTACACAGCAACGTTCCTTTTTTGGAACATTGCATTTTTATGCAAGATTGAGAAAAGATATCTTGCTATTATTTTGATTTCTTTTATTATCTCTTTGAATTTATCCTTTGGTAATACATAGAGGAATTTTTGGGTGAATTTGAATTTTTGGGCATTTTATAGAATTTTTTTTTCTTGTGTACTGTGAAAATTGTAAAAAAAGTCTAGACATTTTTCTGGGCTGGAATTTTTATGTTTGAATAGTAAATAATATATCAAAAATCAATCAGACTTTCAGTAATAAGTAGTATTTTTTTCAAACTGATAGATACAACAGTTCAGTTTTTTAAAAAATATTAAACATGATGTTCCAAAATAGGAACATTGTCATGGAAAAGGTTAATATATGACCACACAAAATCATTAACATCCTAGTTAATCAATAGTGATTTTTCTGAGACATCTCTGTTTTCACATCTTTATAACAAATTAAAGATAATAACTTTAAATGGAAAATCATTTTGACAATATATGATCTTTAAATCGGTTATACTTCTTGAAAGTTGTCAAGCTGAAGTTTTCTAACTCCATTTCTGGTTTGCGAATTACGTGATTTTTAAGTAATGTAATGACCTCATTTTTAAAGCTTGGAAAGCAAAAGCTCTTTTAAAAGTGAAGAAATTTCAAATTGCTTTAAACCCTTAAATATCAATGCTTAATGTCATGATTTTTGAGAATAATTTGAGTGTTTATAGGAGTAATATTTGGAATTTCAACTTTATTACCTATGTCTTGAAAAAAAAATGTTTAAAGTAAATTACTGGTGATTTTGAAAAAATGATATAAACATAATTAATAATTATTTTGTTTTCCTTATATATTAAATTTAATGCTTTTTTTAAAAAATGAATTCGGTAAAGATACAATTTTTAGTTGGGTTTAAAAGTATAACAATAATTTTAAATACATATTTCCTTTTCATCTACAGAAACAAGTAAATTAAAAGTAATCGTGATACTATATAAATGTAGCTTTATATTAGATATACATATGTTTCATTAAAACGAATTTTCATTCCCACACAATTATTTTCCTAGAAATAACAATTGAAGATAAAATTATTTAATGTGATTTCATTATTTCGTTTCAGTCCTATAAAATCCATTTCTGAATGACTTAATAAGAAAATAACTAGACAGTATATAATATTTACATGTTTGCATACTAGTGAAAGAATATTTGTGTAAATAATAACATAAAATCAGGACAAAGCAACGTTGAACACTCCCTTTATTAGTGCAAATATTAAGTTTTATTTTAGCCAGCAATTATTCATAATATTATTAATAAGCATGTTTTCCCTCAAATACTTTGAATGAAAGTTTGGAATTTAACAAGCGCGAACAGAATATGCGAATTCCTTCACAAATTATACAAATTCCACCGCATAATAAATACGTGCGTCCTTCCTATATACGTAGATGTTTTCTTAATTGAAAACTCCGGTAGAATAAAAAACAAGCTGACAACAGTCAATCAGTTTTAAATTGGAGATCCAAGCTGTTGGCATTCTTTTTAAATTGTGAGAATATTATACTTAAAGAAAACACGCCTTATATTATTGCATTTTCTAATGCCTTTAGATATTTCAAATAATGAATGTCGAATAGTTTTACGATTTTATTAATTAAATTAGAATATTGTATTGCAGTACCTAAATAAACGTTTCTTTCGTAAGTATACTTGTCAGTGACGGCTCGTGCATAGGGACTGTGGGACTGCATCACCCCCGGTTTCCACGAAATGTCATCGATAATTAAAATACATTTTTTTCTTTTATCCTTTCCTAATATTTGTATCTAACACTGACTGAAGACAGTAGCTATCACGAAGCAATGACAAAAATCGCCTCAAAAATATTTTTGTAAATCCGAAAAATGCAATAAAAATCTACGAGCGGAACTGTCCGTGGTACAGCACCCGCGAGATTGCGTTTCATTACTCTGCACCTGCGCGAATTCCGAAAGGAAATAGCCGTGAGAGGGGTAAGATTAATCAAAAGGTTTAGCCGATAAAGGCAACGCAGAGTCTAATTACAACAGTTTGGTGTTGAGGCCTTGCGTTTTTCCGCGCTTTATGTTCTCGACATAGATGTAAACATTTCACTTTTGAAATTGTTCATACTTAAAATTGCACTTTTTTACATGTGAAAATTATAAAATGTGTGGAGAATATCCTTTCTTTAGAGGTGCGCGCAAAAGTAAGGTGCCCTCATCACAGCCCAGCTAACTTACCAGCAATCGGGCCATGAAAAATAGAGATTGCAATTTTATCACTTTTAGTACTTAGTACTAAGATTTAATAAATCATCTTCATTCTTCAGATAGCCCTACTGTGCTTTGCCTTGACAACAACAACAACAGCAAAAATAACAATACGGTATGACTGATTTACTGTTTTAGAGAAATGAATGATCTTAAAAATTTACTCTCACTATTTAAAGTTTACTTTAAAATGTATGCAGATATCTATATAAAATATTAGCTTTAACTGTTGTAAAATAATAATTGATTTACTGAACGTAACTTTTTGGTTTTTGACCAGATTTCATAAAAAAAAATTGTGCGAAAAATACAAGTTTTATCTATGAGTTTTTTATGCATATCATAATATATTAAAATTTAAAAAATTGGCAAAAATTTTTTTTTTAATTTATTTTTATAGTACTAAATTTTCCATAGGTTTATATATTGTCACTTTTTACATGACCTTAGAAACAGTAGATTATTTTTTTAAGCTGCATCTGCGTTCCGCCACTAGTACTTGTCCTGGGTTTTAATACACTCAAGAATATGCTGCTCCACCACTCTATGCATGTTCGATTATAAAGAAATTTTACTTGTCAATCAAGACACAACAGACTTTATTGAATATTTTTACTGCTTATAAGAAAGACCAGGGTAATGGTGTCATATCAGATTATTTCACCCTCCAAAGAACAACACCAGCGAGAAAGTCGCGATGAGTGCTGTATTATAGTGAGCAGCATGAGAAACTAACTCAATTTGTGTTCAAAGTTTTGATATAAGTGACGTAATTGTAAGAGCAGAAAATATTTTCTTCGACTGCTTTGTTCTAAATTCTGACTTCTACATGAATCGAGGTAAGTGCCTTTCTTTACTATTTTATAGCCTTAATTATTGTGTGTACGAAATCAAATAATATTCTCTCACATATCTATGTTATAGATTTTATGTGCAAAAATCTTCACTTCAATTTACGGTCGTTTCTTTTTCTTTTCTTTTTTTAAGAAAAGAAGAAAAGTAAACATCAATTAATAAAGGAAAAATAAGAATCACAAATACTAAATAATGCTATTGAATTAACTTTCCACAACCCCACGGGTATTTCATGTCTTTTTATGTTATTAAGAAAATTTGTTTTAAATGCTATTAAAAGCATTTTTATTTGAATTTACAAGTGGTCTTTGACGTGGTATTTTTTGGAGCACTTAAAATTGCCTTCAACAGAGTATGTGACAGATTCATAAAGACAGATATACACAAGAAGACATATGAGGCGGACCGAGGTAATCATGCCACAGAGTAACGCTTCTAAAAAATCTGTTTTATACAACACCAAAACCACATTCAAGTTCGTTATGGTATTTATGCCATGAGTAAGAAACAGCACAACAAAACAATTCCCTTATTTAAAGTATTCAGCCATTTTACAGTCTAGAAAAAAAATGATTTTCCCTTTAGGTGGATCGAATGCCCGGTCACCCCACTACATGATACTTATCACCAAATGAAACACGATGCTTATCACCAAATGAAACACGATACTTATCACCAAAATTAACGCATTACTGAAATTAAAGTAGCAATATTGAGCACAGTGTGCATGTACACGACAATAACACAAAAATCAATCTTCTAATTTAAAAAAATTGTAGAATTTTATATATATAATAATGCCAGCGTTCTTACGGATCCTGGATTTACTAAATTTCCGAAATTTTGAAATAGTGCCATAGAATGGTCGGATTTTTTAAAAGCGGTCCTGTTTTTTTTATAAAATACGGAAAGATGTCCTCTTGAGTATCTCAAATAGTAGGACCTTTCAGGATAATTTTTCAAAAGTTCGGAAGTCTAGCAAATTAAGAACCCGCACTTGCCCTGAAAATGTGCACTAGAGAGTGTTCCAGAAACATTGATAATAGAGATGTGAATAACATGTATAGTTTCTACATAACAGCTAAATGATGACATAGCTGAGAATGAAGCCTTAATTTTTTTTACAGCAATTTTTAGAAATAACTGTACTCATGAAATTTATGTTAGAAATATAAATAATTGATCTCGAAAATAGCATGTGCTCTACACTGGCATCTCGAAAAGCTGGAGAGTGGTGCAAAATTGCTAGTGCTTCAAGGGGTTAAAAAGTGTCGGAGATATGAAAATAAATATATGCTTACTTAAACCATTTTTGACTGACTTTTGAAGGGAAAAAATCTCTTCAAATGATTCAGGGGTCTTAGGCAAATAACGAAGAACAACAATGGTTGCACAAATACATAATTTTGCTGTTAATGCTTTTGTATGGTCTTCACCAATTTTGTGTTTGTTTATATTTGATTGTATTTGCTTTTGTACCTGATTAATATTAATATGTAAAGTGGTTTGAGTGTGTGTGTATGAAGACCTTATATAAACTATTCTTCCTCTGAAAATATGCGGTAAATTAAATACAGTCGATCTCAGTGAATAAATACAGTTAGATTTATTCAATTTAGTAAAACATTTTTCATATGCATCTCCTTCAGTTTGGACCACTTTCAAAGACACTACTATGAAATATACACAAAACTATTATTGTTTGAGAATGCATTTCCTTATTGTTATAAATTTTGCAAGAGGGTATAATTTATCAAAGAGGAGTCTTTTGAATTAACAAATGATTCTCTCCAGCTTAAATCTTAGGATTTGCTAACAGTGACTATATTTCTAGCGATAATTACTGAGTTTCAGATGATTATATCACCTTGCTGAAGTAATAAATCGTTTAAACTTGGCTGCAGTTCGTGAAGCAACATTATTTTGCATATTGATTTATCTTGCATCTGAATACTGAGTATCTTTACGGAAGATTTATTGTTAAAAGTATTTATTTTCTATTAAAATTTCATATATCTTTTCTTAAGAATGTTGGAGACTGCGGATTGAAATTTGTCAAATGAATGTGACAGATTTTCTCTGACTTATTAGTCTGGAAGATTTTAACAATTCAGAATTAAAACTCAGAAAGATATAAGTCCATAATGAATTTATTTAAAATTAAAATTGTTTAATGATTTGAAAAATGTACAGAATTTTATCTAGTATATAAGAATTATACTATTTTATTAACCTTGTGACACTGAAAAAAAAATTAGTTACTTTTGTCGGTACATTGTACTTACTAATAATTACAGCACTAAGCGCTGATAATATGTACTACATTTTCATGCACATGAAGTAACTATATACAAAACGGTGTTGTAAAGGTACATAATTAATTAATAATAAAAGTAATTGCTACCAATTTGTTCTGTACTTCTTATAGTTCACGAGATGTAAACACTAAATTCTAGCTCTTGCTGCTGCATATATTATGCCATTGGATGCCATGTGGTGAATAAACCTATGGTATTAATCAATTGCCATATTGAAAATGTCAGTTCTCGTTCAATTACTGAAATGAAGCGGTACTTGACAAACTTAGAACACCATGTCTTGTTGAAGATTTTCGTTTGCTTTCTTTGTGATTCTGGCGTTATTTAAACAGAAGCTAAATGGTGCTATTCCCCTTTCAAGCCAGTCACTTTAGAAGGAGAAGCAATGACATGAGGTGGTGGTGTAGTGTAAAAAAGCGTTAAACAGTTAATGCAGGAGCTGAGAGTTTTGTCTCAGGTACAACTACAGCCTGGCTCACATAAGAAATGTGTCGTTTTGAAGATGTATTTGTTAATAATCCTATTCTAAATGGAGATCGATTGGGTTTCTTTTTCTGACATTTCTGATTTTACAACTGAGTTGAAATGTCATGTGTTTACATGAAAGAGAAATTGCTGTATATTTATATCAGAATGTTGTAAATTTACAGCATGTGTATTCCGCTCTACTTAGTTTTTAAACTTTGTCGAAATTTACTTGCGTTATTTTTACTTGCAAGATACGCAATAGTAAACTAATGAATTTAATAATAGTAAAGTAATAAGCTTACATAATAGTATAGTAAACTTAAAAATTGAAATAATACTTAACTTTCATTCTTCGCGTTTTGTTTTTTAACCATGTTTTTTAATATGTTTTTTAACCATGCACTGTTTAGTGATGCTGTTTTTTAAAGCACGTGTAAGTCTTTATAAAAAACCTTTCAAAATGCTCTCTTTATGTAAAATATTATCCAAACAATTCACAAAACTAACTGAAGTCAGTAATAAATTTAAAACTCCATATGATTCCTTTTTTTATTATGTTATCTGCGACCATTTTCTAAACTGTCGCACTGCAGTAGTGGAATCAGGAAATTCAATAAAGTATTACAATCATATTAAAAAAATTCGAATGCGAAGTAATGTCATGAACGTTTTTAGCTATCAAGAAAGTACTTTTCTTTCATTTCCCTTGTGATAAGATTTGGGCTATCAATGGAGATTTTATGGTGATAGAAAACTGCTTTCTACAAACACATAAAATATAACATATTGCTTTGTAACAAAGTGTCCGCTCATTACTTCGCATAGTTATAAAATATTTACCGCAGGGTTTTTGAAAATGACTTTTTTATAAATTATCATTCTATAATTTTCATAACGAAAAAAGTTAATATTCATCTCTTAAAATATAATTTAATAGCTGACTTTCCATACTTAAGTTTTGCACAGTGTTGGGAATATTTTCATCTCATAGTGGCATTTAATAAAATTGTGTAAAAATGTCTAACTTTTGCTCCGACCATCAGAAACATTTTATTTTTACTATGACAGCAAAAGATATTTATTTTTATTGTGATATTCTGACATAATAAAAAAATAACACTTATATAATAACCATAAATTTACTGAGCAAATTTAAAGAAAATTAAAGGAAAAAACGAATTTGATCCTTAGATAATAAAATTAGGGTGTCCATTTTAGATTCTTGGCATGTTCGGAAACTCGGAATTAATTCCTACAGTCACGAAATCGCAAGTTTTAAGTTACTAGCCGGTTAAATATTTTTGCACTGTCTTATACCTCTTACTGAAAAAAACATCTAAGGAGAAATTCTCCGCCATTTTTTAATGATGATTTTCGCTAATTGATTCCACGTTAGTGTATGGGTTGTGAAGCTACAGATTAAACTAATTTTAAAGAACACTAATCAAGAAACCGAAACCGATCAAAACAGCCTTATCCAACCACGGTTAAACTAAATATATCGCTTGATTTTGCATATTTTTCTCATTCTGTGCATCAGCTAGTTAACAGCAATTTACTTGTTGAAGTTATTATTAAAATAGAGCATAAAACTAATTTTGTATTTCTGAAACTAATACTGTTCTGCATTTAACTGATAAAAATTTACGTATTTCCATACTTGTAATTTAGCATGCATGTCTAGGACTACAATTTATAAAGACTATCTCATGGTTTTGGGGCTTCCTATAAGTGTATTTTTAACCACTGAGAAAGAATTTTGCCAGGCAAGGAATGTTTGTAAAAAGTAAATTTGAATCTTAATAGAAAATAAATGTAGTAATTTCTTTTTTCAATCGAAACATTATTGAAAATAGGCTCTCGTATTAACAAAAAAAGAGTTTTCGAAACAAAAAGAGTGTTTTTAGAGAAACTTTGTACTACTAATTTTGTGATATGATTGTGTTAATTTAGTTAAGTTACTATGTAATAAAATGAGAATACGAGCAAAAACTTCTACATAATTATTTAAATATGATTGTAAGAAAATTAATAAGGGAATTTATTTTGATGCTTTTGTGATCTTCTGATACCTGTCATCCTGAATAGATTTCATTTTATCGGAAAAATTTAAAACAAATATCATAGCATACATCTTAAATTATTTTATTTTACAATTTTTCTTATAAAATGCATGTTTTTCATACATAAAGGATCTGCAAAATGTTTACTTTAAAGTGTTTCTTTAAAGTGTTTTATTTAGGAAAACAAAATCCCGTGTGAAAACATGAATTGATTAATTGAATCGCACGGTATTTAATACTCATATAAATATATATATATATACATATATATATATATATATAATATAAAACAGCAAAACTTAGGTAGTGTGGATATATCCTATTAATCGTTCCTGTAAGTGGTAGCATATAACAAAAAGAACAAGTAAAAAATAAATTGATAAATAAATGAAATAAAATAAAAATGGAAACAATAGGCCGCAGATGTTGTAAGAAAACAAAGCTAACAATGCTAAAAAAGTTTCCATCTATATAACAAGCGATATCTCGTGGGACTAAGCCTAACAACAGAACCCAAACAAATGAAAGATGTGGCAGTTGGGATGCAAAATTGAAATAGAACACTCCATTATCAAGTGCCACCGGGTTCATATTTCAATTTAATGGAATAACAGAAAAAGCTAGGTCTCAGCAGGTGACATCACAAAAAGAGTCATAAAAGTAAACCAGGGGCACGACCATAGCTAATGGGAAAAAAAAGAGGTAAAGATCTAAACATTGAGTAAAAATGTCAGAAATGATGCCAATACTCAAAAAAAAGGTGATTCCAAAATAGGATTATAAGTGACTAAAATAGGCAACAAGATCCAAGGAGTAAAAAGAGAGAAAAATTAAACCAGATGATATTAAAGTCAGAAACAATGTAGTTAAAAAGAGTGAATATATAACAAAAACAGTAAATGGAAGGGGGAAGGGAAGGAAGTGTAAACTACTAAAAATCTAGTATAGGAAACCAATGAGCAACAAAGTACAGGCTTAAATAGCTAACGAGTACAAAAGAAATGTAAAAAAGATTTAAAATAAAATTAAAAATAAATTAATTGAAATTAAATTTAAAAAATATGTATAATACGCTGTTTTCAGTAAGTGAAATCAAAAAACAAAAAAAAATATTTAAAATTAATAATAATAACAGTAATGTAGGTAATAAAAAATTAATTATATTATTAATATGTAATTAATTAAGTTGTTAGAGCGTATACTACTCGATAATATCTTTGTAACAATGCACTTAATATGGCTTAGATCTGGATCAGTAAGTTAAAAGAAAAAAAAAACACTCCGCAAAGAAAAACGTAGTGATCAACAAATCTTCTATTTTTTTTAATTTTCTTTTGTTGGTTTTTTGGTTAGTGACTCCAATATAAGCTCATTGGATTTATTCAAAACGTAATTTTTCACTTTTATAACACACATCGCACAGGTTGCGTGTGCAAAATTATTGTGTGTCCTATGTATGAAAAAAAAAGTAGTTCTATAAATTTTAGTTCTGATTAGCATAAGTACGGCATTAGCCAAAACGGCTTATTTGTTTATGTATTTTATTTCTTTTTTATAAGTTTATTTGACTATTTTTTTATTTGACTAGAATTAACGATTAGCTTCCTCTCTCTCTCTCTCTCTCTATATATATATATATATATGCGTCTGTTTGTATGTTTGCGTCATAATAATTTCTCCTACATAAGAACTTTTTATATATGCGTATATGCTTATACAGGAGAGGTTTCGAAGCTGTGGAAGTCTATATCATTTTGAGGACAAATTCTTACGATAACAAAACTTCCAATTAAAGACTGTACTAAATAAGTTTCATTACTGGATAGCATTTTCCTAAAATTCATTTACTTTTTGTCATAATATCAAATCATATTTGCTGGTACCAACATCATATCAATTGACATTTTTTTTTCAGCATGATATATATTGGATCAAATACTCACTGAAATTACTAATTGCATTAAAGCTCGTTCGCTCTAGGGGAATCGAGGGATTTTCCAATATTTACATTCCGCTAGTTAGGAAAAGTTTTTAGAAAATTCTGTAAATGCTTCAAGGTAGATTACACTGTCTAAAATGAATTATAATAGGTCCATGAAAATAAAGTTTGCCCCATACTTTCTCTCATGAAAACTGTTTTTACTGTCCTCTGTAACAATTTTCAGCAATACAGAAACATCCCTCATGTAGGATCTAAATCTTATTTCCATATTAAAGCGAAAGGAAACGATCGGAGAATTTTCAGCTAAAATAATTATCCTGAGAAATGGGAAATTTTTAAATAAACAAGTGTTAAGAGTAACATGAAAGAGAAACTTAAGAATTAGATACTCTGGAAATAATTCTTTTCTACTTCTTTTCGCTAATTATAAAAGAAAAACGTGAAAAAATAAAAACACAATTTTCTCGAGAGAAAGAAAAAAAACGAAATTGAAAAAGGGTGACTAAAAGAGGAAACACTTATGCACGCTAAGAGTCACAGCAAATAACTAAAAACATTTCTAAAAGAAAGTGGTGATGCTAAAATGCTTTAGCTAGTGAAAAGAAGTATCACATAAAAGCTGAATATTGAAGAACAGCATCAGGGAATAGATTCTTTTTTATTCTTAGCAAGAGCTTCAGTAATTTTTTTCACGGATTAAGCAGCTTTGAAGATAACTCATTTAATATGCTAATAAATTATGCCATGCCTTCCGCAAAAGTGTAAAAGGAAGGCATACATTGTTAAAATTGAGGTAAACGTTTTGCGTTGTATCTGAGAATACGTTGCTATTTTAAGTATATATATATGTATGTATATGTGTATTCGGGCACTATTTAATGAATATTTTCTCAACATTGTGTTAAATTGTTTTCTGATATAGGGAGTATCAACCTTAATATTGTTTGCTTATATCGCCATTATCTTGTTCAATACAAGGGTGAGGATTTTCAGTATTTTTTCAGCTTAATATCTTGGCATGTTACAAGGCTTGGAAGTATGCAACAAAGTGCTTCTAGTGTTGCCTGTCATTATCTTATTTCATACAAGGAATACCGGGTGTTTCACAATATATGTGATGAACGTAAAGCAGCACACCTTCTTTAAATTTTTTAGTGACATGCCAACTAATGCCACTATACCTTTCGTCAAGTTTAGAAAATTTGTTTCTCTTATTTTAATTACTTTTTTATTTTATTACTTTAGGTCCCTTGGTGTTATTTTATTTATTTATTTAACTTCTTACAGTCATTAAATAAAAAAAAAAAAAACATATCTTATACAAAATATGCAAACAGAAAGATGGAGCTTGTGCCAATTATATTCTACAAAACGATAACCAGATATTCATACAAGCTTTATTTTAATCATAGAATGATAATGCTGGTAAACCGTACTCAAAACTAACTTTTTGTCTGTGAAATTTGAAAAAATTCAAAGAAAACAGAAACCTGAGTCCAACTGCTGAAAAGCTTTTTCTTTTTTTTTTTTTTAATATTAACAAAATGCAATATTAACATTCAAATGATACTAGCTATAGCCAGTGATCACACTCGTACTGGCAGTGTACCTACCTCGCCAGTGTCAGTCAGCCATTATACCCAGTGCCGGAACAAGACTTCAGAAAATCGCTCTCGAAGTACCTAATCGACAGTTCAACAAGGCAATGGCACTGTATCGGTTACAAGGCACGTTCCATCTTTTATTCACGACAAACGCACTGGCTTAGTACGTTTACGCTACCTAAAATATAACGGCACGGTGTCGGGCTTAATCTTATAAACAAAAATGAAATTCTGTTTGTTTGTGGATTTGATTCGTATACAAATTCACAAAAATGGACCTATCAGCCTGAAATTTTGCACAGATATGTAAAATAATATAGAATAAATCATAGTCCACATTGAAAGTCCACCCGTTCCCGGAATTAAGAGATTTTTTATGCTCTCCACGCAAAAAGCTTTCCGTAATTGTAACCCTTGTAGTGAAAAAAGTGTGAAATAAGGATCGTGGCTGCCATGTGTGGCGATTTTGCCGAATAAAATGTTTTAAATTCTCAAAGTAAAAATAAAAGAATAAATGATTTTTTTTTGTTAGTTTATATTCGTAAGGTTATTATTTTTTTAATTATAATATCGTGTGCATGGGAAATCGGAGCGGGAATGAAATGTTTTATACGCAAAACAATAAGAATTGAAGATTTCCGAAGCTAATATGTAAATTTTTTTAATTTGGCGAAAAAATAAAATGGCTCAAATGCCGATTTTGAGAAAGTGAGTTCTAGCGGTTTGCACAGTTTTCGGCTTGGCGCAATTTATTGAGAGCTTAAGGAAATAGATTTTTGGAAAACAAGTGAAAAGGTTTTATTAGAATACAGCGTTAAATTTTAATGATCCGTGAAGAAATAATGCAGTTATTAAGGGATTTCAAGCGATCTATCTTCAGAATTCTCGCCAATTGAATACATTGATTTAAGTTGGGGGAATTCCGCCAAATTTCAGAAAATTGAAATCTTCTCATTTAGTACATCGGAGTAACGATGAATAAAACACGTTATAGTTGATAATTTTAAAAAATTCGGCTGTATTAAGGGATTCCAATTTTCAAATATATGCATGCTTTACTTTTTGGCGGCCGAACTATTTCCCATATTGATTGCTGCTAAGTCAATGCTTCGAATGATTTCCTGAAAAAAACGCTTGCAAAATGGCGTATTTTGGCACTTTGGCGAGGCTTAGATTTGAAACTGGATTTTATTTGAGACTGGGATATATGACACTGGTTATAGATAAAAATGAATGTTGGTATGTGTGTATGAGGTTGAAAAACTCCAGCACCGTTGAGCACCGTTTCACCATGAAATTTGGTTCACCTAAGTCTTTTATCATGGAGAAGCTTTTTATGCTATCCGTTTTCCTCTAACTTGCCACTAGGTGGCGCAGCAGAACGTCGAATTCTATTCCGTTTAGCCGTTTGCTATGCGAATATCGTCCAACCGATTTCGATGAAATTTGGTACACGCGAATATTAGAACACGGAGAATATTTTTCACTATCCATTTTGCTGTAACTTGCCGCTAAATGGCGCTGCAAAGCATCAACTTCTATACCGTTCGACCGATCGGCATAAAATTTCTTATACTTACACATTTCAGCACGAAGAATATATTCTAACTGCGTTCCTTTTGATGTTACTCACCACTAGATGACACTGCAATGCATTATTATTTTAACTCGCCACTAGATGACGCTGCAGCAGGCCAAATTCTTGACCATTCAAACGGTCGCTATGAAAATCAGTATACATAGCTATTTGAAGAATGAGAATATTTTGGCGTTATCCATTTTGCTATAACTCGCCACTTGACGGCACTGTAGCAAATCATTACTTTAATTAACCACTAGATCGCGCTGCAGTGTATCACTTCTTGACTGTGCAACTGATCGCTATGAAAATAGCTATACATAGATATTTGAACACGGGGAAGAGATTGGCACTATCAATTTTCCTATATAATTTGCCACTAGATGTCGCGTCAACACATGAACTTCAGGGCTGTCCAGCCGATCGTCCTGAAATTTCGTATTCATCGATATCTGAATGCGAAGAATATTTTCGCCGTATCCGTTTTGCTAAAACTCTCCACTAGATTGCGCTACGCCGCATGGCCTTCTCTACCGTACAAACGATTGCCTTGAAATTCGGTATGCATGGTTATTGAGCACAATATAAAGCGATATCCATTTTGCTATATCTCTTTATTACAATAAATAGTAATCAACACAAATCGTAATATCAAAAAGTCCATTCATTCCCGTGCGAAGAACGGGTACTTCAGCTAGTTCAAAATAAAGTACTTCAAGAGAAACTGTAGCATAAAGGCAGAGTGCCGGTTCAGTGCCTACCAACAGTGCTGTGCTGCCTAGATGCAAAAATGTTTGTCGGGGTGACCCAGCGAACACCCTACTGAAGTCAACATAACAGGATAGTAATGGTCATGCTGGTAGTGCCAAAGTCACACCTGAATGAGTAGTACTGTCCGATTAGAGGCGTACGGCTTTGCCACTACCGAAGGCCAAAATGGTAGAGGCAAAGTGCCATGTGCCGGGAGAAAGGTACGTTGCCGGCAACTACCAGGCATTGGGTGCCTGAAAACTATATATACAAAACTAAAGTTTCCGCAATTGCGAGCACTGTATTTTTGTATATACTTTTAGCGTCAGGTATTTTTGCAGTGTCTATAGCGCTCATGCGTCTCTAGTATGCTTAACCCTTTATAAGGCGAGGGTATGTGCAGAGAGTCGAAATTACTTGGAATTTTTCTGGCCCAATTTTTAGAATTAATTCATATATTTTCCCTCTACTGTAATATCCTACGTGAAAATTGGAGAAACAAGTATTAAACAAACATAGAAATTGTGCAGGAGAATACATTAATTATACATAAAATCAAAGTCGGAAAACTACCTGCTGCTTGTACACGGAATTAAACGCAAAAATATATTATTAAAAGCGATGATTCTTATGCTCAATTTTCGAGTCATTATTCGAGCTTTCTTTAAAATTGCGAATGAAAGAAAAGTTCATAAGCCAAATATTATTTAGAATCTAGATGTATGGGAAAAATATACATCCAATATAACTGAACAAAAATCAGAAAATTCACTAATGACAATTGATTTCTGTATTTAATAGACCGTAGGTGGTAAGTATTTTACCACTGCATTATAAAGGGTTAATAAAGTTAACGGCGTGGACTCTTTAAAAATGTATCGAGACAACACTATTTTGAGGTAATGGGCCAGCAACTGCTATGTATAGTGTTAGCATAAAATTCTGTTGCATTAATAAATACCATACCAAGTCATGCGAATGCACTATTCAAATCACTCATTTTTTACATGAATCTCACTTTTGTGAAAATGGTTTAATTATCATCTAATCATTGATAGCTATTTCCTGTGTCTAACGATGTATCGATCAATCATTTTCGTTTTTAAACTATATACACAACCGTATAAATGAGCAAAATAAACTTGAGAGCCCCAACACAAAGTATATCAATATCCTCCAAGAAGCTGGAAAATTACAGAATTATCATTTAAACAAAGAATTGTTAAAAAATTGAGTTTCATATAACACTTTAAAGAATTTTTAAAACGAGTTTTCTCTCTCTGGAAATAATTTTATTTCTTGCAATCAATATCCTTACACATGGTTAAACTCTTCGTTCCAGAGGTCCATATGTGTGGGTGTACCTTTTGGTTTCCACTGTTAAAGCGATTATTTAAGATTTTTTTTTTTTTTTTTTGTAATTCTGAATTGACGTACATATCCGTCGATGCTTTCATTTTGAATAAATAATTTTAACGCGTGTGAATGCTTACATCCTACACACCGACACACACATATTGCTTTCGTTTGCCGTTACACAAAGGAATATTTGAATGTTATTTGAAATTTCCTAAGTTGCTAAGAATTTGTGAATATTTTTTTTTCGAGATTAATATTGCTGCAAAGAACCTGTGGGACAACATTTACCTTTAAAAGTGTCTTGAAAGTTTTCGTTTATGCGTGATAGTATGATAGTAACTGTTTAAAATAACAGATATTAAGAATGAGACCTTTTTTCGGAAAATTATTTGAAAATACGCTGATTTCTACTTGTTGTTTTTAAGTGTAATATGTTTTTAAAAACAGTTATGAGATTGCTGTTTAATTTGAGATAAGAGATTTTTCTCTGTTTGTGAAGAAGTTAAACAAGTTTATTCTTCCACAAGAGGAATTTTCATGAAAATACCTCTCTTTGAGTAATGCATAGACTCTAATCTCGTTTGAATTTGATTAAACATGCGATTTCTGCTGATTGAAAGGTTGTATTTTGTTATGCATTCTCAAAGAAATACCAATAAAAATATATTAATATTGACCGGAGAACTTGTAAAATTGCAGTAAACGTATACTGAAGAGTTTGGCCTGATATAACTTCCTTGTTGAAATATGTACTGAGGAATGACAGTAAACTCTTTTATAGTTCCTTACTAATAATTAACTTCTACATTTTTTATGAGTATCTGCAATGTTACCAAAGCAAAAACAAAATGTATCAAGAACTGGGTTGACAAGAATTGAATTCTTATATCACAAGAAAACAAATTTTATTCTTATGAAGTACTGTATAGAATAATTTTGTACAAAACATGAATGATATTTAAAATGCACAACTCACATTTTAAATTATGTAATGTAGAAAAAAAAATATGCAAGTCTTTATCAGTTTTAGTATATTTGTTATATGTGTGGAGATATTTTTTAAAAAGTCACGCCCTATGACTACAATTTATAAAAATATTCTTAGATGACTGTACTTTTAATGTGTTTTAAAAAGCTCAATGTTAAAGCAATGCTCAAGAGGGAATATACTTCGAAATGTAACAGCAAAAATAATCGTGAAGCCAATTTAATTTTGCATTCTATATGCGGCATTGTACCTATGTAACTGCAGACTACAATCATAAAATTGCATATATAATTTAGAAATATAAATTACCAAGCCTCCTTTTGTAAAAAATAATTTTATAAACTGATCGTATCATCGCTATAATTCACTTAATTCTGATCATGTGGTAAACTTATTCCTCTTAAACGATAGTGACTCGTTGTAGGTTGAAAATATTGTTTTAATATTATTTCATCAGACGTTTTAGAAAAATTCCCTTGTAATTTCAGCTAAAAGTGGTATCCGAAACCCATTATTATTTTGGATGACAATGTGCTTCCTACGTTGTGGCAGTTTTACGGATTGGACCCCTGTTAGTTTCAGGACGACAATGCCAGTTGTCATGTTTCAAGGTTAACTAAGGCTTGATATGGTGCTAATGGAGTTCATCGAATGGACTGGCCTGCCCAGAGCCCAGACCTGAACCCTATCGAGAACCTCTGGGACGAGTTGGGTCACCAAATTAAGGGGTGCACTACCCGTCCAAAATCGGTGAAGGAACTTCTATGTCTCCTCCAAGCCGAGTGGAAGACCATATCACTAGCTGTAATACAAAGACTTGTGGAAAGTGTACCCCGGAGGGTTCACGCTGTAATTGCCTCTCGTGGAGGCTCTACCAACTATTGATTTTTTTGCTGTTTGGGTTTTACTGTTTTGGGTTTACTGTTCATTTTTCTTTTCTATCACAGTTGTCCAAATACTTATTGGTAGACAGTGTATATTTTTCCATTTTTCTATTTAAATATGCGTTCTTTGATTGATTGAAAAGACTTAATTAACAATCCTGAGTACTTTCTTCAATCGCAAGGAGATAGAAGCTTCTAAAATATTTTATTTTTATTGTTTCAAAATAAAAATCCTATGAAATCCCACGAACAACAAACAGCTAGAGAAATGTAAAAAAATTGTTAAAGAATCAAAAACTTACCTTTTCATATCGCAGCAATTTCTGAACAACATGTATTCCACAACACGTGCCCAGACTCTACCCCCCTCCTCCCGCTTTTTCTTGTAGGTAGTTCAAGAAATCATTCTCATTGCTATCATTCATCCAATTCCATCAGAGCTTTCTGATCGGTTATGGAACGTCACTGGACCTGAAAATGGACTGGTTTTACCAATTCTTTTATGGTAAGAAGTCTTACTGAGAAAAAAGAAAAATATGCTATACGAAAAGAATCGCTGAGCGTTGGAAAAGTAGAATTATGACTTTATAAAAGCTTAAAAAGAAAATTATTTTCCTGATTCTGACCAAAATAGTTCACGAGACTTAATTTCTGTTAAAATGAAATAGAATTCATATTATGCGAGATGCGCAATATACGTTTCATAAAAAAAAAAATTCTATCTAAATATTTCTGCTAACATTAATCTAATATTTATTAAAATATATTTTTTTAATTTTCTACCTTTTCCAATGCATAGTTTGAACGGGGAAATACTTATTATCAGTATGTAGTGTGTGACACAAAAGAATAATTTAAGTTTATGTATCATGTATTAGAAAAATATTTATCTAACTATGCTTAAAGTACACATTTATTTATTATGTATAAAATGTATTTTATTTGTGCGCAGGCCCAGACTGGGAGGGTAGGGTCCCGCCCGTCTCAATAGAAGGGGGACTCGGGTTATTGTGTAACCGATAAATAATAGGATGTGTTAACTTTCAGGGTATGGGGGGAGGAATGGTGTTATTATTAATTAATTATGATTGATATTTAATAAAATATTGATCTATCAATTAATGTGCGTCGTTCATATTAATTCATAATAATCCCTTATTCATTCGGGAACCCTCTCTCAAAAAATTTTGAGAACTACATTTAAAATGAAGTGTTTTGAAGCCTTCTGGGGCGCAATTGCAGCTGCTAAAAATTTTGTAAGTGTCAAACTCATTTAAGTGCTATTAGTATAGCACTTTTTTTATTTTCTTTCTTTTTTCTGTTTTGGGGCCCACCGAGGATGAGGGCCCACCCGTCTGCAGACAGTCGGACACCCTGGCCAGTCCGGGCCTGTTTGTGAGTACGTTAGCATATGTTTCTTCGGAGTACAAAGTTTTTTTTTTTGGAAAAGTATAAAATTTCTTATAATACACGACCCTTTAAAAACGTACTAATAAATATGCGCAATAAGTGATAATTAATTTATTAGGGGGAGAAGTCGGTGATAGTTAGCCACCGCTGACGTCACACCCGATGATTTTCGATTCGCTAGTAAACAAACAGTTAACGCTGTTGTTAAAAAAGGTCTTCAAACAGTGATTGTGTAATCCATTGCATTCACTCATCTCCTAGACAGCCTTAACAATTTCTGTTTGCGAAATTTTTCAAAATGCTTGATGCAGATTTAATGAAATTTTTAGCATCAATAACCGAGTATTTCGTGAATAACTGAAATTAACAAATTCAAGGGACAATTTTTCTTTACAAAAATTTGTCAATTTTCTACTGGTTGGCACTTAAGATTTACCGGGGAGAGCAGATCGGCAGATTAGGTAATATACCACATCATTTCTAAAATTTCGTTGTATGCTTTTATAACATAATTACCAGTAAAAGCGTATTTGGAAATCTAGATAATTTTCTAAGTCATATCATTGCAATATAATTGGTCAATAAACAAGCTATGTACGTTTAGAAAATACCGAGTGCGAGATTTTGATATGACTCTGGGTTTGAATACCGAATGCGTCAAATTGTAAAAATTAATTTAAAAGTATCAAACAAATAAAGACAAAAAATTGCAGTTTCATAATTTAATTAGATCGGATTTTCCCCCTTTTTCTAATCATTCATATTACGTATGTCATTGCCGTCTGTAAGTAGCTTTTTGAAGTATACAACAATTTTTGTCGTGAAAATACAAATCTCTTTCCACTCTGCTGTTATGGCTCTACTTTTGGAAAATGCTGCTATTTTCCAAAAGTTTTGCGATATTTGACGGGAATTTTTATTTAAATTGCTTCATTAAGTTATATAAACGATACACAAAGCAGAAACTCGTAATAAAACATGCATAGTTAAAAATTGTTTAATTTAAATGCACACATCCACAAGTAATCAACGTTCTTATTTCATTCATTAATATTGGGGGAAGGTGGCCCAAAATGATCCTATCGGGTAAAACGATTCACACATGTTTTTTTTTCAAACAGGTAGTGCCATCTACCGGGAAACACATAAACTAGTTGCACCAAGTGAAGAAAAAGCAATGGCGGTATTCAAGCAAATACAGTGTTATGTGTCTAAGCAGAATTTTTCGGAAAACTGGGTTTTATAACATCTGTTATAAGGGAAGAATAACTTTCTAATAAATTTACATATACAGTCGTTCATGTGCAGAAAAAGGACTTGGTTTATTGAATGGTGTATGTTTTTAGATGTGAATTACACTTTCTAAGTTCGTTATGTTTCTGGAAGTGATCCAGTAATATGGCATAAAATGGGCAGCCATATTGCCGGGCAAAAAAGATCCATCGACTTAAGAAACTCCAGTACCGGTTCTTAGTATCATGGCAGCCCTTCAACCATTCTCAAAATGCATGGCTCCCCATTACAGTACTTAATTTATGCCCACGTTTTTCTAGACCATATATTTTCAATGATAATTTTGAAATATTTCCTTTTACTGTTCGTGACACTTCTTTTATTTTAAAATTTCCATAAAACATTTTTATGCATACTATAAAATTGTAAAATTAATATTATTTCATTATGAATAGTCATAATTACTTGACATATTTTATTTTGCCAATAAAAAACAGTTTACTATTATTTTCAAATGAAGGATCATTTTTTCCCTTTGAATGAGGATAAAATGGTCCTTTAGACACTTTTCAAAATTCTATTTTTTTTCTTACTTAACACTCCAAGCGTTTCTGACGGGAAATCCCGTACACTTCGTTCCAGTTTTCGTTGCAATGCATCTGTAACTTAACTTATTTATAACACTCATATATCATAAAATATATTTTTATATTAAAGCTTGTAAATAGTTTAGAATCTCATTTTTTTATGCTTACAAATTTTTCTATCAAAATTTTATTTTTTTAAAGAATTTTTAAGCTGTATGAAAATTTTACGATGAAAACGACTTTACAGTATTTGCGCCGCACCAGTGGCATAGTGCATTGCGCACTGAACTGGAAGACGAAAGGTGCCTGGTTCGAAACCAGGTCGCATCCGCCGACCTAACCGTTCGGAGTGTTCCGTGGTTTTCTCCGAAACTTAGCGTAAATACGGGTTAGGACCCCTTAGAAAGACCCCGAAAGAGAGCACTCCACTCGCAGGCCTAGATCCCTTGTGTATAGGGGCGTAGCCAAGGGGGGTTAGGGGGGTCATAACCCCCCCCCCATGAGGAACTTTTTGCCATACAAAATGTATATTCTTCACTACATTGTCACACCCACGTATACATATATATGAGTTGTAGTAGTCGTAACCCCCCCATGAAAAATTTCTGGCTACGCCCCTGCTTGTGTAGATAATTGGCCTTAATCTAATAACAACATTACACTATTTGCCCATTTCCAAAACGCTCAAAATATTATTAACTGATGTTTATGGTCCAAAATATACTTTAAAATATGATAGAAAAGAGTCAAAGTTTTGTTTAAACATTTATCTTATTTATACAAGTTTTAACATTTAGGGCATCATTTTGGGCCACCTTCCGCTTTATGTGTTATTTTGTAGAGCATACTAAGTTTTTGAAGTAAAACTTCTTTAGTGACGACTAGGGAATAACTCAGATTTTTTTTCTGACGGAAGTAACGCTCAGTAAAGGAAGTGACGTATATGTCATACTCCACGCCAAGCGCGCCCCGAAAAAGAAGAACCACTTAAAAACCTACCTTTCGACCTGCTTTCGCTTAGGGAATGTAATCCCGCTTTTGCGGGATTACTATACCATGACTATAATTTTCATATTTATGTAAACTATTTTTTTAATTATGAATTAAGATAAAGTATTAATCCTGATAGGGCTTACAAACTTACCTTTTCCTTCTTTTCTCTATTAAAATTAATTTTTATTTGAATGAAATGTCAATCCCGTGCGAGATTGCGGGATCCCGCAGGATTGATTCAAATTCATTAAAATCAAATTCATTCAAATAAAAAATAATTTTAATAGAGGAAAGTGGGGAAAAAGTAAGATTCTAGCACTATCAAGTTTAATACTTTATCTTAATTCATAATTAAAACAATACCTAACTTAAATATGAAAATTATAGCCATGACACAGTGATCCCGCAAAAGCGGAATTGCATTCCCTACTTTCGCCGTTCCACAAATTCAGCGTGTAAAAATACGCGGAATCTGTTAAGGAAAGAAACAGCGAGAAAAACAGTCAAGAGCCGTATCTTTGAGACATCAATCTTTATATGAATAAGCGTTTTAAAGGTACATCCAACATAATATTTTACATGTAATCCCAACCTCACAGGAGGTTCTCGATAATCCTTATTTTTAGATGAATAATATGCAATACATTGGAAAATCACAAAGAAATGGAACCTGCCTGCAATCGAACCGGAACAGTAGATGGAAACGTCAGTTTAAGAACACTTTTCCTGGATTCTTATCCAACTTCCAGACAGAACAAGGCGATGGAACACCACAATTAAAGGGACAGTGGCTGAAAACGAACCTAAACAGCAGAGAGAAATTTTCGTTTAAGAACACTGTTGGGGGATCATACTTCGACCCCACGAAGATAAATTTATAGGAGGGGACACTTCTCTTAGAAAGTTGGTTAACGCCGTTGTTGCAAACAAATGGCGCTACGCACACCGGGTAACTGCGCATCTTCTGCTTCTGTGCATCTCAGGTTGTTTATATTTCCATCGAGGCGAAGTAAATGGAGATCGTTGAATTAGCAGAACTTCAAAAAATTAAATACATAGACTTATGAACGTGATATATAGTAATTACTGGCTTCAGATGTGTTTTAATTACATAATTGTCTTAGAATACTATTTCGTAATGAATATAGGCAATAGTTTCGAAGCGAAGTGATATTATTATTTGTCAAATGCCAGTTATATTGGCCGTTAGGCCATTAAATTACATTAAATTCCTAAATATTATGTATGTCATGTCTGTTATTATTTTGCCCCAAATCTGTATTTTAAGAAATGTTGGTAAATTTAGAAGAATGTAGTTTGTGTGAACGCAATATTTATAATGATATATAAAGTGTAATGATTTATATATTTACATATAGTAATGATATAGATATTTATAATGATATATATACAACGGTTTAAGAATACGGGTATGTAACACCACAAAGAAACAAACACTGGCTGCAAACGGTTTAAGAACAAAATAAAAGAATAACAAATGGACACTCCGTGGATTCTAACCTAACCTCAAGACGGAGCAAGCAACGGTTTAACACGGGGATGTAACACCACAAAGAAACGGACCCTGGCTGCAATCAATCCCAAACAATAGACAGAACATACAATTTAAAAACACGGATACAGAATAATAATTCGAAACCTACCAGCAGACGAAATCAACGCTTAAGAATACTGTGATAGAAAAACACACAAACAAATTACACTACCTGCATTCGAACCCAACAAACAGAGGAAAACATCAGTTAAAGAACACACTTAAAGTATAATACTAGACTATGGGCTTTCCCCCATTCAAACCCAACCTCCAGACGGAACAATGGTATAAGAAAACAGTTAAAGAATAATACTACAACATGGACACTTCCTGGATTCTAAGTAATTATCATGAATTACCGATGATTCTTACTGGAGATTTTAATGTTAATTTTCTCTCCCAAGAATCTCGGCCGTTAGCTGATTTTTTAAAATAAAAATTTGATATAACTATGAATACTTCTCAACTTCAATCAACAACGCGTTTCGGTACAACGATAGATGCTGTATTTTCAAGAAAATTAGTAAATTTAGAGAGTAAAACTTATGTTTCACATTATAGTTACCACAAACCTATAATTTCATACATAAAAAATTATGATGGCATTCAAGTACCTATTTCCAATGAATAATATGAATATAACATTTATATAATCTTTATAAAATACATGAATAATAAATATAATTAAATTATAATATGATATTTATTTTAAGTTAAAGTTTAATCATTTCAGTGATATGCATCGTAAACGTCAAAGATGTTTTACTTCAACCGCGCGTAAAGATTATACGCACACACTTTTTATTTATTTTTTTAATGTTGCTAATAAATAAACACACACACAAATGTTGTAAACAGAACACTGATTGAAAAAAAAAGAATTTCATTAAGCAAGAATGCCTCCCGATTGAGTAGCGGCTAGAGGATCATTCTATCACAACTCGGGCCAGGGTTCGATTCCCGGCATGGCCTTGGTTGTCATTTCGTCCGTCCCATCGCAGGAGGCAATGCTGGTCCACCTATTATCTACCTGCATAATAAAATGATAAGTACTCCGGGGCTAAGTATAGTGACGAATGACTGATGGTCAAGTACCCGCCCTTAGAAAAAAAATTAAACAAGAATTTAAACTTCGTAAATAAGGTGAAAATTATTTACAGAACAATAATTTAAAGGTAGGGGAGAGGGGAGGGGGTACAGTGGGACAATTTTCGCTTGTTTTAAAGTAATTTCCTTTCTTTTAAGTAAAACTAAAAATTAAATGCAGTACAACACTTTGACAATTCTTAGCTTTCGTTGTAATTTTTTTCATAATTTATCCTTATTTTCGTCTTTGAAAAGAATGTAATTTTCAAAACTTAGTTGTGAAATTGTGATCCTTTGCAGGGCACAATAGGACATGGATTGGGGTATAAGGGGACAATGAGTAAGACATTAGAAATCAGATGTATTATGCAACGCATTACTATTGCTACAAATAAATACAGATTGAAATGGTCAACACAGAAGATATCAAAGCAGTTTTTTAAATTACAAGCCTTAGAAATAGTTATAATGATGAAAAACTTTTAAAGGTTGCAAAATCATTGAGCAGCAATGTTTGATCAATTGGAAGTAGTAATATACCATCAAATTAAACAGTAAACAGTGACAAAGTGTTGGCAAAAGTTCGTTTTGTCATCGAATAAGACTGAAAGGCAACGGGAAATGAAAACTGTGTCATTCAGTGCGGATTTAGAGGTGTCGAAGCCCTGGGGCAACAAAGAAGAGAAGCCCGCTAATAATTTTTCAAAGAAGAATTAAAGAATTTTTTCGACTACCTGTATGGTGAAGTGGTTACAGCGTTAACACAGCCTAGTGGCTAAGGGTGCGATTTCCGGTGGAGATGTATTTTAATTACTCAAAAAATAATGTCTATTTCTCTATTTCTTGCCTGGCGTTGAATCTTAATATAACGTCAATATGGCTAGCAACGGATTCACATTCAGTGCCGGTAGTATGCGAAATATGTGAAAGGACCAGTTGCTTTGTATTTGAAACCTTTGTGGATAAAAACCGCGACGTTTCTTTTTAATTATCCGGTGTTCATAGGAAACTGTACATATAAATGTCTATTGTGGGGGATCCTGGAGCTGCAGCCCCGGTCCCCCTCCCCTAAATCCAGCCGTGTGTGTCACTGTTCTTTCTGTACCTCCGCAAGCAATAGCTTTATATATACTGGGGCAAAGTCCCACTGTATCCCCACGAAGTCTTTTTAAATACAAACTCAAAATGTTTGCAAAATTTATCAATAGAATAAAAATCATTACATGCATGCAATTAAGAAACTTAATCTTAAATTGAAGCAAAGATATTGATTATTCGATAAGAATTTATTTCTCACATACAAAAAAGTAAAGCATATCTGATTTTTCCAGCAGTGGTAGTAGAAACAAAAATGCATGCAATTTCCCTACAAATTAAATTGTCACAGTGACTAGTTTCCACACTAGTGCAATAGTGATTAACTAAATTAAGGACTTTTTTCTAATTTCTGAGCTTTTGAATCTTCGAAAAATATCTATCGTCCCACTATGCCCTAATTCAGACCTTTTTATAAATTGAAATTTTAGTAAAAAGAATGTTTAATTGGCGTGTTTTGTTGATTCCCAAAATTTATACGCTAAAGCATATCTTCACTGATCTTAAAACGATATATTTATGAATACGAAGTTACAGAACTATCTTTCTTTCAGAACAATGGAAAAATGTTTTAAATGTGCCATTTTTCCTTTTGCAAATAGCCAATTTTATTATTTACTTTTTTCTAATTTCTGAGCTTTTGAATCTTCGAAAAATATCTATCGTCCCACTATGCCCTCTGTCCTAATTCAGACCTTTTCAGTCAGAGAATATGCTTTAATATTTAAGTTTAAAAAACATAAAATTAATCCAATGTCACTAAACATGCAATAACCATTAGAACATAAAAAAACTTTTAAGAACATTTTTAATATCTGATAGTAAATCCCATTTACTATAAGAAAATAAATCAGGAAACTAAAACATATATATATATATATATAGTTTACCTGAGTTTTAGAAATATCAACGGAATTACCCTGCATGCTTAAAAAAGTCAAACTCGCAGAAACAGCTTTAACATTTTAAACTTCAGAAGATGCTTGAAAAGTAAATACTCCTGATTGATTACATAAAAGTAATGGAAATTCTAAAAGACTGACTAAAACTTTTTTCCGTGGAATAAATCTTTAAGCACCGTTCTTTTTTAAACATTTAATTTCAGTCCACGTTTTTCACACACACTCACACACAATCTACACTTCAGCCACCAAATTATGTGCCAAATTACTTGAAGTTAGGAAGGAAACTAGATGAAATCTCTTTTAGCGATAAAATTATTATTCTAAGTTTTTTTTGCATAATGTATGTCAGTATTTTTTTGCGTGAAAGTAGTTGTGTAATGCATTTGTTGTGAAATCTACTCGCATGCAATATATTTAATTTATAAGGCAACGGAAATTTCTACTCATTGTCATTTTTAATATAAGTTGAAAAGTAGACTTTAAATCGCTATTATTTTATTTACATATAAAGAGATGAGTTTTTTTTCTTTTGCAGGATAAGAAATAATATGTAGAATGATGCAGAAATAAAACTGCCACAATCTGTGGAAATAACATTTCGAAATTTGAGACTATTCTGATTATCATTTTCCAATTAAATTTGCACAATTATATATTTTATAATTTTAAGATTTGTCATTTTAAAATGGCTCTCGAAAGGAAAAAATCATCGTATTTCAGGTGTCGTATTCAAATAACGAAAGAAAACAATGATTGCATAAATGTATTATACTTCTGCTATTAATGGTATTGCATGGTCTTTCACCAACTTTGTTTAAATATATGTCTGAGTCTTTTTATAATGACGAGCTGAAACTTTGCAAATCACCTCATTAATGCATGGGACACTTTTACCAAAAAGGTAATATTTTTTGCAGGGGGACCGTATAAAAATTTTAATTTTGTATTTATTTGAATTTAATCTCCTGAAACTTTAATCATTGTCATAATTTTATTTTATTTCTAATGGCCGGGTACCAGCCAACTGGTAGCGTCACCACAACAAGGACCACAGACATCGGTCCTTTCTTTATGCGGCCGCCTCTAGGCAGACCAACGTTGCCCACTATGAGTGGTCTCCTGATTTTGAACCAATTCCATATGGGAGACCTACCTCCTGAAATCGGCACGTTCAGAGATATCGTTTAAAAACGGAAGACATTGGAGCCACGAACAGATTTTACGTGCACTAGTCTCCATTAGCTTACACAGTCCCACAGCAGTCCAGTCAAGGGAGGACTTCACAGTTCCAAATAAAGGCCAAGCGCCGGTGCTGCTTCACTTTCCGTGTTCTTACGAGAACGGAGCTTAGTGATTAGGCTACTGCGGGACAATTCATAAAAGTATGTACACTTTTTCTGCGTAACTTTGTAATTTATTGTATGACCAATATTTCAGAAATAAAAGGATAATTCAGTGATTGTGGGGACACCCAATTGGCGCACAATTGGACACCCAATTTAGCTTAACTTTTACCGATTGGCAAAAGTAAAGCTAAATGAGCAACTGAATCCTTATAAGCATATTATAGAAAGCATTACAGCTATGAATAATAATTAGTGAACTAAGTTATTAATATTTAATGTGGTTGTCACCTTTTATGGTCATGTTACTGATATGGTAAATCTCCCTCTTATGAGTTCCCTAATCGGAATAACATTCAATAGAATCCATTAATCAAAGCTCATCAAGGAAGCTTTCGAAGTGTTTCATATGATCAGTTACCATTCAGCCAGGTTGAGCAATAATATATCAGATGCATGTTTTAAGAATTTCATGAAACATTTTCTTATTTTTGTGCGGTGCGTTTTCTTTATTTTATGAGATTTTTGCACACTTTTTTCATAGCAACATTCTATTTATTTTTTCCATTTCCACTGTCGTTCATGGCACATCTTTCACGATTTATTCATAATAAATTATTTTCTTGATGGATAAACTGCCCTAATCACGCTTCAGGATGATTGCAATCGAATGTAATACCTTAGAAATGTACAAGTGAAAGCCAGTTGAAATGTCTACAAATTTTCATATTGGCCGTAAGTCTAATAACACAAAATTCATAGAAGCATACCAGCGACTCTCATATGAGGCACTTTATGTTCAATCAGATATTTGATTAATATGTGACTTCAACTAAGTGTCAAAATGTGACCATCTGATTGTCACTTTCGAGTGACTTTACCTGATTGGGCAAATCTAATAAACTAGCGGGGTCAAGGTGACTCATTTAGTGATCTCTAGTCACTTTCTGTAATTTTTTTTTATGACGTCAACAATATCACATCAAAGTCACCTTCTGGTCACACGATAACTTGCGATTATTTTCTTCCAATAAAATAGTGGCTGAAAATGAAAATTACCAGAACTTTATGAATAGTGAAAAATTTCTTTTAAAAATACAAGGTGCTGTGTTTTAGATCATTTTTTTTACATTTCTTCGCTGTCAATAAGTTCTTTTTGGTACTTTTTTAATGCACTTTAGTAGAAAAACTTTACCTCGCATTGCACTATAATAATTGGCAGCTTCCAAGTCATATTCATTTAATCATTTAAAACTAGTACGTTTTTATATGATGCAAATTCTAGCCTTACAGAATGTAAAGTATTTAAATGATGAAATTAATTTGACTATCACTTTCCCAGAAGTTTCGAATTCCACGCTTGTGTGAAATAACTCAGAATACTAATTACAAGCATTTATAGTGAAATAAACCCAGATGTAAATGGGAATATTAGAGTTCTGTGTGCGTGGGGTTTGCTTATCAAACCAATAGTTTATAAACTTTACTTTAACAAGGATGATGAAATGAAAATTTGATAACATTTCGGCAACACAGTTCTGGAAGCGGAAAATTAGTCTAGATTGATTTCAAAATATGAAAATTACTAGGCTCGAATTGAAACTGAATTGCATAGATATGGTCAACAGAGAAAATTAATTTCTTAGCCGTCTCTAACTATACCAATTCTTGCAAATGATTTGACTAATAGAAATGTTTGTTTATTTTATAAAGAGTTTTTTGTTTTTGCAGAGTAAATGAAGAAAACCTTCATATGTTAGTGACAAAATGCCATTTCTTTTAAAAGCATGCATTTATAGACAGGGACACTAAGCGTGCAAAGTATTCATGCATTGATATCTTTTATTTACACAAAAGTTTTAGCCTTTAATATTAAAAACAGTTCGTTGTTTATTGTGAAAAGTTATTTGAATATTTCTGGAGAATGTTACTGCTGAATATTTCTTTCAGTGAGTAGTTTAATTTCCTTCACATTTCTAAACTTGCAGGGAATTTGGATGTGTAGTGAGGCGTACATCTCGTCATTACAGATGAAGGGCTGAAGAAAAATGTTTTGACGGATAAAGAAAAAAATGTTTAATCATGGCATGTATGTCACTGAGCTTTTTCTTTTAAAATTAAATTTATGGTAAAATAAGTTAAGCTGTTCAAAATATACAAATTTTAATTTGACACTTAAACGTAAATTCAAGTATGTGTTGATTATCCAAATGTCTTTATGTAAAGCTAGTATATTTTAGATTAAAAATATTTGGTACAAAAGCATATTCTCTACGATGTTTGAAAATAAGAAATATTATATATTTTTTAAAATCTACGTTTTTGAACGTTTTAACTTCGAATATTCTCCGTAAAATTTGTTATGGGTGAACTTTTTTGAATAAACAGCTTAATCTGTTTGAAGAAACATTATTTCCTTCTAAAGTCCTAAAAAAAAAATAGAAGTTTCAGACAATTTACTACAAAATTTACCTTTCTTGTAATCGATAACTGAGGGGTGATATGTACGATTTATGCTTGTTAAATCTGTTATTTATACTGTTTAAAATTGTTATTGTTTATTTATACCTAGATGTTTTGCTGTAGTAGCTTGCAACTACAGCATAATGTATTGTAATTTACAGCACTATAGAATGCATGAATAAAATTAAAGGATTTTTAAGTGCATCTTTTCTTTTTAATTTTTAATAAAGGTAGTTTAACATCGTAGAAAGATAATTCAAATATTAACTGTGATTAGGAATGTACAATACTGACAAAAGCAACTAAACTCATTACGAAAAAAAAACTCTTCTTTTTCGATTTTAGAGTGAGAAAACAATTCAGATGTCTTAGAACAACAAAATCCATTCCGCATTTAAAAACTCACCACGTATGAACAAAGTTAAAAGAAAGGAAAACTTTTTAAGTTGGAATATGTTTAAATGAAAATTTCTTCAATTGCTAATTACAGTACTAAATAAAAATAAATAAATAGGACGAAATTAAATAATTTTTTATAAGGGTAAAAGGCTTAAACGGGAACTTCTTAGCGGGTAAATCATTTTTTTCATTTAATTGGTTTTAAAAAAGGACTTCCACGTATTAATAAGGGTCGAATAGCAGGAGAAAATTTATTATGTATAATTGTTTTCTATAAAATGCTCTTAGTATAGTGCTTTATGTAGAAAAGGATTGAACATGAATGTTTCTAGAAGAATACAAGATGTTTTCTCGTACCTGTGTTTATGATAAATTCTTTAAATTATATAATAGATATATAGCAAGATATAGAGCAGACCGGGGCATAATTACAATACGGCCACGTTTTCCAACTCGGTTTAGGTTTAAAATAAGTTGCTAGATCACGCCAAGGAGCGAACTAGCTGAAGTAGCGACGTCCCACTGATCATATACGAAAGTTTAAGTACTGTAGTTCCTGTCAAATTCTTGGAGGACGCTACTTTTTGCATTTTTTCATAGTGAGTAAAATTTCAGATCTTCAAAATTGCTTTGATATTGATTATACTAAAACGGGATTTTGCTTCACATAACAATGCGTTTGTTTTGCAAATAACTTACACCGCTGCTCATCGAGGCAATGTCAAAGTTCCAATATGGCAAACGGGGCAGGTTTTCCAACAACATACGGGGGGCATGTATTCAACACCTGTCGCGTTGGAAAACTTGGTTTCTTCCATCCTACGAAGAAAATATGTAGTTGAAAGAGAACGAAAAGGAAGTCTGTTATGCTGACTGATTAAAAATCGGCTGAAAAGTTTCGTTTTCATATGCAAAATGCGTTGAAATATCAAATTCCAAGAAAGAATGGCGGCATGGTAAACTGTCAAAGACGAAAGAAAAACGGATGAAGTGCACGAAATGAAGGCGATGGTGCATGAAGGTTGAACCAAAGGAAATGGTCGCCATCGTTTGTTTGCGTTCATTGTGATTCGGACAGATGTACTTTGTTCAAAAAATCGTTAATTGGCATTTATTTATTTCATCCAGTTACTTTTCTCTATTGCTGTCTTATTATTTCACCTATTATTATTATGCTGTCTTAGTTCACAATGAAGAATACATATTAAGTAACAATCAAGTTTTATTACTACATTTTACTATTTAAAGTAAGTTGGAAAATCTGCCCCTGTACATTTTCGGTTGGCTGGAAAAGTTGCCTCGCATACGGAGGATATTTTATAGCTTAAGATGAACAGAATTAGCATCTTGCTCTCAAAAAGCACATATAAAAATATAGGAAATACGATTATCTTATTTTTACTCCAAAATAGAAAAAAATAGAAAATGCAAAAATAAAATTTTTAAAAAAGTTGGTAAATGTGACCTGGTCTCCCATTTCATACGGTCGCTTACGGTAAGAAATTCCAAACATGTGAAAGGCTCGTGTGTAGTATTTATTATTTAATTCATCAGAACAGAAATTTTTCATGAATAAACTTAAAACCTGAGTATCTTTTTAAGAAATAAATTACTACCAAAATAGAAAAAAATATCCATTACATCTAAATTTCAAAATCAGTACTATCTGCAGGCAGAATTCTCAAAAAAAGATAATAAAATGTCTCTATCTGTAAAAGGAATTAAATTTTCGATCTAGAAGTTTTCATATTTTTGACAGAAAAAAAAGTGAGTCAGTCGGTCTAGAAATTTGATCTATAATTGTAACTCCATCTATAATAGGAAGTTTCCTTCTATCGCAGATAGATAAAATCATTCATGAATTTTTTATATCCTTAAAAAAATACAACAACTTTGAAAGCTGAATTGCAACAAATGCGCATATCAGAATGAATGTTACTGTTAAAAAATTGTTCAGAAGCACCACAGTAAAATTTTTGAGAGTCGCATAATAAAACAGTGAAGGTTTTAAAAGTAAGAGATGATGCTTATATTTTAGATAAATCTTGAATTACATTTATCTTAATTCTATGTAATTTGAATGTCGTAAGTCAGAATAAGTCGTATGTCGACTGTGTATGTTGACTGTATGTCTCTGTACTGTGAGTCTAATAAGAATAAGTCGAGCTTAGATTTATTCTTATTAGGCTCACAGTACATAGTTACATAGGCGCCGACTTCATAGGGCTTGAAGGAGCTTCAGTCCCCCCAATATTTTTATTCAGGGGGCTGAGCCCCTTCAAAAATTTCACTCCAACTTATTTGTGTCAAATCATATTTCTTCCTCCAAATCGGTTAAACTTAAGAATCCTAAAAATAAGAATGCATCGCTAGCTTCTTCTGTCTCCCACTCCGCTTTTTCTTTCACAGGGATTCAGGAATTACGTTGGGCGCCTATAATGCCGTAAGGCACTGATGTCAACCTTCTTTATCAAGAGCGCTAGCACAAACAAATGACCATCAAATTCAGATAGCTAGGCAAAAAGAAACGGGTGTTTTCCCCCCGCAAGAACCCTTCAGATTTTACACCGTGACACAATTGATGTTGGAATTGCTTTCTAGTAGGGAGAAGACTGCGCTTTTTTTAGGAGGGTCGTTCTCATGTAATGTAATCTTTCTTTTTTAAATCAGTACAGCAAAAGCTTTCACTTTTGTTCTATTGTGAGATACAGACTCTTCTGTAGACGTCTGACCATAAGGGAGATTTTCCCATTGTGCAAAACTGCAAACGATTGTGACATTCCCATTTCCCAGCAGTATTAAGTTTCGATGCTGAAAATAAACCGTTTAAATGTGACTTAAAAACAATTCAAGGCAGAAAATTGATAGTCAAATTTAAGTTTGAAGATTTTAAATCATGAAGAACCTTGTGAGATAGATGAAAAATTGATGTTTAATACAGTTTCGGATATAGACAGTATTCATTTCTTTATACGCTTTATCAAAACTAATATCGAACGCTTAACGTTTCTGATTTAGCTACAGTTAAGAGCTAAATAAAAAATGATTTCATAAAAATCTTCGAGCAGCACAACTTCTGGATTATATTTTATAATTGCTTGCTCTTATCTTTACATATAAAACTCTATCCCCCATCAAGGGCGTAATCAGAGGAGGTTGGGGGGGGGGGGGGCGGGCTACGCGGTTTGAGCACTACTTAGCTGTCTCCCAGCCCCCCTACGATTTTCAAAAATTTTTGTTAGTTTACACATAAATACGAAAATTTAGAAACGAACATTTGAAAACCATGAAATCTTTAAGAAGACTCGTTGTTTTAGGCGAATTTCGCTTCATAATTGCAAGATTTCTGTTCGGTTTATTATTTTGCTACTCTTGGCTGCATGTGGTGCCAGTGGCGGTTCCAGAGGGGGTCACAGTGGTCATGACCCCCCTGGGCCTAGATTAACCATCTCGCCAAGAAAGAAGGAAGAAAAAAAAAACGAGGGCCCAAGCCGAGCTTGGACAAGGCCCAAAATTCAGAGAGGCCTTGATCATGTGCATACATATCATATTGTGTTGCTGAAAGAGAATTCCTCTTTAGAAAACCATTAGTCTCTGACTAATTTACTTTATTTTATAACAACACTAAAGTATGCACACAATATTCTGACTATGTGCTCAGTCGTTGTTCCTTGGCAGAAAAATATGCAGCCGTTTTGTAAATATGTGCATTCATCCATATTCATCCATACATAGAGGGCAAATGAAAGGGGAGCCACAGCGAGCATGATTAAGGTAAGGGTGGATGGGGTAGTTGCCTCGAACCCACAATGAAAGAAAACGATCAAAATAAAAAAATGGTTTTAGAAAAATGTGTGAATTGGGCGTGTGATACATATACTCGTATTCGACCCCCACCTCCACCCCACACTTGCAAATAGCCTCCCTCTTCTGTAAAAGCACTCTATGGAGCACCTATGTTTGTAAATTATTATTTATGGAATATCAAACTAGCGTAACTGCTACAAAACCATAAAAATTATAGAGGAGGAAGGAGGGGGCTGTCATGGGGAAAGAGGGACTATACCTAAACAGGGCCGGATTACCCATTAGGCTGAGTAGGCTTTCACCTGTGGGCTCCTACCATTTTAGAGGCCTGCGTTAAAATTTAGAAGGGAAAAAATATAATTAAACATTATTAAAGCTATTTTAGCGTTAATATTTATACAGAATATGTATATGTAACTGAGAAAATAATTCTGATTCATTATTGACTTCGTACACAAGAAACACTTTTTGGCATTGTACACTTCTTAATTGAAATTTGAATGAATATGTGCTAGAAAGTTTGAAGCTGACTATTTAGCTTGAATTTTTATGTGCACATTTCAGTGATACCTTGCATTAGATGGATGTATATTTTGCAAATTCAATAAGGAGAACTTTTAGCACTATGTTCACACGAACGGGCTATGGTAATCATAAGAAGGCTTATAAACAAAATACCCTTCGTACCCTAGTCATCACAATCATATTTTATACAACTCTTTTCCGTTCTGAATAAAAATTAATTTTCGTATATTGTTGCACAAATATCATCAGAATAAATTTCAAATAACATAATTCGTTATGGTTTTAGTTTATAAAATGAATACTATGTATACATTTAGCCAAAGCGTCTCTGACTTACCAATTGCTAGTGTGCTAGTTTAATTTGTTTTGATAATTGTTTAGGTAATCTGGAACAATTTTCCAAATAGAAGGGTGATTTAGAGTGCAGTGGAGTTTTTATATATGTTTTAAAAATAATATGGCGTAGACTATGATTTCGAATTAGATTTCATTCATTTTTTTTCCATTTTTCATATTATTGAGTATTCTTATTTTAATGTAAAGTGAAAATGTTGAGTATTTTTAAAAATTGTCTGTAAATATCTACAGTAATTCAGAGTGATATTTTTGGCATTGTATTATTCCACTGTGTTATTCCACTTTTAAATGTAAAGCACGATTATATTTTATACAACTTTTTTCCGTACTGAATAAAAATAAATTTTCATATATTGTTGCACAAATATCATCAAAATATGTTTCAAATAGCATAATTCATTATGGTTTTAGTTTATAAAATGATTACTATATGTCCATTTTGCCAGGAGCGTCTCTGATTTGCCAATTGCTTATGTGCTGGTTTAATTTGTTTTCATAATTGTTAAGGTAATCTGGAATGGTTTTCCAAAAAGAAGTGTGATTTAAAGTGCAACGCAGATTTTATATGTCGAGTTTTCTATGCCAAGTTCCACACGAAGCCCCCCCCCCCCGGCCTAGATCCCTCGGGCAGATAGTTGGCCATAACACCACATTTCAACATTTCTTTTCATTTTTAATGTTATTGAAAGATTATATGAGTATTCTTAGTTTAATGTAAAATGAATATTTTCAGTATTAAAATGTTTATGAAGACCTAAAATAGTGTAGACTCTGAATTTTGATATATTCTCGCACTTGGATTTCTTTGTTAAATCATTTTTAAATGTTAACAAGGATGATATTATTGAAAAATTAATTTTTTTCCTGCTGTGAAAATACTATGAGAATGAATTTAAAAGTATATTTTATTTATTTATTTGTTTTTGTTTTTACAATTCAAATCACGGAAATCCGTTTAATATGTATGTGTCGAAGAGAGGACTTTGTATGATGGTTTGTATATTTGTTTGATTTGTTTTAATACATGGATAGTTACATGCAATGATTACAAGAGTTTTTGTGTATGGCGATGACTGACGAAATGTAGTTTTTAAAAAGATTTCAACTAATTATCATTAGCAGCATCTGAAGGCAGCAATCCTGGGAAAACTAATTCCCATTAAACTCAGAAAGGATGTGATAAGTGATATCAAATAAATAATATAAACATTGCCATAAAGACTGCAGTTAATTGTAAATTCTACTGTTGCTTTGACTGATGTTGCAGTTGACTGATGGTGATAATCTGTGCATAATAGTTATAGATGGGAAACCTATATATTATAAGGATGTGAAGCTATAACAAACGTTGAATTGCTGTCTCAAACAATGTTCTTCGTTTCTTTGGCTGTGCAATATATGATGATTTTGACTCATTTGGGTCCTACTCTGGCACTTTTGCTAGTTCCTCTTTGAAAATTTCATGATAAAATTTTCATTTCATATGGGGTACCATATTAAAGATAACTGCCCATAATTTTTTACTCTTCATCAAACAAGTGCTATCATAAAATTCAGAATAATGTAACAAATAAATATATGTATATATTGGTTTTCACCTCGAATAATGTTTTAAAAAAAATTATTGACATATTCGACCTAAATCATTTCCTCCATCTTAAAAATTGTGTGAATTCTTCTCCAATTACAGAAATCACAGCTACAAATACTGAAGATTTTGTTGAATTTGTTTTATAAACTTCCACTGTTTTTATTTTAATCTTCCATTAATTGGTAATAAAAAATACTTTCAATAATAACAAATTCGCTAGGAGCATGCTGTTAATTTTGGCACTAGAGAAAAATTACTTGAGTGACCATTAAAATTTTTAGAATTACATCGACATTAGAATCTATCTATACAGACTACTTCATCAGTTTAAATAAAATGCCAATTATTTTACTAGTATAATCATGCAATAAAGCTGTAATTTCCACCCTTGCTAATATATATATATATATATATATATATATATATATATATATCCGAATTTAATGTACTCCTTTCACTAAAATATTAGTCAAAATGCTATATTGCTTAAAATCTTTTTAGACTTATGAAGATTCTACTCGATGAATGAGATTTTAAAACATCATATTTTCTTGCGTAATGTGTAATTAACTTCTCTTCAGTGTTAAACCAATCTTCTACAAGGTCCTATAAATTTTATAATTGGTAATGAAACTTGAATTTTTAATCGATCTCTTAAATATGCATTTGACGTCGATATTGCCCTGTACAATTTGTTTGCTTCAGTCCTGTTCTCAGAAAGGAGGAAAACAAAGCAGTGCTAGTATTTTTTCAGAACTCTGATGTCCTGATCATCACCGAATCCTACTGTGAATCGGAAGATTCAATGAAATTTGATTACCAGCCAATCAATTATTGTGAATGCGCCTATATAGTCAGTAGGCCAAAAATCCTAATGGGCAATTTTCAGTAGTTTCAAACTGATACTAAGAAACTGATAGTAAGAAATATTTCTCAATTTGTAATCTGCATCATACAAACTAAGCAGGGTGTTTTGATAAACTCATACGTGGATCCTAAGTTCAAGCAAAAAAGACTGACATATCTATCAGATTAACCAGCAACCACGTCTCCCTTAAAAGACATTGTTTCTTGACTGCACCGAATTCTTAATTTTTTCCACTCCTCTACAGTATATTATTACTGAAGGCTTTGCACCTTTAGATACTAGTATATAAAAACTCATGCTTAAGCGGCTAAAAAAAATGGTTGCTTTGATGTATTTATATGAACATTAAAAAGTTCCTTCTTGATTACCGAAGAAAAAAAATGATAAATTAGACTATAACATTTATGTATATATATATATATATCTGAAAGAATTCTAAGGAAAATAAAACTGATCTGAAAATTCTCTCTCAGTCGATTATTCAGAAAAATCTTCGAGAAAAACAACTAAAATTGAAAATTTGAAATTCTGAGAAAAGTAGAAATGATTTGATTTTATATATGCATATACAGTATGCCATATATATGCATTATAAATTCTATGTAGTAAACTCAATACATATATCTTTGTGTAAAGAAGCCACATAATATATAGGAAATGTGCATAGTGCGTTTGAAATAGGTTAAGCTGGTGTGATAAAGAATATTGCACGGTAAGGAAAATAGCATATAACATATCACCGAAGTATATCATTGTATCATAAAGTACATCGTCTCGCTCAATTCTTTTCTCAAAGATATTCGGTGAATATTATATATTCCAAAGAATTTCATTCTTTGAAACTGCTTTTGAGCTATATATTGAAGATTTTTAAATGTGTTTTCTATACTGACTGAATCGGCTGTAATTGGTTGTACAATAATAGATATATTCTGCCTGTCATTAACAAAAATCGTTCGAAAAATATACCCACGAGAGTTGTTTTAGCTTGAGTTTCAGAGAATTGGACTTAAAATCGCAGGCGATGACATCTTATTCTAGAGGATCTATTCTCCCCCATTTGTAAACGACAACCAGTGGTTAGTTAGCTAACCCTTTCGTCACACCCGACGATTTCCGATTCTCCGTTAGTGAATGGTTAATGTAAATTTCATAAAAAGTTTCCAAAGAGTGGTTAAGTAAACCACTATAAATACTCACTTGTTAGACAGCCTTTATCTTAACGATTTCTGTTTGAGAAATTTTCTGATCGCTTGATGCTGATTATTGAAAGTTCTAGCCTCAATCGTTCTACGATTGAGGCTAGAACTTTCGTGAAGTTAAGATGAACTAGAATGTTTCGTGAAGTTAAGAGCTGCAAGGAACTATTTTTTCCAAAAAATTAGTTGTTTTCCAAGTCAGTTATCGCCTTTTAATAGACGGTGGTTATGTTTCCCTTCGATTTGGAGAAAACAGATCCCCGACTGATTTCCAAACCATACAAAGAACATGCAGTTTAAACGTGTTCTGGATGGATATTTAGAGGTGGCTCTCAGTTAGCCCATGTTAATCAAAGTTACTCTAATTGACAGCATCATCAATTACTTCGATTTAATTTTTAGTATAACAGCCACACTGTGCGAACAAGATTATCAGTTTATCAGTTTACTGACATGAAAAGTTTAACGTGAAAAACATCGTTTTTAATGTACATTTTTGAAATCCTTTTTTTTATATTTGTATACAAGGACATTTATTTTGACTGGTTGTTAGTGTGGCCAATTAGATGAATTTTAATCATTCTTGTCTGAAAAACGTCTTAGTATAATTAAATAACATTTAACGAGATTTGTAGTGAAATGTTTTTTTGTCGTTAATTCTTAGTCTTTTCTTCAACTTCAAAGTGCTCAGAAGATCTGTTGAATACTTGTTGAAGTATGTTGAATACCAGCAACTAAATATTAAGTCCCAAAAAGTGTTTTAAAAAGGTTGGTGAATATTTAGTTAAAGGAGTATAAAAATTCGAAGTATGATGAATATTTTTGTAGGCTTTAGCGAACAATCAAATGACTAAAGAAATGTAGTTAAGGGTTTCAACAAACTAATTTCTTTTCAAAAAATTAAATTTAGAAAGTAGTTTGAAGCACTTTGATGTCCAAAGATTTTTTTTAACTCGATGTGGAGGAATAGTTTAAAGGTTAAAAAGTGTTGCCCTGAATGTTTGCGATTTTCACATTAACAATTTATTCCATGTGACACACAGGCTTTTGGAATAAAATAACTAGTATGTTGTTACCAAGACTTAGAAATATTTCGTAGAAAACTACATAATTACTCTTAAATTTTTCGAAAATCCATAAAATAAAGTTTTAATTGTGTTGAATCTAACGCAACGTACATTTCCTCGGAAAATTATTGTTTTAGGGAAAATACTTAAAATAAAACTTTAACTTAAGATAGAGCACAGTTCTTTTATATAACTGTTTGAAAGATGCATGCTTGAAATGACTCAGAAAAAGAAGTAACAAAATTTCAGTTTACTAATAGATTCAAAATGTTGCATTTCGAAAAATATTTTAACAAATCATAAGAAAATTCTTTTACAAAAGCGGATCATTTAAAGCACAGCTCAGGCTTTCTGCATTCAATCAAGAGTTTTAAATTATGAATGAAGACATGTATTTTGTTTTTAAAGCGAGAAAATGAGAATATGAGACATTCTGTTTACTCTTTTTTTTAAATTCGAATAAAATTGTTTTCAACGACGCCTACTTTTAGAGCATTACATTTTCTTATACAGCGACAAATAAAGCTGAAAATGTAATATTGTATATTCAATAAGTGTGCATAAATAAACAAACAAGAAATATACGAAAGATTGGAAAATATCTTACTTCGAAATATTATATTCTGGAATATTTTTAACTGCTTTTCCATTGCATTATTTGATTTGAGTGTCATTTGTGCATCTGTCATATTTAACAAACATGTTTAACAAAACATGTTGCATTTATGCTCGTGAAATAATTATGTATTAAGAGACAGAAATTTGTCTTTCGAAACTTTCATTTTCTAAAGACAAATTTTTTCATGATCAGCCACAGATTAGTTTTTATGACGTTTAAAAAAAATCGGTGACTGGTGGAGGAAACTACAATTACAATTCGTGGAATTTCGATTGTCTGATACCATTTTGTGCGACACTATTCATTATGCGTTATTTGCTGAAATAGAAAAAAGAGGATAATTAAATTCAATAACTAATTGGAATCTGTCAAACCTTAAAAACATTTCAGAATCAATGATGGCACTTCTGGGAAAATTATGTTTTTCTGTAAACCCAGAGAGATTATTTCAGTTACGATAAGTGATACATTTATCATGATCAATAGGAATGGGGGGTTTTTTTGTTGTTATTTTATTGCCTATTCAAGAAAAAATTTTAATAAAGTAATAATAAATTTTACTTATTCAAGAAAATTTATGACATTAGATCATTTCCTTTTTTTAATGCAAAATACATGCATGCATGTTTAAATATTTAATTTATTTATTAAATTTCACATTGCTGAAGGATGATGTTTTAAAGTGAGATTAAATTTATGTTTTTTTTTTCTATACATGTAAAAATTTAAGTCTTTTACTTTTACCTAAGAAATCAAATTAACTCCTATAGTGCACAAAATATCAGTATTTTTGTGATACCCTCGTTTTTCTACTGCTAACATCAGTATACATTGTATTTTTACATTTACATTCATCTAAGGAAGTTTAGAGGGTTATTTAGATGTGTTGTGATAATTTTAAATTTAGGGATTCATTATTAACATACTGTTCTTTTTCTACCAGTGGTTATTGTGAGAACTTTTTTTTATTTCTTCTTTTGCATCAGTATTGCAAAGAGTAATTTTAATTTTCCAAAGAGGAAATTAATCTGCTTTACTTTTAAATATTTTCTTTCATTCCAGTGGCCGAGTCAGCGGCTTCTGGAGGCTTGACCGCTGCAAAGGCCGGAGATGCTGGTCGTTTCATTATAAAGGCGTCTAGTAGGAAGACCAACGTTGTCCCCTATGAATGGTCTCTTAATTTTGAACCAGTTTCAGATGAGAGACTTAGCACCTGAAATCGGTCCCTTCAGAGGTATCGTTTAAACATGGGGGATATTGAAGCCAGTAACAAATTTTACATGCACCAGCTCCCATTAGCGTTCACGGTCTCAGAGCAGTCCAGCGGAGAGAAGTCTTCGTCCTCCCAAGCACTGTCCAAGCCGCTGCTGCTTCACTTTCCGTGTTTTTATGGAAACGGAGTTTAACGACTAGGACACAGCGGTACACTTTTAAATATAACATAAGGACATTTCGATTAAATATTGTTTATTTTGAGGCTCTATTAAGAAATATTAAAGTTCTCTGTCCAAGGCTTTCCCCTAGTCAGTAGGGTTGCCTTAAACACAATAAACATGAACAACTATTTGAGTTTTCATTTCTGTCTTCATATGTTGGTCAAAATTTGTATCTGTGCACACGCCATTCTCCATTACTAAACCCTTTGTAAAATGAGAAAAATTACAATTCGTGGGGGGGGGGGGGAACGTTGAAATCAAACACATTTTCGAAGAACAGTTTAGATAAGTATACCATAGAATTATTTTTCAAGTACAAGTTTTGGACTCTTGAGAAATACTTTTTGAGTAAGTTGTTAATATTCATAATGAATGCATACAACTGAACGCCAAGAGTAAATATATATTTGGTCTCATCTTCATTTTATGCAAAAGGACTTATTCTCTGTGTGTGAGTATAAATATTTATTATTTTATTTTTTTTTGTGAGCTGAGCATATTTTAAACGTAAGAAAATAGCAAAAGCCAAATTTGACGTGTCGTTATATCTTAAAATTTATTTATCATCATATATCTTTTACAATTTTATGACACAAGAATCATATACTACCTGAAAAATTTTTCTTTCCCGTAACATTTTTTTTCAGTATTTGCATTGATTAACTCAAACACTTTTAAAGTGTATCAGATTTTTGAAATTGCCATAATGCATGTTAAAGATTTTAATTAAGGATGTGTTATATATTCTTTTAAGTCTTTCCTTTCCTAATTAGAAGATTTTTTAATGAACTCCATTAACAGAAGATAGCATCAGCTAGTGGAACTTGAGAGTGAATAAAGTATGTTAATTAATTTTTATGCTCAGTTTTAAAAAGATCTCTGTCTCACCTTTAAAATGCAATTACATTCATTATGTGTTTTTCTATAGCTGTATAGAGACAATATATTAGCCGCGTAAGACAGTAAATAATGCAAACTTAAATTGGGTTATTAATTTTAAAGCTCTGCAACTTACTTGAGAAATTAAAACAGCTTCTATCTAAAATATTTTCAAAAATATTGATGCTTAAATATTTAATCTTCTATTAAATATTTAAAAGAATAATTTATATATAAACCTATCTAAGTAAAGTTTTAATCACATTTAAGTTTACCTTAAATTTTCATTGACCATTATTTACTGACGTTACGTCATAAAAATTACTTCTCTAATTTTGAAATTAGTAATACTGGCAATATCTTTTTTTGGAAGGGATAAAAAACAAGTAACTTACAGATTAAAAAGATATCGAAGCCACTACCTCTGTATCAGAAGCCATGTGACTTCACTTGTAAATTTGATGAAAAATCTTCCAACTCCCATTCTGAAACTAAAAATATTTTCTCTTAATCTTAAGAGCAGCACTGTCTTTAACACGAATGGTCAAGTGATCGATTCCAAATATGGCAAAATGTGTGTGTGTGTGTGATAATTTACCGGGTGAGTCAAAAGTTCGTTACAACTTTAAAAATTTATAAAAAAGGAAGAAACGCAGATAAAGACTTGCGGTTTGTACGTAAAGGCTTAACAGGAAGTCGGATTTTTTTTTAGAAACAACAAAAATTTTAGTTAAATAGTCACTAGTAGAGGGCGCTGACATGCGACAGATTCAACAGTATGGGGTTGCTCGAGGTTGCAAGATTGCGTGGCCTGCACGATCACCCGACCTCACCCCAGTTGACTTCTGGTTGTGTGGCTACTTGAAGTCACTAGTGTACCGTTCATCCCCTTCAAGATTGACCGAACTGAAACATTCTATCTGTCGAGAGGTTTCAGCAATTCATTCCGACCTCTTGCATTCAGCTGTAACGGGCGTTGTGAGTCGCCTTACTTGGGTCGTAGAATGTTCAGGAGGTCATGTTGAACATTTGTTATTGGCAAAATAAATTAAGGAAGCGTACTGCTGTCCTACTCATTGTGTTTCGGCTCGTGAGCGCCCTCTACCGGTGACACTTTAAACTAGAATTTTTATAGTTTCTAAAAAAATTCGACTTCCTTTTAAGTCTTTACATACAAACCACAGTCTTTATCTTCATTTCTTCCTTTTTTATGAATTTTTAAAGTTGTAACGAACTTTTGGTGCACCCGGTATATATTTTTTAAATTACCTCTTTTGTAAAACAGACATTACTGTGCAGATGCTTCGAAATTAGAAAAGGACAACAGGACAGACATTTCTAACAACTTTCATTGCCAGTCCTTTCTCTGTTAATATCTAGATGCATTTTAAATGGTGTATCTTTCAATCAAATGCGTAGACAAGCGGGCGGGGGGTTAACCTCCCTCCCCGAAACTTTCAGAAACGTACATTACTATTTGAAAAAGAGTATTAAAAACCTGCCACATCGAAACGTAAAACTTGAAACCCCTCCCCAAAATATTCCTGGCTACGCTATTGCATTCAATGAATTATTCAGATAGCAAGTATTGTAATAATTTATTTCGTTTCAGCACATGTTGCCTAAACTGATTCAGTGTGTACCTTCAGCAGCCTTCAGTCTTGTGGCCCAATTCTATCGCCAGCGCATTGTTAACGCCTTGCGAAATAACGTGTCAAAATGTGCCTTAGCCATTTATTCTAAAATCATTCTATTTAGCTCTTCAAAAAAAATCTAAATTAATGGAGAGTTTTTTTTTTTCATGCATATTTCGTAAGCTGTTTGCGATGTATAAGTACTAGTAAACTACTCCATTTTTAAGAATAATTATTGAAAAGCCAATCGATTGTCCCAACAGTCATGAGATCTCTTCTTGTCTCAGTGTTTTTGATCCAGTTTGTTGCACTGAGGATTCGGTCCTCGGTTATGAAAACTTGATGCCAGAATTTTAGCGATTTTCTTCCAGGGTAACGTGAATCGATTCACTTGTAATGTTTCCCCCAGTATATGCTACCTTGAGCTTGCCCAGTGTATAAAGTCTGCTCGAATGATCCATGATCGCTAGTCATCCAAGTACTGGCCATGTTTTTGTGGGAGCCCCTAGTAAGCTGCCAACATTACCTCCATGAATAGGCGGAAGATTCGACAACCAAACCTAAGCCGGGAGTTGAACTCAGACTCGTGATCGTAAAGAATGGTTCGCTAACTACCACACATTTTGGGGCAGCTTATATACCTTAAAATTATTATGTACAAAAATCAAGTTCATTACTATGCGAGATAAATTGCCTAAAACCAGTGCTCCAGATTTTTAAAAAATGGAAGGTATGTATCGCCAAAAATTATTTTATAGGTACTGAATGATTAAAATCGTCTAACTAAAAAAAAAGAGGTTTTGAAAGACCAGAAATGGAAATATGTCTCGTTCTTAGTCAATATGACTCGTATTAAAACTACACACATTTCAGCAATAAAATAATATTTTGTATCAATTAGCAACAATTAAAATATATTAGTTTAGCCCTAACAGCACAATACTCCTGTTAAATCTCATTTCTGTATAGCTCGAAAATTTTTGCTTATCGCTTACTGAATGTGTTACATCTGAAAAACTAGTTAAAACAATTATAAAAATACAGTAATTAATAAATTATAAGTGCTTTTGAATATGCATTTATATTTTATTAAATTCTAAGTATGGCAGGAAAAAATTCTAAAGTAGTTAATAAATTGCTGGTCAAAAGCGACAAGACCTTGAAAGTATAACTAGATGCATTTTTCCACATTTTTCTGGATAAGTACATGAGGGTATAGTTGGTATGAAAATTTTAGAGTCAGGGGACACGTAAAATAATCAAGAGTAAAAATACAGAAGTTTTTTTTAATGAAAAACTTTTAAAAATGAGTGGTTTTTCTTAAGAAAATTAAGGCTACACATGCCTTTTTGTGCTTTCCCCTCCCCCCAATCAGCGACGCCTACGATCAAGTACGATAGTCGCCAGTCAAGTATCTGAAAACCTGCAATGCCTGGAGAGTGAAGTGATCTGCTATAGATTCGGATAGTCTGAAATGTCCGATGAATGGTCCCATATTTTAATTAACTGGACTGGTTGGAATGTCACTCTCATGCACAGTGCAGGACATGACACTAACATTTCGTACTGCCTAAATCGCAACAGGTTAGCGGAAGTGCATACTACGGCAATTTAACCCAATCAGCGCGAGAAGGCGTGTCACTAAGAAATGGAGCAACACGTTAAGGACAGTGTTTCCTTCGAATTACGCAAAACGGGTGTTTTGAGTGGTGGTTTAGATGTTGTTTAAGAGGAGCCTCTTGAGCCAGTTTTTGAACATCCTTTGACCATATTACCCAGATCTGGCACCTGCAAACCTATTCCCCGTCAAAAAAAAAAGTCCTGAAAGGCCTAAGCTTTGCCAACAACTGATGACAATGACGACAGATCCAGCAACACGTGACAATGGTGCTACGAGCGATTCCAAGAGAAGCGTTTCATGATAGTTTCCGGCAGCTATACAACCGATATCAGAAAGGTGTTTTAGTTAATGGGGATTACTTTAGAGGTCATTTAAGGTATTCTGTTTGCAATTCTAGATTCTTTTACTCACATGATTCATCAAACTTTTCGGACACGCCTTGTAAAAAATACGCCGTATGGATTAAGTTGCTAAGGTGGTGAAAGTGATCGCAGTGACAAAATGTTTGGGAACGACAGTTCTCAAGCATTAACTTTACTCCATGAATCCTGAAAATATCTTCACAGTATAACATCTTTATGCATAATAGTCATAAAGTTTCGGTTGTTCATAGCTTTCAGCAACCCATTGTGTTTATGCATTTCTTAGAAAAAAAGTTAGAAACTGTATTATCAATACTCAAATCGCTGCTGAGTGATTAATGAAATAATGGATTCATATTCCTACAGAAGTTTCGTCAAAATACTATAACTCATTTTCAGAAATTCCATTTGCTAATCATCTTACGAGAAGGATTATTTGGCTGGATTTTAGGAAACGAAAAAGAGAAGTAGTTAATTAGAGTTTTACGCTCTTGATCCATCCTTTAACTTCTCTGAGATACTTTTTATTATCATTTACGAAGAACAATCGGCATGAAATGAAATATACAATGCGAACTTGGACTTAACAGTTATAATATATGCGGGATATTTTTACAGCTGAATCTATATTTTCGTTTCAAATTTTCGACTTCAAAGTTATTTCGGATAAAGCTGCTGAAATAGTCAGAATCGAGTTCTATATGAACTACTTATAGTCAGTAGTTTGGTGGAATATAGTGCTAAATACTTGGAAGTACTGAACAGAAAAAAGGGGTGTTTTAGAGGATATGCTTATCTGTTTAAATATATGTTTAAAAAACATAAAGGGTATTTTAGAAAAGCTATCTTTAATTATCGGAACATATAAACTTAGTTCACATTATGAACGTGTTACTATAACTGGGGATATTAAAACACTGAAGCACATTCGGGAAAGCAGTCTCTCAAACAATTTATAAAGCAAAATTTAAGCATAATGATGATAATTACAATGTCGATCCATCACATGGTGTTCATTCGCGGTTTCAATGCTATATCATAAGTTTAATTTAAACTAATTACAAAAAATCATTCAATAAATGAAGGTAAACTAATCTAGTTTTTCTTACAAATGTTCAATATGTGTATCGATAAGTTATACGGCACATATCCAATCTAAAGTCGTATTCTCACACTTTAGCCAACAAGTTCGGAGTCCACTGCCTAATGGAAGCAATAGCCTCATCAGTTTTTTGTCTCAACTCTGTCAAATCATTAGATAACCGTGGAATGTAGACACAATCGTTATAAAGCCTCAAAGGAAAAAATCGTATGGCATTATGTCAGGTGGTTTACTAGCGCATGCGTTTATCTAAGACTGTTTGAGTCCTTGACCAACACTATATAACGCTTACAGAAAGTATAAATAAAATTTTTAGCTGGAACATGCACTGCTTTTATGGACATACCAAACAACAATTTTGTTTCGAGTTACTTGCGAGAACCATAATATCATTTAATTGTGATGATTACAGAACAGCAATACACTAAAACTGCGATTGTTAGGCCGCAGAAATGTTGAAACGACTTCAGGTGACCATCGCTGAAAGAGTCAAATATTGCAATCCTTTCTAGACAATTACAGTCTAGTCATTACAACAGTTACAATTTCATTAGTGACTTAAACTACTTGAATGATGAATATAGCATCGGCCTTCACTTCCAAACGAGTTGAGTTTGGATTCATCGCTACAAAAGGATTTTTTTTCCAATTTTTGGTTGTGCACATTTCATGCTCCTTAGCAAATTTCAGTTCAATCTTCGTATTCTTTGCCCGGATGAGAGTTTGTTTTTTTTTTTTTTTTTTTTTTTCAAATAGCAATCCAACGACATCCATGCCGCTTTATGCTAGTAAAATGATGCTTCATGGTTTCAGCAGGATAATGATTAAAAGCATAACTAATAATTTGAGAAGTTAAAATTTTGGACTGGCCCACTCACACAAAAAACCTCATTCAATTTGAACACCTTTGAGAACACATTGGAAGAAAAGTTGGGACGCGGAAACATTCTTCAAAAACAGAACTCTTTCCCAATCTTCAATTAGAGTGGGTGAAAATCCAAAGGCCTGCCTTAGAAAGTCTAATTATTTCCATTCCCAAATGATGTGCGGCAAAAGAATATATGACTAAGTATTAAATATTACTGTATTCCTTCCCGCAGTGTTCTGTGCGATAAACTCCGTTCCCATTAGAACACGGCAAGGTAAGCAGCATCCGGCTTGGCAAGTGCTTGGGAGGGTCAGCTTCCTCTCGGCTCGACTACTATGGGACTGTGTACGCTAATGGGAGCTGGTGCACGTAAAATCTGTCAGATCTACAATGTCCTTCAAGCTGTTAAACGATACCTGGGGGGTGCCGATTTCATGGAGTTGGTCCCGCCTCTGAAATGGGTTCAAAATTGGGGGACCACGGGCTAAATCGTACTTCCTCCCACCGGGGACCTAAAAATAGAAGGTGCAACCCCTCTGCCCATCGCCTCCCTTTGGGGAGTATCTGGCACCGCCGTTTGCGGTTCTCAGGGGGCATCAGACACAACAACAACATTACTGTATTCCGTTACAATACGACGATTAAAATAAAATTTACAATGTGTCGTTTCAAAACTTATGTTTTCATTTTTTTTAATTCGTGCTTGGTACTTTTTAAATTAACGATTTTCAAACATATTATTAGTTGTGCACCATGTAAAATGACTAAAGCTAAAAATTACTGATTTACGTCATTAAGAAATCTTGCTTACCGAAAACGTTAGGACAGGATAACATATTTATAAAAACTTTTGAAGGGTACAGTAGATCCAGATTTTAGTTCACATTCTTATTTTCATTTGTTTATTATGAATTCCAAATTGTTATAAATCGTCATAAAGTCATTATTAGAAAATAAAGTACATTTGGATTGTTTAGTGTACTTTGTAGATTAATGTGATAAAATACTTAGATTATACAATTACATGTATAATAAATCTGCACATCTGAAACGGAATAAATAAAAAAAAATCATTTTCATTGAAATATCGCTTGCCTGACTGAAAAGTTTTCAGATTATACTATATTTTAGCTTAAATACGAATATTTTCAAGCCTTTAGACGAGGATAGCAACTAGTGCAGCAACCACTGCAGAGAAGCAAACACCTCTCGTAATATATTTTAATGGGAGAAACCAGATTTTACATTTCGAATCATCATAATTAACACAAGTTGTTGGGTGACTGTAATAGATAGAAATTATAAATCACCTAGACATTCCATTATGTTTTCTAGTGTATAAAGATGACTTCCAATGATTTTTTAACGCACCTTTTTTGGGGATAAAATAGAAATACAGCGCCGAAACCTACACAGAAAGATGTGAGGTCAGCTATCACTCACATGACATACGTGTAACCTCACGTCAAAATGTTGAAATCTCAGCTTGTAGACGACTAACAAAGGGGAATGGAATTCTCCAAAAGCTAAAATGTAAAAAAAGTTACTAAGAATCTGAATTGTACTGATTCTCAAATATATACACTAATACATTAAGGTTTCTATTTAATATTTCAAGGCTTTTTTTCAGTGTAAATTTATAATTCAATAAATTAGAAAGTAGTTCAAACAAATATTTTCCTATGCATTTTAAACACATTTGTTTATGGCTACATAACTTACAAGTAAGGTAACATTTCACTCATGACATGACAGTTTCTATTCTCATTAAAAGTACCAGTGGAAATTTTAGATACTAATTGAAGTCTTTGGCAAACAGTTATTAAATGTTTTCTTTACGTATTTTCAGACGTAATCGGGTTGACGTGTCGCGCTGCAAGTCTGATTAGAAAGAGAAAATTTGTTCTAACATGTCATTTTGGAGTGTTATAAATTTATAACGTGAGTAATATTGCAAAAAGGAATAAAAATGGTAAACGCATAAAAGTGATTGGAATCAAGATGCAGTCGCCTACTTGTAGATATTTTTCGTCGTGTTACGATTCAGCATTAAATAAAACTGGTTATGTATTTCCCGTTGTTAAAGTAGAAGTTTCCATTTCATAATTCGGTGCAATTGTTTAAAATATGTGTTCTGCTGTATTTTAAATAATAATTTACAGTTTTTAATTTCAAATCTTTTAACTATTATATTTTTAAGTTAAATTAACACTATAAATCAGTAAAATATTTATGGGACGGTTACAGGAAGAAAAGTTTATCAAAATAATTTCAAGCATATTCTGAATGAGGGAACTTTTATTATTGTCAGTCTGGAAGAAGATTTATATCTAATGACTATTCTCTTTGCAGTGCTTAGACGGACAATCTCATTCACAACAGCAACTCATGTTTAACAGCATAAAAAATAAGCTCTTAAGATACTTCTTCGTACATACTTCAAATTTATAAGGACAATGTGGCAAAAAAAAACACAAAAATACGTTAAGACTAAAATAGAAAAGCGCGCGTATGAAATAGGAATATAAATATATTTACCTTCAAAGTACCTTTATTCGTTACACATATGCCATAAACACAAAAATATTTATTTCGTTTCAGAACTATACCTTCATATTTTAATGCATAAAAATATGATAGGATATACATTCTACCAAAGTGTAATATTTAGCGTTACTTGCTTTTCTCACAATTAGGTAGTAAACAGGAAATCACGTTCCTATTCATTTATAGGAATAAACGATCGGAAAAATTAATGGGACTCTGAGAAGCATTTCTTTCAATCTTTCAGCTTTACCAGAGAATATGTAGATTCTAACATTTTTAAGCAAAATAAAAGCTCAAAATATTTCGAATAAAATCATACATAAAAATGAAGGTCCCTGGAATTATTAATTTAAGCATTTTTAAGGGAATTTGAGTAATGATCATGACTGCCAGTAAAGTAAAAGGTAGTTACAAGTCTAAATTTAAATACATTTTAAAATAAATATATTTTAAAAGTATATATTCAACTGCAGCCCCTTCCATGTTAATGTATAAGGATATTTACAAAAATAACCAATTATTAGAATGATTTTCTAATAATTCAGTTTTCCGTTAATAGAGCAAATGGCACAAAAACGTATCGGTTAGATTTAAATGTATTTTATCTCAATTCTTTTGTTTTATGGTTAATTTAGTGCTGTTGAGTTGGCTTTGTGAATTTAAATTTCGGTGGTTTGCCGTTTTGTTCAAAGAAATCCTGGACAAGTGTGATAGATGTTTGAATCATTAGTCCAATTCCAGGCAGTCATTTTCTATTCAATATGCACTCAATCCCTTGTCAAAAAAGCTATCGTTTATCCTTTGTTTCTACTAAAATCCATTGACATTTCTGTTTGGACTGCATAGGGACTACTTTTAGAGAATTTCTAATTCAACTTCAATGAAATAGCGAGCGTAAGCTGTTTTATGGGCTCCCACCTAATGCGAATATGCAAATTACCATCGGAAAATCCCTCTTAGAGTTGAGGTACAAAATGAGAGTTTCCATCTCTTCTCCATATTGAACACAATTCATCAGTCGTTTTTACTCCATATAGTTGTTTTTATTTTTTGTCCCCTACATACAAGAATGGTGACTTTCATTCCTTCCTTCCGGTGTGGCATTTGGTGTTTTTGCAGCTGAAAAAGGACGGATCCTTTGTACCAATCGAAACATAAGTTCTGTGCTATTTTTAAATGTACATTTTTTCAACAAAACATTTATTCATCTGAATAGATGTCATCTGAATAGATGTCATCTGAATTCAGATATTCATCCGAATAGAACTTTGATCTGAATAGCAGATTTTTTTAAATCTAGATAATTAATTCTATGATCTATTCCGTAAAAAAAAAATATCTTGTAAAAAGTTTTACGGCACAAATCGAGCTCTTTTTACAATAAATAAGTATTGAAAAACCAAAAAGGTAATATGTATAAACAATGTATTTTTGTTTTGATAGGTGTGGAGTGTTTTTTAAAACTATGCTTCCGTTTTGAATAAAAAAAAGGACTCATTACCTGCTATTCAACAAAGTCTTTTATATATTTTGCCTAAACTTTCTGAAAATCAGATATATGAATATTACATCAAGTAATTAAAAATATCGACGTCATGTCTTTTATTGACGTTCTTGACTCCTAAAAATTAGTTTTCAGCTGTTTTACGCTAAAAAATAAATATTATTCTTTATATTGTTAATTTTCTCACACACTTGGATATCATAGATTCAACAAGAAAATACTTACAAAGAGTAATTCGCCTTTCCTTTAATGCGAATTTCTATACTGTTATAATCATAAATTAAAATAGCGATTTCACAACTGTTTCATAATGTAATTTCTGAAACAAAACCAACGAATAATTACTTTTTCAAGCGTTTATTTCGAATATTATTCGATTTAGAGATAAAGTATTCTTTGTTTGTATAGTATTCTTATATAATAAAGGGTATTTATTATTTTATACTCGCTTAATAAGGTTTAGATTATAGGATGATTTTAGTGAATTAAAACTTTACTGAAATTTAATCTATTAAATTTATTAAATGGCAAAAAATTATCACTATCGCAAAGAAATTTTTATTTTTGTAGTACTTAATGAAAATATTAAAAAATCAAATGATGTTTAGCACATTTCACATAATAAATTATCCAGATTAAAATATCACAATCACACGATTTCACCCTCGCTTTATAAGCATTATTCCTTATTACTTTGATATCAACAAATAATCTTATCAGAACGTGATTTGGGACACATCCTAATTCTTTTTTAGAGCCTTTCCATTTGTCTTTTTCGCTAAGTTTCATTTCATTACAACTTGTAAAACAAATAAGTTCGGAAAACGTGAAAAAAGATTATGCTAGTTCTTCCTAAATCTGTCAATACCAAAGAAATACTACACAAGGGCATGTTTTATATTTTACAGCTTTTACTTTTTAGAAGTAAACTATCCCTTTTCTTTGATAGTTAACTCTTAGAAAACATCTGTGAAGAATTGAAGAAATTAATTGTAATGAAACAAAAAACTGTAGTGCATTATTAGTTATAAATTTCATTCCGTGAAGAAAATATCTCGCTCATTTATGTTACTGAGCAAGAAATCTCACTATTAAAATATTAAGACCTTTTTTTTTCAAAAACTTATAATCAATAATAATATACTAGCTTTTTTCCCCACAATCCCGATAGACAAAAAAAAAAAAAAAGAAAGAGTACAGTGAGTGTTTGCTACTTAAAAGTCTAAACATAGTTACTTTTTTGCATAATTATCATGAAGGTATGGGTATTTGACTTATCAGTAAACTTGTTTCCTGATTCTCTTCTTCGAAAAACATTGCCAACTGTGATGTGAGTTCGGAATCTCTTCATTAATCTGGATGCCTGGACCTCTTATCTTCAGTTCTTCAGTTAAGGGAAAAGATGAAAATGCCTCTCTGCTAAGTCAATGACCAATAAACGAGATTCAAATCAGCGGTGATTTGAGATAGGACGATGATGCGAGTAACCCTGAACGTAATTTTGAAGCTCTTCATTAGGTCGAAAGCTTTGAACTTTTAGTAAATTTTCTGTTCCGTGAATCTATGATCAATTAAGTCCAATGAGGAGCTCCACAATAACGTTCAAGGAGCTTCACATCACTGTCAGCAATGTTCTTGGAAGTGGGAATCAGAGAACACGTATAATAATCAGACAAATGACCGAATCTTCAAGGTGTTATGTATTTTACAAGAGCCATTCAAAAAGTAAGTTACACTCGAACAATGTAGGTCAAAAAATACTTTATTGAGGAGTGCGCTACTCTACAATATGACACACATACAGCACACTATTTCTCTACATAATCTCCCAGTCGCTGTAGACATTTGTCAGAACGTTCCACCAATCGTTCGATGCCTTGACGATAGAATATTGCTCCTTGGTCCCCGAGCCAGCTTAGAAGAGCTGTCTGAACCTGGCCATCGTCGGAAAATTGTCTTCCACCCCTCTTCGAGTTTCCCGAATACGTGAAAGTCGCAGGGCGCCAGGTCGGGACTGTACGATGGATGCTGCCATACCTCCCATCCAAAGCTGCGAACTATTTCACGATGTCTGGACGTGACATTGCGTGTGGTACATATATTGTCGATATTTCACGATGAATCTCTGTACTCGTAAAGCGTCTTGCTCACAAAAAACGTACTGTACCGCTTCCTTCAACGTTGGAGTAAGCTTCCAGTTTATGCGCCATTTCCTTCTCGTACTGCGCACCAATGGTTGTCACTATCCGAATGAAATTGCTACCGTTGGAAGCCGTAGAGCTGAACTACCGTCTGCGCAAACTTCGGTTTTGTTTCGCAATGTTGCCATCCGTGAAAGAACAAGTGGATCTTACTTTTTGAATGCCCCTTTTGGTGTCCACCTAACTTTTGGTAACGTATTCATATTTCGGTTAACTATCAAAAGCTAGGCTCAAGAAGAGTTGTCAGATTTAAGCTACAGTCTCCTAGCTTTGTCCCTTAATATAATACCATTGTGTCAACTTTTGGAGTATTAAATGTTTAATTCCTCCTAAACTTAACACATTTTTAAATGTTCCTTTTGAGACGTGTGATCATCTAACATTTCACTATACTAATTTGTTATAAATTAGTTTTAAAAAATACCAGTAGATGGCAGTATTTGTGGCACACATTTATAAAGTTTTAAGAACTATTTTCCATGTTGATTTTCTCTTCTTAGTCGCAGTTTATTTATAGAAGCGTGAAGTGTAAGTGAATTTTAAGAAGTTCTAAAAGAAAAATTCATCTGAATATATGTGTGATGATAGGAAGGAGTACTTGAACATCTAATATTTCAGCATAACTAATTTTTTTTTTCAGAAAATTAAAGTAGATGAAAATATTTGCGGTACACATTGATCAAGGTTCGAAAACAATTTTTCATGTTGAGTTTTAGCAGTGGCAGTTTAGTATTTGTTTATAGAAGTGTGCAGTAAATGGGTTTTAAGAAATTCCTTATCTGAAAATATTATTGAAAGTTGATTATTATATTATTTAATGATACCTGAAGAACTATATGGTAGTTTAAGATCAATTTATGGTTATTTTCATGTTTCTTATTTCAACAACAAAAAAGTTCTAAATTTTTAACTTTGGGCTTAAATGAATGATAATGATTGCTGTACAAAGGAAGAAAATTCTGAAGTGCGATGCAGAGACCGTGGAGAAGGTTCGATAAAAAAAGAAGAAGGGGGGAATGTCTTATAAAAATAGAAAATTAAACAAACGTAACAAAAAAAATTTCTAAGTCCTCAAAGTGACATTTCAACTCCAGAGAAAAATTAGATGAATCAACAAAGATGCAAATTAATCTATATGCATTGACTCAGATAAAGGTTTTGTGCATTTTAGACAGTGACGGAAATCTGGAATGTATGATATTGTTGTTGCAGGACTGGCGTAAATTTTTGTTCCCGGTAACCTTTTTGATGTAGAATTATTCCTGTCAACGATGAGTTTTGAGTTTGTGTTGTGGCAAGCCTACACCAGGTACATCTATTTACAGGGGACTGATCGGGAAGTCAAAGATGAAGACCTGTACAGTGTACAGTCTTAATGAAGTTGGATCTGTAAATGCAGAAACTTCAACGGATGATATTAATTAGAAATCTTGCAGAAGCTTGGTCTTTTTTGTCACGTTGTTCTTTTTATTATCAAATGAGAAGTTGAAAATGAAAAGAATACTTTTACTCTCAACTTTTTATTCTTGTCAATTGCTACTTATATATGTTTGTTATCAGTATAGATTAGTAGCTATTGAGAAAATATTACGTGACGACAATACATTATAAAGATGAAATATATTTATTTGTTTTTTTCAAATTCGGCTTCGCAGCTATTAACTTTTGCCTGTTAAGCAGAATGCCCTTACAGCCTAAAAAAGGGTATTTAGCTAGTTACTGAACATTAACCATTATAAGGATAAAAGTGTCTTTATTAAACGTCTGATTAAGTTTCAGTTGATTCTCTTTTATTGGAGGGGCAGGACCGGCCTTCTGTTTGAGGTGGCCCGGTTGCAAATTATTTTTTGGGGGCCCCAAATATTATAGATGCTAAAAATTCATTAATTAATAGACCCATTTATAAAGCAAACATTAAGAATGAACTGAAATACCACTAATACCACTTTAATGGTCGTGGTAATTAGAGTTGAAGGCGCCCTGGGCAAGCTAATTTTTGGCGCCCTTTTTAAATAAATCTAACTCGTTTATGACGACTCCTTATTTAAGAAGAACCCAGATTGAATGAGGAAATCGAAAATACTTGGCTGGTACAATGTTAAGTTTATGGGAGTATAACTCGCTTTTAACGCGTAAAACCTGGTTATATCGAGGAGTATTTTGGTGATTTATAAAATTTCTACTGACTTCCACCTCACCAGCTCAGATAATCCTTTCTTAGAAAATATCTTTTAACATTCCAAAGTCAATAAAGACGACGATGATAGCGAAGAATAGGAAGAAACTACAAAGGGAGCTTACCTGACCATGGACAAGTGGGACTGTCTGACGTTGGATAAACCTTCAAAAGAAAAAAAATACGTTCTATCTCCTAAGATTATGTTTTCATGGCGCCCCTAAACATATAGCGCCCCGGGCAGCTGCCCGAGTTGCCGGTACCTTGAGCCGGCACTGGTTGGAGGTCTAAACCGTATTGAATATGTATGCTAAACCTGTGGGGCCGTTTATCACCCATTTCAGTTAACCCGTATTACTAATACTGAAAAATGTGAGAAAATATTAACCTATTCACTCTGGAGATCCACCGACCACCGAGAGTGACATTAATTGTTTCAGAGTAGTTTTGTTAGTAATGAAGACAGTAAGATAAATATTTTGTTGACCAACTATCTATTTAAAATTTGAAAAAGAAGCCCACAATAGAAGTGGGGGGGATGACTTAAAGCTTAGGTCAAATTAAATAAAATCAATAATTCAATACTTAAGTTAAATTAACCAAAATGTATGTTTGAATATTTTTCTTCACATTAAGTCCATTAATTTAATATAAGAGGACATTTCATTAGTCAGTGCTGCCAATTTAAGGGATTTGTAGCTAAAATTAGCAACTTTTCACTGTATTTAGTGAATAAGTATTTAGTGAATAAATTTTTTGGAAAGTGACATTTTTGATGATCTTGCTCTCTAATTTAGAGATTCAGATGAATTTGGAGTATTGTTTCAAACTTTCTAAGATTTTAAAATCTAATCAGTACTACTTTAGAAAAGAAATGATAAAATGTTTAAGAAATCTTTGCGATGAAAGGATCGTGGATGAACAGACATATCAGGGACGTAGCCAGAGAATAGGCGATGGAGACCTCGGCCCCTTCCGAAATTCACACTTTTCTTAATTGGATGTCAATAATCAAGCTTTTTCGTAGAAATGCTATCTTAATTAGAAATGCCTCCTTTTGGGCTCGCCCCGATTTATCTTTTTCTTTCTGGTTATGTGCCCGAGACGTACATTTCAATCATCCAATTTTATATATACTTTTATCCGCTATTATACTGTAAATATTCAAATATAGTATGAGTGCTATTTTAAGTATGAGGGTTCTATTAGAAAATAGAGCAACATCCATTCGAAATCTATTATTAATTTCAGTTGGTATTTTTTTTTGGAATTAACCCTTTATTGGTAGGATATTTTTTCGAAATTATTATTATTATTATTATTATTCATAGTTATCAACCCTTACCGAACACATCTAACCGCTTTTTGGAAACAGTAAATTTGTAATATCTTTTCAAAATGTTAACCAACCTACACGTATATTTGGAAACTAAATATGGTATTCAATTGTCCACGATCTTTTTCTATATTCTAACATAAAAATCACTGTACATATAAAGTGGTTAATTATATTCCCTAAATGTTATCAACTGTACGTCGCATGGCACGCGCCGCCGACTGTACGGGCACAAAAACGCCGAAAGTGTGAGATGCGACGTCGAAGAAGAGGGGGTTGAGATCGATTAATGTGTTTGAAATATTTTATATTCCTAATTTTCAATAAACAAAGATTTAAAAGTACTTTTTCTACTTCAAAATAGCTGTTTCATCTGACTGCAGAACTTCGCTTACTCTACATACTCATTTATTGCTTAGGGATTAAATCGCGTAAATATAAGTTACGGGAACAATCAAAATGCATTTAAAACTTTTATAAATGTGAAAGTTAACACAATTTAAAACTTTTTGACGAAAATTATCTAATTATTTGCAATCTCGGCTATTATAAACAAAATAACGACTTACCTTTTTTCAAATGTAGAAAACGCGATGATAAAATTGGTAAATTTTAATCCATAATTTAGGCCCGTGAAAGTCATAAAATTCAAGAAAAATCTTTCAAAATATATATAACATATACACAAAAGTTAATAGACTCGTACAAAGTCTAATACAAGCAGACACTTCCAATGGCTCAACTTCGGTTAGTAACTTTGAGAGAAGGAGTAACTGCAAAATAGGATTTGACCAACACATTTGCACAGTTGTAAATGGGGGGGGAAAATGTTCCCATGCTTGCAAAGGTACCCAAATGCAGGCTATTTTTTATTCTTTGTGTACTCTTATGTTCAAATTAATGCCAGACGCGTGAAACGTACTTCGTATCAACATAGTTTAGAGGGGGCCCCCATAAGTATTAATCAATCAGTCCTTGGTCTTGACAACAAAAAGGCCTCTTCCGCTGTTCTTTGGGTTTCGGTTCTTTTCAAAGAATTCGCTAAAGAGCGGTCGTTATGACCAATGGTCCAGATCTGATAATTGTATTTTTCTCTAACTGGTGTTTTCGCTCTTTCCAAGGTGAGAGGTGCGAAGATAAGTGACATTTGATCAGAGCTGGGGTGTACTGTCAAAGAATACTGTTCGTAGAAAGACACTTTTATAAATGATGTTTAGCTCTGAAAGATGCAGAGTAGTCACACAACACTATCAGTCTACTTCAATTTAAAGAAATCTTTTATATTTTTCACGATAAGAGAGAGAGACATAATAAAAAATATAGAACGGATTTGGGGCCCCTCTGAAACCGGGGCCCAGGTGCCTTGCATCCGCAGCATCCCCCCTGTGGAGGGGCATTATATATTCTTTTCAAATGAAAAAAACTGTGCATATTATGGGAACGAAAGATTATTTCTTATTCAAACGCTGAAACGCATTTTATCATTTATATTAATTTTGATTTTACTTGGGGTTAAAATACCGAAAGAGATTATTTTTCAATATCACTGAAAGAGCTAAATATTTGTCTTATCTTCCCAACTCCTTTGAATCATTATGAAAGCATCGCATTTTAAAATTAAAACTAACTTTCATTTAAAAGAGAAAAATATTCTGAGTTTATCTTTGTTTCCACATCACCCAAGCCATCTTTTCTATTTTATTAGCAAGGAAATCTATGAAATGAAGCTTCCGTTTAAATTTTAATGCTGGGACTGCAAATTCTATGCATATCAAAAGGAGAAAAAGCTTTCAAATTATTGTACTAATTAGGAAATGGGGAAAATAACTTTTTTTAAGAAGAGTGCAAAAACGTACAAATAATGAATGTTATCAAGGAAAATAGAGTTTGCTGTTTATAAACCTTTGGGAGGTTATAAACTACGATACAATTTGCAACGAAGAATTAAAGAGAGGAAGATAGAGATGAAGTCCTGAAAATATAGGCAGTGTAAGAAATGAGAAAATTGTGCTTATCGATGCTTCGCGAATAAGATCTTAAGCCCATTTCGATAATAAATGAGGACAATTCTTACGTTATTGAAGTGAACTACAATAAATTAGCTTTAATATTATGTTCTTAATGTTACAAGATGATATACAGCATTTATATATATATATATATATACACGGGCATTTGGTACCAGACTGACAAACCCTCAGGGGGTGTAGGGGGAACAGATACGGTTCAGAAGCACATAGCAATGCGGGATCGGAACGTTGTCTTCATGTACTTGCAAATAATCACTTTAGAAGATGATTTCACCCTGTATATATTCAGATACAGTTATTTAGAGGTATGCGCTCGGACTTAAGATTGTTTAAAACAATAGAGCTCTCACGGTTACAGTTACAGTGAAAAAAAAATCGAAATTTTTCAAAGGCTTCACCCATTTTACGCAAGATGATCAGCGCATTGAAAAAACTATAAATGGCGTTGGGACGATACACGTATGACGAAAACTGGCGGCGTAATAGATTTGCAAAGAAAAATATTCTAAACAATCGAAGTGAACACAAAGAGCAAGTGCATTGATGTAATTCGCATCCATTCGCAGCAATTGACCAGAAGAAATGTTAAACACAAGAGCACTTGAAAACTTTTAATTTTAATAAAAAGCATTTCCCTCTTCTCTCATGGGCTATCACTGGTTCGATCGTTACAATGCTCGTCATTAACCCTTTATAATGCCATGTTAAAATACTTCTCACCTACAGTCTATTGACTTCCAAAGTCAATTATTATTAGTGATTTTTAAAATTTTTGTTCAGTAATAATGCTTTAGTGTGTTTTCCATGTATATGGATTCTAAATTATATTTGGCTCATAATTTTTCCTTCAATTCGTATTTTTATAGAAAGCTCGCACAATTTTTTGATGAATGAGAGCAAGAATTATCGCTTCTAGTTATGTATTTTTGCGTTGAATTCCGGGTATAACCAGCAGGTAGTTTTCCGGCGATGGTTTTGTAAATAATTAATGTATTCTCCGGCAAAAGTTATACATCTATTTAATTTTTGTTTCTCTATATTTTTCACGTGGAGTATTAAAATAGAGGTAAAATGTATGAGTGAATCCTAAAAAATGAGCCAGGAAATTCCCAAGTACTTTCGACTCTCTGGACATAAACTCGCCTAATAAAGGGTGATAGGGGTGGTAAAGGGTGATATAAAGGGGAAATGAATAGCAGCTGTGTAAGAAGCTATGCATTAGGAATGTGATCCTGTAAACAATATCTTTGACGTAACCTAACATGAAAAAAGCCAAGGGAGTTAAATCCGGCTCTCGCAGAGTCCACTGAATTGAACCACCGCGACCTATCTATTTGTTTGCGAATTTTTTATTGAGGCAATAGCGTACAGACGATGACCAATGTGGAGGTGAGCCGTCCTGTTGAAAAATCACATTGCCAAATCTTTTTGCACAGTGGAGTCTTGCCTAAGTCCTAGACATCTAGCTGTACACTGAAAAGAATGCTTACTTGATTCAACAAAATTTTGGTTGGTTCTATTTCAAAGAAATATTTTTGTTGAATCAACAAAGTTTTTGTTAATTCAACGAAATATTTTGTCAATTCAACAAAAATTTTATTAGAAATCAACAAAGTTATTCGGTTGAAATAGTTCAATTTTGTTGAATCAACAAAACCTTTTTTCTTCGTGTATCTATCACATTTTTGGATACAAAATTACAGGAAACGAAATTCTAGCACTTTTTTAAGTGGACATCATTTAAATACCCGGTTCGTACATATAGTTTTTTTTTTCAAATTTAGTATTGTAAACTGCCCAACAATTCCTGGGCACCCTTTATATGTATGTGTGTGTGCATATATATATAAATATACATAACGAATAAGTAAAACACAAAGTATACTGCAAACATGACATACCACGCATGAAAAAATAAATAACAGCAGATGCGAGAATTACAAACCTCAAGTGGGAAAAAAAAAGATGCTGAGCCAAATAAAGTACAATTAAACAATGTAATAATAGAATGGAACGGAAATTATAACCACTGGCACCATCGTCAGGAACCATTACCAGTAGATTATAATTAAAGAGAAAAAGAGAAACAAAATAGTAGAATTTCGGTTATGCCATTTTTGCATTGCGAAAATATTATATATATATATATATATATATTGCAGAAAGCTTACTCTTCGATTTCACTTATCCAATTATGCAATCATGAAAACTTAATTTGAAAATATCAGGAAGAATAAAATTTCAAAGTTAGAATGAACGCTTGAGAATGAAAAACAACTTCATTAATTATGAAGAAAAATATTGATTTTGGGCAAATGAAGAAGTTCTAGAAGATTTTAAAGGGTGTCTTATGGAAGGGGGAAATTAAGATTGAAAATGCAACTTATCGGAGTAAGTTTTAAAAAAACAGAACCCTTCGTGTTAAATTTTTCATCAGACAACTGGCGAGAGATAAATTTAACAAACGATTGAGATTTTTTTTTTAACTGAGGTAATAACTCTCACTGATGAACAAAGTTTTCATATTTTCAGTAAAAATGATTCATCTTAATTAATTTAATGAAATTCTTAAATAAAATGCAGATGAACGTTACGGAAATGAAAACATGGTTATGTAAATTTGAATGTGTGTTCTGGATACGAGTTTCAGAAAAATATATCATTCATCTTTTGCGGTTTTTGCAACTGCCGAACAAAATATTTAATATTCGCTGCGTAACAGTATATATGCTTTAAATATTTGGATTAAAAGTTTCCTTAAGGGACTTTACGTATATTAAAAGTCGTTACAAGTAAGCGTTACGAATTTCGATGTTATGTTTTTATGATAAAATAATTGATACGTGTGTATTTTCCAATTGTATTATATTTATATTTTTATGTTTTTAATGCATTTTTACTTCACAAGCACATACCATCTAAGGAATGTATTTTAATTAAGAAAAAACTCTACTCTGAGAATGTGATGTATTTAAGCGTATTGGGGTCTTCTGAATTCATTTATGGTTTTACAGTGATGTATGATTGTGTGTGTGTGTGTGTGAGTGTGTGTGTGCACACTATACCTCCTAAGCAGCGCATTCGATTCAGATCAAATTGGGTATATATATTATAGACCACCCTCACACGACCGGTATTGATTTTTGTGTTCATAGGAATTATAGTTTTTTTGCAGGGCTACGGAAGAGAATTCGTGTACATTATGGCCTATGGACAGAAATTATTGAAAGTGCGCTAGCGTTTAAACGGTGCGTTCAATTGAAGAAAAATTGGGTATGTATATTATAGGTGTGTTCACACACAGTTACAGCAACTTGAAAAGATTTTTGTGTGTGTAGAGCTGATAGTTTGATCTCAGGATTCCAAAAAATATTTCTTATACATTATGGCCTTCGGGCGCGAATCATTTAAAGTCAGCTAGTGTCTAAATGGTGCATTCGGATAAGTTCAAATTGAGTTTGTATATTATACGTCATAGTGACTCAATTTTTATAGATTTTGTGTCTACAGGACTTATAGATTTTTTACAGTGCAACAAGAGAATTCTTCAATATCATGGACTATGGACGGAAATTCTTGAAAGTGTGCCTAAAGTCTGAATGGTGCATTCGATTAAGCACAAATTGGGTATGTGTATTATAGGTCGCGGTCATATGACCTGCATGAATTTTGGTGTATGTAGAGTTGATAGTTTGTTCAAGGAGTTTCAAAAAATAGTTCTTATGCATTACGGCCTACTCACGCAAATCACTTAAAGTGAGCTAACGTTTAAATGGTGCATTCGATTTAGCTTAAATTAGGTACGCATATTATAGGTCACTGTTTTACATACTGTACAGATTTTAGTATGTTTAGGGCTTACAGTTTTTTTACAGTGCTACAAAATAATGTTCTTATACATTGCGACCTATACTATTAAATTATTTTAAGTGTACTAGCGCCAGAACACTACATGCGATTGAGTTGATTGCAATTTATTTAAACGCTTGGAAAAGATCAAGTTATCGGAGAATCGATAGTCACTCCAGATTTTTTGCTTTTAAAATCTTAGAATTAGTTTATTTAGGTTCGCTTATCGTCTCCAATATATTTTAAAACATTGTTTTCTATGTGTTATGTCTAATTAATTTTGGGGGTAAATCTAAGTTAGGTTTTTTTAAAGTTCTGTTAGTTTTTTTAATGTTATTTCATTCTAAAGTATCCGTATGCCGTAATCGCTTATCTTGATAGTGAATGTAATCCATTGCTCTTACAGGCCAGGAAACAAGAGAAATTTATATAACAAGAATGGGCATAACAGTGTTTTAACGACCAACGAAGCTATGGGAATAACTATTTTATAGTAAGGTCTTTTCCATTGATGACAAATCACTTTGCCCCCTTCGTGTTACATCTCAAAGACTATATAATGATGTCAATTAAGAGCTATATTCCTTAAAAATGCGTTTTCTGTTATTATCTTCTTATTCAGCTGCAGGAAATAATTGATGTGATTAACCAAAACATATATATTGTCAGTTTATAATAAGATTTTAAAAAGAGGATTTTTTAAATCTAGCTTTTTATTCAAAGATGTCAAAAAAAGTGTTAGCACCTCAAACTTTTCGAAATTATATATTATTTTACATTAAAAAAGTAACATTTAATGAATTTTCTAAGTACCACCGTCAATGATACATAAGCCAGGATGATTTGTCCTTTGCAATAAATGTTGGAGCTTGAAAATTTTCTCAAAAATTATTTTATAGCTTTCAGTCATCGCTGAACAAAATGCTTGACTTTAAAAACCTCTTTTTTTTAACTTAAGTTTATTTAATTCTTTTTAGTTGGAAGATCAGTTTTCTTAGTATTTCTGTCAAGGCTTTACAAAACATCGTTTACGTTGTGTTATTGTTTCTTTCATGCTCGTGTTTTTTGTCTTCATGTTGTATGTACGAGTACCGAGTTACGAGTTGTTGTATGTTACGAGTACCGAGGAAAAGGCAATAGAAAGCGTCCATGCTGATATAAACGCTCAGTGCCATAAACTGAGATAGCGTCATCCCAGCTAATCTTAATTTTGGGGCCCACTTTTTCCATTTTGATATTCCTTCAGCATGGCTCCCGCTGCGAGTGCCCCATTAGCCCCATTCCCAGCTGTGGCCCAATGTACTCTACTCAATGTCAGATACTTGGGTAAAATTAATATCCACTGATGAATCTCAGGCGGAATCATCAATCCTTTGACACTAGGGTCGAGAGTCCGTTTTTAACAGTAAATATCTCATACTTGTGGTGAACAAACAACCCAATATTCTCTACATGTAAGAAAGGAAGAACTTCAAAATATCTTTTATGCTTATAAGCATACTGCCCAAGCAGTTACCCACTGAACATTGGGTGATTAGCAAAGTGTGCAGGTCTACGGCTCTGCATTCTCGATCCGACGGTCCTGAGCATTGCGCGGTTTACTCCGAATGTAAAGTGAATACGTTTTAGAGTCCCTTATTTTTTATTTCTATCCTTTTCATCTATTCAAGAAATGTAAGTCTATTTTTGACAGCTTTACCTAATCATTACGATTTTTCATAATTCTTATTACTGCATTTCTAATAATCCGGAATCGATAAAGTCCTAGTGCTTCCGGATTTAAGCAGTTCTAGTGATGATTGAGTACGGTGTAATTCGTCGTGACATAATTGGGGGTGTCACTTCATACTATAGCGTAGAAATGGTTTTTCTCGTAGCTCAAATCGAAATGTACCGCTTGATTCTACCGCTTTTGATTTTAAAAATGTCAAAAATTAATATTTCATATTTTTTTACTGTTCTTCTCTCAAGCGTTAGGAAAGGACAGTCGGCATTCAATGAAATTTTGGAATTGGTAGAACGTGTATTTTTTTTTTTTAATGTCACGATGTTAAGAAATTAAAGGCAATAAAATGATCATTCTTTTGAAAAATCACTAAAAATATACGCTAGATAATCGAAACTAATTTCATCTTTTTCAGAATAAAAAATACTTTCGGGTGATGTAAATATAAAAAATGCCCGATCAGTAGTTAGGAGCATACGAGCTGATATCCGCAAAAAAACGCGATTTTTTAAACAAAATATTTAATAACTTTTTTTAAAATACAAGTGTACCGAAAATTTAAAATCAACAGTGCTCAGTGTCATCGGAGTCACGCTTATATTCAAAGTTTCAGCTCGATCGGACGATAAGAATTGGGTTTCAATTCGTATACAAATTATGAACTGGAACGACATACACAGAGCAAGCTAATTAAAAGTTTGAAATAAGGATATCCCACTTGGACCAGCCGTTCCTATTATCCTATTGAGCAGATAAGATAGCTCTCGTTTTCACGCACAAAGCCGTATTTATTGTTTCCTACATTAAATCGAAGATATGTTTCATAGTTTGGATTTTTCATCGCGTGCACATCCTCTTGAACCAGCATACCCATGAAGAAATTAAAAAAAAAAAACCTCACGTATAAACAACACAAGTTTTGTGTCTTGACTGTGAGACTTTCTATGAAATTTCAAAAGCCCTCTGGAAAAGTTTGGGCATGCTGCAGGGCACGAAAGGTTTCGTGCAACAGGTTTACTACATCCTTAAATCATCTTCATGCGGAATGAAGTTCATCTTGCGCAGGTTAGAAGATGAGTCTCGCTTTGGATATTCTGGTGGATGCACGATATTCTGTTATGTTGAAGAGAGTTACTGTATACTCGAGAAAGATCGAGTACCAAAGTGTGAAAATTCTTTGAGGATTGACGATATGAATTTGCAAGAAAAACAGTATTATATGTTATATAAATGGAGTTGTTCATAGAGTAGTAATGCATCACGCATACAGAGGGTGATTAAAGTTCCCCTGTAAACAGTATATGTAGCTTAAACGGTAAAGCAGATTGTCACCAACTTTGGCATATGGACTGTACATGAAATGCATTCAGCAAAGTTTTTAAGAAGGTTTAGCTCAAAATATTTCCACTTTGTGGCACTTTGAATGGAAGACCAGCGAATTCAGCGCAAAAATGACCAAAATTAGTTAATAGGGTTTCAAAAGCTACTGAATTACTTACGAAATTGATTTGATAGTTAAAGTTATTTACATCGTTAAATTTTTTCATGCAAAGCGCCATGTAGTGGACATTTTTTGAACTAAACTTTCTTAAAAACTGTTTTGACCGCATCATGTAAACATTCCATATGCCAAAGTTTGAGGTAGTCTGCTAGCCCGGCTCAGATGAAAAATGCTGTTTATCAGGAAATTCTCTTATAGCCACCCTCAGTACTGTTTTATTTTTGTTAAATCTGCAAAGTGCTTGACGTATGAATATGTAGAAAAACATACACACCCCCAAGAAAATGATACAGGCCAAACAAAGGTATGGGATTTAATTAACATAGATAAAAAGGAAGATATCGCTTTACTTCAGTAAATGCTTCATGTCATACGAGCTGCGTACACGTTCTCCGCACGACAGGAAATTAATATTTTCCTTACACATATAATTTGAATTAAATCCGGTAACGCAGAATCTTGAAAAGTGAAAAATTATTTGAATCGTGACGAAAAGTTGGCGTCATTACTACAAATATGAGATGACTGCAACAGATGACACAAAAAAAATGTCAGTGTGAAAAAAGAAAGAACTCAGCGGTATACCGACGGAAGTCTTCATTTTCAAAATGCCTTACTTCTACATCACATGACAGTTTTTTCCTTGAAGGGATCGTTTTAGGCCACCTTCCCTCCATAAATTTTATTTTCATTAGAATCAGTATGCTTCAAAACCCCTAAAAATGTACTTTTATTTCCTTTTGACTATTAACAGCTTACATACTTTAAAGCTAGCCTTAGGAGACCATGTGCTAATTCTGTTATTTTGTGTATTATCATCTCGGTTTCTTAGTAACAATAAAAAGATGAGCAAATGATTAACCAGAATAATAATGATAGATTGTGTTGAAAAATGTGAAGTTAAATTAAATTATAACTATGTTAAAAGCCCTCTCAAAAATTTAAATTTTTTTGTAGGAAGAAAAGAAAAAACATAAGCAGTTAATCATTTAAACATCTCTATCACACCCTTGGGTCCGGGATCCATTCCCTGCTTGGGCTTAGGTTGTCCATAGCTTCAAAGGGGTTAATGTTGGCCGAATACTGGGTGCCTTCATAGTAAAATGGTCAATATTTCGGGCCATAGTAGTGACGAATAACTGATGGTCAAGTGCCTACCCTTAAAAAGACAGCTACACCCCTTTTGATATGCGCCCATTTCTTCGTGACGTTCGAGCCCATCCAATATTTTGCCGTGTCTGATAAACCCAGTCTGGATTTGTATTATTCAGCTAGATTTTTATTTCATTCAAAATTTTGTTAATTTCCAATTTGCACAATAGATCAGAAGAAGACCCTAAAAGTGTCCTTCCTCATGTATCTTTTATACGTGTGTGATTGTAGTAATATAATTTCTGAAAATCAGCCTAAACAATTTTTTATTATGCTGCAAGACAGGGTAAAAAAAAGAACACTTGTCTAACTTCGAGGCGTTTATGATCATTCTCAATACTTTGTTCCGAAATTCTAATTTGATTTAACACTCTCCCTATAGCACAAGGGATTCCCAATATTACTAAAAAACTTTTGATGCCGCCTAAAACTTTTCAAAAGTTTGCCCCACTAATTCCATTATACAAACCAATGACTTTTAAATATTTTTCAGGAAAACGCAAGCCTTTTCGTACGTAGAATTTCCTGCTGTCACAACCAAGTTACACTGAAACCTATGACGGTAAATTAACGTCACGAAGCATTATTTCCTAAAATATTTTTGATTTAATTAAATATGTGAACATAGCTGTGAATATTAAGAACCAAAACTTAGCAGCTTCATAATAATCTTTTATATAAATACAGTAATACTGTTTTTTGTTTTGTACCTGTTCTATTGAAATGTACAAATTAGAACACTTTTAAAATAAATTTCTCAAAAGCTGTAATATGCACTCTTGAGAGTAATAAACCCATGAGATTTATTTTACTAAAGATTTCTTAAAAATGCAATATTTTCTTATGCTTCTTGAATTTTTTTAGTGGGATTCTTAGGAGAATATAAACTTTTTCTGAAAGTTTTATAAATCATAGGGTTTATCATTTATATTGTTGAGCAGTCTCAAAAGAAAAATTGTGAATTTTTCGAATCTCTGTCGTAATTAGTTCACTTTTTAAAGTAATTAAGATGTAAAAAGTTCATTTTCTTAAAAACACAGTCTAAATTATTATAAATGGTTTTAACTATTCTTCTACTACTAAATTAAAATTATTTTTGCCGTCTCCTTTTGCATAAAATCGGTCTTTCATATGAAACAATTATCAACGATAAAATTGGAGCCTCTACAAAATAAAAATAAAGTTTTAATGTAATTTATGCACGATACTAAAATATAGCGTATAAATATTTTAGCAGATATTTATTTGTTTTTGAGAAGCAAGTGCATTAAACACATTCGACTTGTTTTACTTACGATATTAGCGTTTTTAAAAAAGAAAACAAACACTTTTTTATTACTTTAAAATGAATCAAACTACACTAAAAATTTGACAAAAAAATTGAGCTGTAAAGGTTCAATAAATGGTTAGAGTTGTTTAGAAAACAAAGTCATTTGAACTCAAATAGCCAAGTCAATCATTCTGACACATTTGCTCGAAACAAGGAAATACAATTAATGAAGTAACTGACCATTTGACAGCAATCACTTTAACAATCACTCCTTTTAAAGCAGCTATGTGATTTATTTCTGAATTTAGAGTAAACGATAAAAGTAAAAGTTCTTTAGTTAATGGTATTCTATTACTAATAGTGTAATATAACTAATTAATTTAATTTAATTTAATTTAATTTAATTTAATTAATTATTTTCTTTTATTTATATGTGAAACAATGCAGTGAGAGTCAGAAAGTGGTTCAAATAACATTCAAACATAGCACGCTCTCTAACTTTCGGTAGCACGTAGATGTACTATGTTTGTCATGAAAGAAGTTCAGCACTTTTAAGCTATTCTTTTAGAATAGTACATCTTTGAAATACATCTTTTATAAAGGTGATAAGTCATAAAAGGGTTTAAACTAAATACAAAGTGGTGTATACTCTGTACTTGATGATAACACATAGCTATGCAAAATTTTATAGAAAGGAGGGCAACTGCAATATATGATTCTGAAGATTTTTTAATTAAACCTTCAGAATTACCTATTAGTCCGTGAGGTAAATATCTAACACAGTTGATTGTATCTTTTGATAACCGTTAGCCAAATAACAGATTGGTGAGCCTATCCCCTCATATAATCACAGTAAAATCCCTGACATGAAAATATGCAATCCGAAAATACTCGACTGAAAAACTTTTTTCATAAATTCTTTGTATTTTGTACATTTTTTTTTCATACGTGATAAAAGAAATCGATAATATTCATGCTTCAAAAATAAACAATCGTTGTTGCTTCAAATGCAGCCGACCGGATTGTATGGTGGGTAAAGAACCGTACTTCGGGTTCGACGATCGGGGTTCGATCCCCGACTGGGCGTGGTTGTCATTCTCCGTCCATTCATAGGGGCGACGTTGATCCACCTACTAGGTGCCCCCATCATAAAGAGGCCAACAGTTGTGGCCAAAGCCTTCAAGGTACCAGCTGGCCATTGGAAAAAAAAAAAATGTTTCAAATGTCCTCTGGCGACAGAGAAGCGGTGATATTTTTATGAAAACATACTTTGATTGAGGTATTCTCTAATAATATCCGTGTAGAAAGTTGCTGTAGTCTTTCGAAAAATCAACTTTACCTAAAGCACCATCTTATACGCTTTCCTAAGCTCTTACACATTGAGATGCTTAAATGCAACGCTCGTAAAGAAATAATCGGCTTTACTTAGTAGAATTTATAAAATCATTGAAGTAACTGTCTGGCATCAAGGAAACTTCCTGTGAATGCTTATAGACCCTTTAGAAGCCGCCATTTCCGATCTGACTATAGAAAATTTCAACTTTTACAGAAATGTTTTATTTGCACTCAATTCCCTATCTTCTTAAAGTGAGATGGCAAAGAATAATCGTGAGAATAAATCTGTCACAAATTGTAATTCCCTTTCATTTTATTACTGTTTCACATGTGATAACAAGCAAACTACGGCATTAATGCACAAAATTGATATTGCCTGGAGATTCTACTGAAGCTCTCCATGTTCATGAAAATTAGAGTGGCGAATCACGCCTTTCATGCAAAAACTTGTACTAAACAATTTTTAATTATCAATCTCCATTCTTCTAAAATTAAAAAGTCGGAAAAATAAAAAGACGAAAGTTGAATAATAGGATATTCATGCTTTTTTTCTTTGTGTGTGTGTGTGTGTGTGTCTTTTGGACTTCTCAAAACACTGTTTTTTCTTTAGATAAGGCTTCATACTGATAAATAACGCTATTCGTTTATAAAATTAGCGCAGTTGGACAAATTCAACAGCAGCTCCTCGAAAATTCGATTAGATCTTTTAACTGAACTCTAGACAACTATAAGTGAGTTGCATACACTTATTTAAATGCATTACTACTTATTCATTTATATTTTCAGAGTAATAAATATTCATAATTATTAAATTCAGAGCAATAAATATTCATAATTAATATTCATTCATTAATTTCATAAATGTTTTCAGAGTAAAAGATGTATTCAAATTTAATTTTTTATTTAAAAATTTAAAAGAAGTCGTACCTATACACATACAACACACTTCTGAATTACAATAAAGGTAATAGATTTTCTTAAGTTTACATTTTTGTATGTTTTTGTTGCCAAGATATGTCGATACAATGCTGACTTAAAAGCTTCTGCCCATTTCAGAGCATGAGGCAATTTATTGACAAAACAACATTTCATAATTGTATTGTTTCCTAGTTGTTTTAACGTTATATAAATATAAGTTTCTCTGTTACATTCATTTTACTTTTACCAATATTCTTCGACTTAGCGCTGAAGAGATTCAATAAAAAATAGTATAGAAACAGGTGTGAACGTATATAATTAATAAAATATGCGTTCTGTATAACGTAAAACTCAGCATCTCATAGTAAAATAACTAACGTAAAAGGTAAAATATTAAGGATTTACCCCCAATAGCTGGGTAGCGGCTCAAGATAAACCTAATAGCAGGTAAAGTCCATCAAAATACAAATCATGAAAAATGTAAAATGAGAAATTCTAGAAATGACAAGGCATCATAATAAATTAAATACCTGAAGTTTAATTTCGTTCTTGAATATTGAAAACAGAAAAAAAACTAACAATACGAACGTTTAATTTAAAATAGGCCCTTGATCATTTTATAATTAATAATATACTTCCAATAAAATTCATGAAATGAAATGATCTAAGAAATTAGAATCAAAATTAAACCATATTTTAAATTCTCCTAGTTTCTTTTTAAATTATTGGGTCTAGTAATAAGTTTTAAAGCGCTGGTCAAAGAAATTAATATGCAATTTATTCGTCATACCCTCATCAAATTAATCTTTATTATGTTCCAGCACCTTCTGTCATCGGTCAGGTAGTGCACGGATGCCGGCAGCGTAGAAAGATTCATCTTTTGATGCGATGAAATCATCAATAGATTTTCGCACTTCGTCCACTGCGGGGAAGTGTACAACAGGCAGGGCCGAAACAGATGACAGTCCGAAGGGGCTATGTCAGGGCTATACGTCGGGTTTCTAAAACTTCCCTGCCAAATTTTACTAAGGTGTCCTTGGCCGGTTTTGCTGAACGCTATAAACAACTATTGTAGCAACTGAAGCAGGAAATCGATCGTAAATGTCCATTCACTGGAAACGTTTGCAGCCCGTCAATTTTCTCCATGACAAGGAAGAAATTCATGTCCCAAAAACCGGTCAAGGACACGTTAGTAAAGTTTGCTGGGAAGTTTTGAACACCCGGCGTATAGCCCTGACATAGCCATTTCGGACTATCATCTGTTTCGGTCTTGTCTGTACGCTGGCATCCGTGCACTACCTGACCGATGGCGGAAGGTGTTGGAAAATAATGGAGATTACTTTGAAGAGTAAAGATACTATCATTACATATCCATTTCTTTGACACGCGCTTTAAAAATTATTACTAGACACAATAAATTATTTAATACATTTTATATCTATATATAAAAAGATTTTTCTTAATTACATTCCTAACAATTTTTTGGGGAATTAAGCATTAGTAAGCGGTCGATTCAATTTTGAAAACAGCTTACCTTTCCGACCTGCAAAAATTTAAGGAGGGAGAGAAAATGTATGCGGATATGTAGTAGGAAAATTAGAGGAGTGTTTTTGTTTTGAAGAGAAATCGAAGACTTTGAACAATGAGGTAGCTCTCAAAAGATGTCCACAGGAGGTTTTCTGTACTGTTCGACAAAAACTTCGCAGGAGGCAATTCGGCCACTCACGATGTTTCAGGGATGTATTCATAAAGTAAGAGTGTATTGTTTTCTAATTTGTCTACATTTGAATACAGTACAACCACGAAATTATTGAGTAGACGAATTTTACTCTATCTTTTTCTTATGGTAAAAACCGCATTCTTGGGTAAATCGTTTTGGCGAAGCGATAACAAATCTATGATTTCCGAGAACACCAGCTTGTGAGACAGATATCAAGTTACTTCAATCGGTATTCTGTGTGGTAGCTTGCGCGATAAAAGGGAAAGAGAAAAAAAAATTTCAAACAGGAATAGCTTCGATAGGAAGATAAAGAATACATATTTAATTATGTGCAATATTACGTGATTTTGACTCATTAAGAATATTAATTTTGTCATAACAGATTTTAATTCAAAATATTATTCATATATGTGAAAAAATATACAGGGATACTGGTAACGCTGCGTATTCCTTTTAAGATGTGATAGGAGAGCCAAAATGCTAAAATTTTTACCACCCCACCAATATGTATGACCGAAAATCGATGGTTTTAGAGAAAAATGAATTTTAAACTCTTTTCGTGAATAATTTGACATTCAAGTGCAAATTTTTAAAAATCTATTTATTTCATTTTAATTTTTTCATAACTAAAACTCTAATTAAGCTAAAATACTCATAAAAAGTACAAAACTACTTTAAAATTTCAATTCACGAGACATTACATGCATTTTTTTTTATTTTAATTCACATGTTTCCTTTCAGAAAATCGTATCTTTGAAATAAATAATTAAGCAGTGTATGCGTACAAATTACAAACACAATTTCTCCCACTAAGCAACTATCCAAAAATGTATTAATGTGCTCTGTCGTCGAGTTAGTTTCGATTCTGCGTCGAGCGAGCACGTTTTCTTGTTACCTGGTTGATCAACTAAACAAGCATATATAACGCAGAGTCGAAACTAACACGAAGACACAGCATATAGACATTTGAGATTCACAATCTGATATGGCCATGGGCGCCGGCAGAATATTTTCCAGGGGGGGCAAAGACTACTCCAGAGGGGTCAAAAACTACTTCAACGTATGGTTAGCATGTTGGAAAGAGCAAAAAAAGCAAGGGAAAACACTGCATACAAAAATCCAGGGGGGCATCGCACCCCCTTGCCCTATGCTGCCGGCGCCCATGGATGTGGTTAAGATTTTAAGTACGTTATAACAGTGATAATTTGATTGGTTGAGCAACCACCCTAAAAAATGAACATTGGTCTCCTTCGGCATTTTTACCTGCACTATGTAAAACTCACCTTTCTTTATGAATTACATGTCTTTTGATGGACATTAAAACGTTTTTTGGATAGCTGATTAATGGGACAAATTGTATTTCTAATTTCTACACTTACTGCAATAGTGTTTTTTGAGATAAACATCACTTTTGAAAGGAAAATGTAAATAAATAAATCGAAAAAATTACCTGTATAGCACGTGAATCAAAATTTTGAGGTATCTTTTTACTTTCTTATGATTACGTTAGCTTAGTTAGGAGTGTCAGCTATGAAAAAAAAATTTAAAAAACGGTGTTAACTTGATTGCTTGGCCAACTATCCTAAAGAATGAACGGGGTTCATCCTTTAGCGTTCGTTTTTTTATGCGCTAAATAAAATTCACCCTTCTTTACGAATTGCATGCCTTTGGGTTTACATTGATACATTTTTGGATAGCTGATCAATGGGAGAAACTTTATTTGTAATTTGTACGCTTACTGTTTAATTATTTATTTTAAAAAATACGATCTTTTTAAAGGAAACACGTGAATTAAAAATAAAAAAATACATGTAATGGCTCATGAATTGAAATTTTAAAGTAGTTTTATAGTTTTTATGATTATGTTAGCTTAAAGAGTTTCACCTATGAAAATAAATTAATATGAAATCCATTTAGTAAGTAGATTTTTTAAAAGTTTTACTTGAATGCCAAATTTTGGGTTATTCAAGAAAACAGTTTAAAATTCATTTTTCTGGAAAACTAATGATTTTTGGCCATATATATGTGTAAAAATTATAGCATTTTGACTCCCCTATCAAGCCTTAAAAGGAATACATCACGATACCAGTAACCCTGTATACGTAAAAGCGTATAAATATTTAAAAATACCGTTGGAGTAAGGAAAATATTCAAAACTTTATTGCTAGTTAATAAATAAATATATTAAATAACATGCATTATGCTTGTGTATTAGAAAAATCCATTTTTTTATTACATAAAATTTTATTTAGCATGATGTTTCTGTTTCACTTAAAAAATAAAAACTTATAACATATTTGATTTTTAACAAAAAAGGGAGTTGGTTAATATTCTAAACACTCATTCAGCTCTCCGAAGCCTCATGTCTTACCCATATGAAAGAACGAACTCTATAGATAATCTACAGCTGAAAGTCAATATCTCAAGCTACGTAGGAAACTCATCTTGGGTCATCGATCTTGAAACCCCTTTGAATAATATTTGTGGTGAATTCCAGACCCTTCGATATGAGTTAAGGCTCTCTATTTCAGCATAAGATGAAGTCAAACATTATGCAACGGCTGGTTTTAGGCATACTCGGGTCAACACAATGACATGCCCTATTTAATGAAAGCTGTTTGCCTTTTCACATTTAAGGTTATTGGGAACTTAGCTTAAATAAGTGAAATCTCTGTGTTTTTGCTAAGTTAGTGAATCATGGTGAGTTCATCTCTAAAAAAACATTTGTTTTTTAAGCAGTTATATTTTAAATAGCAATAAATATTTTCAGGTGTGCTTTAAATTAAAACTTCTAAAGTGTTAAAGGAGCTTTTTAAATGCTGAAACCATTTAAAAATTCGTACAAAAACTTATTTTTAAAGTGCATTAAGAAAATATTAAACTGAAATTAAAATAGGTTTAAATATAGTAAATCAAAAAGAGGTATAATGAAAAAAAGAAAGTAAAAGGAAAGGGAAAAGGAAAAATAAAACGATTTTCAAAGGACAAACATTTTTATCAGTAAAGTGGATGTCTACAACTTGCACGGTAAAAACGCAAGTAATTGGATAAATGGTCAAACGAGATGTCCCGTTCTTATGCTCTACCAGAATCACTACAATACTGTCACCACCCGGGGGTTAAAATGTAATTTAAAAGCATTTGCGAAATTTTTAAAATATTGTTTATTAAGTATTAAAAGTAGTTCTAATTTTCTTTATTGAACCATTTTTTTTTGTAAATAAAATAAATTTATGAATATTTTTAAAAAATCCTTTGAAGATCATATCATTTATAGTGTTTTCTGTCTCTGCGATTAAATTTACATGGAGTAAAGAAACTTTCTAAAAACTGCCCATAAGACAGTATGAAACTTATGCCTGAACACAACCAATGATCCTTATACTGTATAATTCTTCGCCTTTTGAGAGTCAGTTTGATGTTTTTCCAACCATATATTTGAAAAAGAAATTCAACACCATTTGAATCGTCTGAGAAACGTAAATTAACCACACTCTACTGATTTCGTAAATAAATGCATCAGAATTCCACCTTTCTCAGTTGTTTAGGTTTCTTCTGTTTCGTAATCAATTTATTTTGGGAATTCTTTCATTTAAATCCTACCGCCCCCAACCCAATGATTTTGGTATAATATAAATCATTAAATCCCTTTATTGTCTTCGTGTCGTCATTCCTCGACTCCCAGTTCACATCGGCAGTAATAAAGGGTTTTGTGTGGTCTGGAACAGCCGTTTGTTTTTATTTCATCAATTTCCCCCATTAGTTCTTTTTTTTTTTACTTTACATTAAAAGAAAAATAAACTTCTGTTAACAACCTCAGATAATGGCTTACTTCGTTAAAGGCTGCCTAAAATAACAAGGGGACATGTAGAAAGGAGCTGTATAGTGCTATAGTGCGGAACTTTGCCGTTCCGATTGAATTAGGAAGTCTCGTGGTTTAGTGCCCGACCGTATACTTTAAATAAACTTCCCGCTGCCCGTAGTTCTATGATGTGGATAAAAGTAGTGGAGTTTTTTTTTTTTTTTTTTACAGGAGCTTATTAGCGGGTACTACATAAGCACAAACGGCTGATAAGTCTAAGAGCCAACCAAGAACGGAATACTGAAAAAATAGCTCATGTCGCATGGCACACGAAAAGCCTTTGAAAATTATTCAAACCAGGAATTAGAGACTCAAAAAATCTTAACATTTCTTCACAATCTGATTTATGCACTCTTACTTAAAATTATAGGCTTCATGAAACTAATTATAAACTCAGAATTGTATAGCAAAATTACTCAAAAGAGACAAATTTGGAAAAAAATCTATGTCTAGATTTTTGAGACGATTTCTTAAATCTTGCAAGCTTATGAAACTGCACCATAAACTCGTGAAGATAGAAACCTTCTGGATATTTTTCGAGTCACTCATAATTTTGCTTATTTTTAAGTTGTTAATCTGTTGCACGTATTTTCAGAGATCAGCCTGAAGATCCAGTAAAACGTTATACGTCCTCAAATTAAAGTATTAGTTTGAATTTAGCTAAATATGCGGAATTAACATATATCATCTAATCTCAACTAATTTTAGTGCAATAAAGAAATTTTAGATAAATTATTTTATAATACATGCAGAAAGACATGTGGTGGTTTCAATTGCGCAGTTTTATATCAAAATAGTGATCTAAGTTTCAGTCTCATTAGGGTGACTTTTATTTGCAAAAAGTTCTCTTCAAAACATGTAAAATAGATTTGTAATTCAAAAGTTTGTACCTAAACCGCAAACTTTCAGATTCGGAAATCAAAAGGTTCACGTTTTCATTTGCCAAAGAAAAGTTAAAATTGAAGTGAAAAACAAAACTCGAAGTTCTTGTGTAATTTCAGCTTTGCTGAAAAAATAAGCTAAGAAACGTGTTATCTTTTGTGCTATCTCAGCTCTTGAAAGTTCAAAAATATTTTGAAAAGAGTGTTTCCAAGGAAACTGAAATACTAAACACTTAAAATGGAAGCTATGTGCCTATTTAAGTTACTCTATATCGTGCGTTCGATGGAACTTATTATGTTGTAAATTATTTGTGAAAGATTTCAGATGCAATAACACAAACATCTTTGCATTCCACCTGATGATATATTTTAAAGTACGAAAATTATATTAGCATTCAAGGTGTAATGATCCAATTACGATCAATTGAAGCTATTATGTTCAATTACTGTTTCATACATTTCTTTGGATTACCAAATCCTCCTTGGGAAACTTACCTTTTCCAGAATTTACTCGTGATATCAAATAGCCCTGTATGCTTTTCCCAAATATTTCATTAAGTTTCAAATGTTTAATGATTAATATAAGGAAACTTTTGAAATAGTGAATCTTTTTCCATGGGTAATTAATATCTCAAAAGCTACTTAAATCAAAAGCTTCTCGATTTTACGTTTTTAGGAGAAAATTGCTTTGTAATTCTATACAGTCGGTTGCTATAATTTATTTTGAAAGTATTCAATCCAGGAAAAGCAAAATAAAGCCTTTTGGAAAGAAAACGAGAACGAATGAAAGTCAGCACAAAGCATATAGATTTCTAAAACTGAATTCAATCTAACAGGTAAAAATATGATCGCCCCAAAAGCAGCTACTTTATTTTTGGAATAATATGCCGCAGTTCGGGAGAAACAATGATCTATAAATGTAGTATATCTAGAATATAAATAGTTTCCCAAGACATAAAATACATTTCGTGTTTTTGATATTCTGGCTTCACACAGTATATAGCTTAGGGGCCGTTGTAACTTCTTATTTCTCTTTAACATTTCTGCGTCCCAGGGACTCATGAAAGTTTAACTATTTAGGGACGCTTACTGAATTTTCTGTGTCCTTTTCCAATCAGATAGTAATAAAAACACGTAAAAGTTCAAAATAGGGACATAAAGTAGGTTGTCAAGTAGGCAGAGTTTTGAAAAAGTGGGTTCCACAAACCCCATGATTTCAATGAAAAGCGGTTTCTTTTGTAAAACATATCAATGAAATACGTTTTATTATAAGTATTTATTATATAAGCAGGTTTGGCATTAAATATTTGCCATGACGCATGGATTATCAACTAATCTTTTTATTACTAAACATTTTTACAATAAAAACTGAAATTGACTGTAATCGTAAGAATTTTAAATGCGAATACGTTTCTCGAATTGGATTTCCGAAGCCTTTTCTAAATTGTATGGAATACTTTTAAAGACCTTCTTAGCAAATCAGTGAAAGACTTTCAGAGGATATATTTTATTCTACAAGAAATTGATTCTTATTTCAGAAAATAAATAGAATACTAGCTTATTTTTATAGCTTACACTATTTATATTAGTTGATATTTGATTCAGATATTGCAAAACACACATGCTGTGGACAATAGGTTTTTATTTAAACCTTTTTTTAAGTTACATACATCAAGCGGAGGAAGGAACTCAATCCTTAATAAAATAAATAAAATATATTTATGAATTTTAGTAAAATGATACACCCAGTTTACACAATTTACATTCAGGAAGGTTAAAATGTAGTACGATCTTGTTTTTTAAAAAAAATTTGGATAATGCGTAAAATTCTGTTGCTAATATTGAATGCTTGTATAAGTTGCATGAAAAGATGTTTTTTTGATGAAAAGCGTTGTTCACTAGGTATTTCATTGATATTTAAGTGTATTGCTTTTCCAAATATTATGTCTGCGCACACAAAATCTACGCCACTTATGAACCAGTGCTTTTTGATGTTGTTGTAGAAACGATTATGTGTCTCACATTTTCTTCTGATAAACAGATATCCAGAAGAAATCCGTAGACTAAAAATAAATATTGTTATTATTCATAGAATGATCTCAACTTCACAGCTGTACTCCTTAATTACTACTTCTTCGACTATAGACATAAGAATACCTTGGTAGAGAATTAAATTTCTCTCATAGAACATCCGTCAGTGTATATTTAAATGGAATTAAAAGCCCTATTCATCCCATTATGGTAGCTCCGGTAAATAAAACTTAAGTAATGACCGCGCATAGTTCTGGAAAACCAATTTAAATGAAAATACGCAGAAATCGGTGCTGTATTTTAAAAGAAGTCACCATAGCATTGTAAAACCACATTATTATTATAACACTAAAATCACTATTTCCAGTGGATAGTGTGGTTAACGTCTTCTGAGGCGAAGCCTAAAATCGTAGAAAGTTTCTAGGCTCTCCAGCGTTCCACTGAAGAGTCCAAGTCACTATCCGCCTTCTGTCAAGTGAATCTACTGTATAGTGTCTTAAAAAAGTACTGTTCTACTGGCGTTGAATTTTTGCACATCAATGGGAAAATAAAACTGCCGGTTTTTGACAAGATTTATTGAAGAAATTTTTTCTTTCCGGTTTGGCATTAAGCGTGTTTTGCACGTAAATCAAGATTTTTTTCCAGTTCCCTGCACTCAAGGTGGAATTCTCGTATTTTTCTGATAAGCTTTCGACAAGTTTGCTTATTTATTCTCTTCTTATGTTAAAGATTCAACTTTATATTTAAATTTTAAGAACGGTGTCTTTCATCTTTTGAGTAAATTTTACATTTTGAATTTTAATTCTGAAGCTATCAAGCAAGAAGTATTAAATCCCTTAGTGAATATTCACATTTTTCAACAAGATGATGATTTGTTGGTTGAAATAGATTAAAATTGAGTATGGAAGTGATATAAATATTTCTTTAAAAAGCTGTTAATACGTTTTTCCTCAATTTTTTATTTTCAGTCTTTTGAAAGCGGCTTAATAAAAAAAGTCCACCTGTGTCAAGTCTGGTAAATACCTTTAACAGTGCTTTACTACAATGTCTTTGGTCCTGCTCTAGAAGTTCAAGAATTTTACACCTGCTTATTTAGTAAAAGTAACTTTCCGTTTATTTCTTAGTTTCTTCCAGTGTGATTGCACAGTCCCGAAAGCCGAATAAGATTTGAAAAAGATTTTTCATTTTTTTTTTTTTTTTTTTTTTTTTTATATCGGCATTGCGATTTCTCTTCATAAAAGGTTTCCATCAAGAGACGGAGAATAACTGTTTGAAAAATGTGCTATATCATTTTTATCTTGAATATACCCAGGAATCCTGAGTTTTTTTTCTGCTTGACCTACTTAGCGCGCAAGAAAAGGGTACGTTTCTATAGCTAGTATTGGAGGAGAAAGATGAAGTGAAACTTATGATTCAATCGAAGATAGAATTCCTTAAAATCTAATGCATGTTTTAGGGGTATCAAAGTTTTCATCTACTTCTTTTAGGGTAAGAATCAATAATGATTATAAAACTATTTTAGAAGAAATTGCATTTTAGAAACTTAGTGTGAATGTTCTTCTTATACTTTTATTTTTATTTTACTCTATCGAGATATTTACTATATCGACTAACATGTACGGACTTAGATTTTATACGCTTAGAAAACGGCGTAATATGCATGAAATATGTACCAAAAGTTGTTTCATTTTGCATGCAACTTGAGCTTCAAAGATTTCAAAAATATACATTCAACAATAGAAATATGCTTCAATTCTATTGGGATATATTTTCTGCTAACACTAGAAAAGGTGAATTTTTTTAATTATGACCTACACAATGTGGTGATTATGTGGTTTAAACTCCATTTAGACTAATGGTGTAATAAAAAATTGACGTTTCCATCAAATTTCATCAAAAATTATATTTCCATGAACATAAAACATAATTAAAATGAACTGAAACTTGTAAATTACAAAGAAAGCTTCCACTGAAATGGTGCATTAAAGGAATGAACGCGATATTCAATTAATTAATGCGCTTCAAACAAAATTTTAAAACACTTCTAAAAACAGTCTTAAACACTTTTATATTATGACTGTTTTCCGATAAGTACAATGAGTAAACTGTTTTTTACTGATGATTGAACTGATTTAGTTTCATGTGCTAACTTTCCTCTCTGATTCACACTAGTTAAATTAATTATTACATGAATAGTTCATTTTGTCAACAAATCATTTTCCGCTAGTTTTTCCGGCAAGAAAATAAGCATAGACTAGATATTTGCAAACCCGTCCAATTTTAAGGGGTAAAGCAAACATCATTCAAAACGACAGTAATGATATTGTTCCAAATATCTAAATTGATGTTAACTTTCACTCAAGTCTCAAGCTGCATGTGCGGATTTGAGGATTCAAATTTCACATTTGAGGAAATATTTAACGCGTGACGTAATTAAAGCGTCACTTCTTGCTAGACTGGTATAACATTTTAATAGAATTTACGAACTGTTGTATAGAAATGCTATAGTTTTCTCACTTGTGTCTCTTAAAACAAGACTTACGATTATAATCAGGGATCTCCAAAAACTACATTTTATTTCGGTTTTCATAGAAACCAGCTATCAAAACTACAGTAAATTGTAACACGGCTCACAGTTTAGTAAATAAGGCATCAGAGCCATATCTAGACCACAGGTTGCTGGTAGCCCACGTGTGGTTTAAATTATCTGTTTAGCTCTTTCAACATAAGTGATTTTGAAACATAAATCAGCAGCAAGAGACTCTTTGGGTTATGAAATCTTTCGTGTATCCGATTGTAAAATTGCATGTACAGTGGCTTATACATACGAAAAATTTTAAGCTGGAGTGGTTCAAAGAAACTGATGTTATATAATTCTTATTTAATAACTAAAAGTCTTTAAGAAATACCTAACTTAGTTTTTCCAAATTTGAGTGCAGAAAGAGATTTTTAATGTTTTTTTTTTTCCCATGTACGAAAATCTTTAATATGTTTCTGGGGCCTTATCGTTTAGCAAAACGTCGTTATTATTTACGTATGCGAGTTCGGTTCTTACCGTCAAGGAACACTTTCCGAAAAATCTACAGGAGTTTTCTCCAGTTCTACCTATCAAGGGGCCATAGCCAGCAGAGTATCCGGGGGTGGGGGGGGCTAGGGGTCTTTCGCCCCTTCTCCAAAGCAGATTGCTAAAGGGTAACGTTCTGCTTTACGCTTCGGGGCCGGGTTTCGGGCATGGGTGTTAACATGTCCGTCCCTTGATAGGGGATAAAGCTGGCTGCCCACTGGGCCATCCCATAATAAAAAGGCGGGAAATTTTGTCTTTAGTAATGGCGAATGCTTGATGAACAAGTGCCCGACCTTTAAAAAAAAACGAAAAAATACATTCTGATTTATTATCCACTTTAAATAGGTAAAATTATCTTTTTATATAGCTTAGATCGTCCCAAAAATTTTACTTTGGTTTAGACGAAAATTTTGCTTTATTGTACATTTTGTTCGGGTAAAACAAGCTTTTCTTTCAAAATGTATCCTCTCCCTCCCAAAAAATGTCTGGATCCGCCACTATTCATTCTTCCTCCAGACCACTGTCTTTCATTGCTTTTTTGATGTCATCCATTCATTTCTTCTGTGGCCTTCCTTTTTTCCTTATTTGATTGGGTTTATAATTAAATGCTATTTTGGACAATCTTTCATCAATCCTTCTCTAAACGTGACCATACCAAATTAGTTGTTTTTTTTTTTATCATCTAATATGGTTCCCTTTAATTTCACCATTTCCTTGATTCTTTTACTTCTTATTTTCTCAATTCTTTATATCCAAAATGATCTTCATATGGCATCGATTTCCACAACCTAAAATTCCTTTTTTTTCGTTTCCATAGTTCTCAATCTCACTGTACCATGAAGAAGTGTGCTTTTTACAATATAATTATATATATTATAATCCCTTTTTCTCGATATATTCTCACTCAACCACTTTATTATTTATCAGCTATATAAACGCAATACTAAACTGAAAGACATTGTCACTTTTCCCGCTGGATTGTTACATTTTTTACATGCACTTGTGTAATGACTTTTGAAATAAGGGATTCGATGTTATACCTCTGAGAAAAAAAACGAACTACTATTTAATTAACTAATATTATACTATGTATCTGCATATATAGTGTGCCCGCATGTATAGTTCTTTCTCACCCCATTAACTTCAGAACGGCGAGAGTAGTCATAAAATAGAGTCTAGGTATAATGAAGTAGCTACAGGTGTAGGACAAAATAGGACGAACAATGGAAAAGAATGCAAAAATTTATCACAGCTTGTCTCCGAAGTAGCTGTCACAAATAAAGGTCGTGCACAAAGTTCAAGGAAATTTGCAGTCATTACTTCTGCAGAACGGTTTCGAGTTCAGGTAATTTGCGTGGAGGAGATAACCGAGCATAGACTTTGTTCTCTAAAAAATACCACAAAGGCTCAATGATGTTGAGATCAAGGAACTGTTGATTCTGCTTCGTGATTATGCTTATCAAACCATGGTCGAGCATAGCGAGCTCTGCGTACAAGAGCGTTGTCATCTTGGAATAGAGGACGTTCTCCAGAAAACAGAATCTTAATCATAGAGCGTAGGTGATCTGAGAGAATAGTTAGATAATGCTCTCTTTGACTCCCCCGCCCCCCAGGACTACGATTGGCCACATGCCACGGCAATATGTCGTTTCCCACATCAGAACAGAGCCATATCCATGCTTCATGTCAGGAACCAGATGGTCAACATGAAACCCAGGTAGCAAATACAAGTTGTCAGAACGTGATTACCACGTCTTATATATTGGTATTGTGCAAAACGCGTTCTGGTTCAAAATTTGTGCTTTGTTAACGTTTAAATTTGTGCTAATTGAACTAACTTTACGTTTTACTCTAGTACTCTGAAGTATCTACTAAGAAGGATTTTCTTATTGGGACTGCTTAACGTACAGACAACAGATTTTACAATCCGTTCTATAATCCTCGTACACTACCACATACTGAAAAGGTTTAATGTAGTACAAAACGACGACAAAAATACCCGCTAGAGGAGGACTATCGAAATTAACTCCATGGCTTAAACCAGCGAGAAGAAGTTCAAAGACACCTCAACCAAATCAGTGCTGTCTGCCGCCAAAGACTTGTTGCTGGACATTTTGCTGTTCTGTACCTTAAAGAAGTAAGTGCAAGTTACACAAGCAATGCTGTAATATACACTGCTCAAAACAATTAAAGGATATTGTAAGTTTTATATATAAAAAAGATATAAGCGAAATTTTTTTTGCGGAAAATGGAAGAAGAGAAGCACAAATGCAGATTTTTCTGATTTTCAAACTGTGGAGTTTACTAATTTTGAGTTCGACGTCAAAAACGTCGCTTCAGCGGCAGCGAATGAAATTGGACTTTCAACTGAATAAAAGACAATGAAGACAAAGATGATCGGCATTCAGTGACTGCTTTGTTTCGATGAGTACGATGTCTCAGCGAAGTCATTTAACCGATTTAGAAGCTTGGAGAGTTGTCGGTAGATTACAAGGGTGCCAAACTCAAGCCGAAGTAGCGCAAGCCATTGGAGTGTCACAAAGTGTGATTTCCAGGATCTGGAACCGGTTTTGGCGACTGGAAGTGCAGACCGAAGACCAGGGCAAGGTCATAGACGGGCAACAACGCCCAATGAAGATCATTATTTAGTGTTAACGGCTCAGAGACACCGGAATATGAACGCTACTCTTCCCCAACAACACCTTCGCTCGGCTACTGGCACCACGGTTTCAACTCAGACTGTCCGAAACCGGCTCCATGGTGTAGGTCTGTATGCTCACTCACCGATGGTATGTGTTAGACTAAAATCAAGGCATCGTCTCGACCGCAGGGAGTGGGGCAACAGAGCATGTGAATTGAGGAGAAATGAATGGAGCAATGTTCTTTTTTCTGACGAGTCCCGTTTTTCAGTTCATCCTGATAATAGGCGTATTTTCATCTGGAGGGACCATGGCAGTAGGAATAATCCTGCGTTCGAGCACGAAACTGTCAGTTTTGGCGGTGGTAGAGTGTTGGTGTAAGGTGTCATCTCCATTGACGGGCGCAGAGACCTCTACATCATTCGAGATGGACCTCTGACTGGTCGGCGATGTAGGGATGAGATCCTCAGACCTATTGTAGTCCCTTACGCTGCAGCAATCGGAGATGACTTCATTTTAATGGACGATAACTGCAGGCTACATCGTGCTAACCTGGTGGAGGATTTCCTTTACGAGGAAGGAATCGTACAAATGGAATGGCCAGCGTGTTCTCCAGAGATGAATCCATTAGAGCACGTTTGGGACGCTCTAGGAAGACGAGTTGCTAGCCGCCAACCACCCCCCACAAACTCTCCAAGAACTTGAAAGAGCTGTTCTGGAAGAGTTGGACAGAATACTCCAACTCGTGATTAATAGCCTCATTGACTCCATGCCTCAAAGGTGTTCAAGGTTGCTGGCCGTCCGTGGAAACCATACCCCTACAGAAAATGATTTCCTTTTAAGAAAACACCTTTTCTAATTCTTTTTTTCTCATATGAACAAATTGTGTTTTTTTCCTTTTCTACACAAATGCGCAATAAAATGCATTTTTTTCTGCATAACCTACTACGTCTGTGGACCATGTATCAATCAGCTAAAAAGTTTCCCAGCCACAAGATCCACCTAAAACCGCAATATCCTTTAATTGTTTCGAGCAGTGTATTTATAATTCAAAATATAATTTATAATTTGAAAATTTTAATAAGCAACATGAATCCAATTAATTAGCCGTCGATTCAAATAAACAACGAAACTGATTCAAAAAAAGCTATAGAATATCGGTTATTTACTTAATTTTACAGTACGTCCTGCATAATTAACCATACAACGTTTTAAGTACGTGTGGAGAACACTGCACTGGACCCAGATTTTGACGAGCATTGTATGTGTTTTGTCAGGACATTCTGACGTAAGCGACACTGTAAAACTGTACGGGATGGTAACGTGCTATCTGAACATGGATATTACGGCCTTTGAACAAGTTTGTGCTACCTGGGAATGCTTCTGCCGGCGATAGTTAGACGAATACACGCCCGGTGGTCTCAAATAATGCAAATGATGATTCTTCAAACCATATTACCTATTCCCATCGCTATTGTGTCCCCTATCGGTGATCTCGACACCATTTTCATCGCTTCACTGCATTCTGCAACTACACCAACGGCTTTAGGATGACTACTCTACCTTGAATGATTGCAGTAGGCAGTTCCCGATGAATAGATTTTGCTGGATACAGGGTTCTGGATATGCATGTTCATCGTGAAGGTTGTCTGCGGCGGTGTATGCTTATGTTTTCAGAAGACTATCCTCTTCAACGTCCATCTATTCCGTCGGTCAATACTGACTTTCGCTTCCTGTTCTTCTTCGCAGAGGACACATTTTCCAGTTTTGTAAAGGCTGTCAAAACTCCTAACACTGTAGTCCTTGAAACACCCAAAAGGTTGACTGTTCTAGACATAGAAGCTCCAAAGAGGAGAGCGCCAGTCACGCCTCTTTGCACATCAGGCAGGTCGGGTATAATCATGTTTCTTTGCGAACATAAGTTTTGATATAACTCTCACGCCGGCAAATGGTCGACTGATACCTTCCCTTTCCTCGCTACTAGGTGGCAGACAGTTTCGACCAGTGATCAAAGTACGGCACATTTCGAAATGAGTGTCCCTATTATTTTGGCATATCCATCAACAATTCACATCTGAAATCTGGTCTGCAACTCCTGTTACAAAAAGTGCAATATGGCAGGTGACATACTGGCACAAGCATCAGTAAAACATATTTATGCTTACTATTTTTTTAATATTAATGTACGTAAGGTGTCTTTTCTTAATAAATCGATGATTCTGAACAACTTTATGATGGACTTTTTACTTGTATCTCGTACTCGTTGAGGTAAGAACGGTAACTCAAATTTGGCAGTCAGGCGGTGCTGTAAGCGGTTTCAATTTTGTAGTGCATAGCTACGTTGCTACAACTAGATACCATTTTTATGACTATAGCTTTCACCTACCTGAAATTAATAGGGTGACAATCGACTTTAGCAGGCACATTGTGTATGTGTTGATAAAGTGGTATACAATGTGCGACTAGTTACGAAGCTTAAAGCAGATTGATGTGTAATTTATAGACATTTTGTTATAGTTTTTATTACGTGAAATCAATTGCAAAACAAAAAAATTGTGCTTTTTATGAAGAATGAGTTTCAAAAGAATGAAAAATTTCTAAGATATATTCAAGCAGTTTTTTCAAACTTTGATATCTACATATAGAGAATATAATATAGAAATTTTTCATTACATTGAAAGGATAGAATTGTTGGATCCTTAGGGATATGAAACACAAACGCAAGAGTAATAAATAAATAGCATTTGAAGACTAAAGGATATTTTTAAAACTCTACTGTTCTCTATCATGTGGTTGCAGCAGACTAACCATTTCTCCTTTTTCAATCTTTATTAGCACTAGTGTCTGTAAAAACAGAAAACTTGTTCGTGGCCTTTTTTTTCTCAGAGACATTTTTATTCCATTCTTTTAAGAAAACATCAATTCTACTGCTCTATAGATGCATTTACTCTCCATCTAAAAGAGGTTTTTCAGGAAATTCTATTGTTCTTCTTTCAGTCTGCATTTAATTTTAATTTCCGTTTTTCTCAGGTAAGGAAATCATGAACAAAATAAAAATTAACCAAGAGTCTTATTTCTTCTGTTAACAATCTAAGTTTGAAACAAAAAATCATCGAAAAGAATAATACTTGAGTTTCCACCCACTAAAAATTGTCTTTTTAATTTTTCATACAGCATATCGTAGGATTAAGGGTAAAATCACTATTTCTGGGTACTGAATATTAAATAAGCACTTTGTGCACGTTAATTATACTTTTTTGTGTAAAAGTGCTACATTTTTCTTTAAACTTTCTTTACCTAATGTTTACTCTATCCGGACTACGCCCAGCTCCAATTTCTTAAGACTTTAACATTTAGTGAAAAAAAATTACGATGAGAAGAATGTTTACCTATACGCTTGAATTACACCTGAGAAGGTAAGACTTTGTTGAAGGTTTTACTCTTTACATCCGGTTTACTAAAAAAAAGAAAAAGTAAAAACAAAACTCAGCGTATTATAAATCGATATTTTTAAAAAATCCGAATTTGTTTTCAGTACAATTAAGTATCGGCTAATTTTGTTTAAATTACTAATATTCATATGTTTCATGATTTCATTTTTTTAATTCGAACTTTATATGAATTTTTACTTTTGTAAATCCTTTCGTGTTTACAGAAGAGCAAAATTTTGAAAGGGATCTCTTGTAATATTGGTTTAGGTTACCTCAGTGCATGAGACTTTGTAAAGGTTCTGTATTTGCGTTTAAAAAAAAAAAAGCCTTCACTGGAAAGTGGGTCTTTTTTTCGTCCAGTAAAAGACAACTCACATCACTAGATGCGTCGATTAGAATTACATGCCCCCCCTTCTGGAGTTTCCCGCCACAATTTGGATCCTTATCAGGCGAAAAGATTTCTGTATACTGGCATAATTAGGAATCTGCAAGCGACCACCCAGGGGACTAATGGAAACACGTATTTAACGTGCGCGTACACCACGTGTACACGGAGGTCTTCAGTGGTATGTCGATTGGTGCTGAGAACTTGTGTTTAACACAATTAAACTGATAGGCCAATTTTGAAAGAACTTCAAAAATTCAACGCAATAAGCCTGCGATTGTCCGAATCTTCACATTTTCCAATGCGTCCTTGATTTTCTTGGTACGTTCGGAAACCTTTTCAATCGAAAACAGGCCTTGTGCGTTCCAGACAAATATTAGATAAACGATGAAGTTATGTCCGGAAAACCGCATGTAAGTTTTAAAATGGTTTCGGTTTATCCACTTCAAATGTCAGACTTAATCATCGAAGTCTTGTAACATCGGATGTGGTTACAACTTGGGAGAGTGGTCTCCTGCGGAAACATTGTTTCTTGATGGCGTTCTCGTAAATAAAATTGGTAAGAAGTCTGTGCCTTGCTTAATGGAAGTGTCAGACTTGTTCGACGATGTACCTTGTCTATAAAAATAATTCTTCAGGCTTACGAAATCTGTCATCGTGGATTTTGCGTCTTGAAAACTAGTTAACGGCTGTGGAAAGCATCAGTTACCGTGGAAACTGCATGTGCTGAATCCTTATTCGCAGAGAGTAATTCCCAACATTTAGTGTAAGAAATTTTCTATCTATTTTGTTCGTAAAGTTGAAATAACTATTTTAGCTTGATAATAGTTTTGTACTCAGTTCTACCATTTTCAAATGTCAATATTTAACTGTACCATCCCCTTTTTATTAAATAATCGAGGTTTTCGCAACGGTAATGTCTTAAAAATATGTGAAACCGGCAGCAGTTTTTCTATGTAAACAGTTCATCCTTTTATTTATATACATTGTGTATTATTTAATATTGAATCCAGGTTTAATCCACTGCCTCTCATCGATACAAAGACAAAACAGTGAAGATTATTTTCAGGGTCAAGGACTGATCTTTCAATGCCACTTGGCCAGAATTCCATTTAGAAAGGCTAGATTCAAGCTGATAATGAAAGACCAATGCTGTCAACCGATTTTTTGGCATAGAAGGACATCTTCGCCCCTGTATCTTTGCAATGGTGGGAAAAGGCTGGATAAACCTGGATTCAATGCGTGATTAAACTCCATGGTAACCCCATTTCTCTTAGATATTAAACTTCCTGACATTTTCTTATGTGAAAACAATTCCACATTTTTTGCCCAAGACGTTTGGAGGATTAATATGTTCATCCGTCAATTTTCTATTACCGTCAATATGCAAGATGTCCAGATTTCTTGTGAAAGTCCGAGAAAAAGTGGATCGAAATAGACTTTCTTTCTCTGATTACATTTCACGTGTAATGTAATCGGAGAATTACATTACAGTAATGTAATGTAAATTAACTCTTGTTTATATCTGGAAGTAAACGTGTATCAGATAGGAAATGAATTATTTTGTAAATGTCAAAAATTGCCAATTCCAATACCATGGAATTGAAGCGTCGTGTACAAGTGGGGGGATGTAGAAAACAAAAACGACGAATTAAAATGATCCTTGTAACAACCAATGCTTTTCAAATACTTTTGCAAATCTTACACAAAAATGTTTAACCCTGATGAAAGAGTTGTTCAGTAGTTTGATATTGATTGTTGAGTATAGTCTGAACCCTATATTTAACAAAATTATTATTTGTTGAAATTCCCTGTGCACTTAATTCAAACTGTCAAAGCGACAATGGCTTCAACCATAAGTTATGAATGTCTTATTAAACTGGTATTCTCACTTAATTGAATAATTTCTGTTTTATGCTCTTATTTGCTTTTATCTTGATTTTAAGAGATCGAGCTCATTGAGAGATTATAATTATGTACGTTGTCTAACATAATGGTTCAGTTTATTTGATATCTCAATCTTGACATTCTAGTTCATCTTTATTATTCCTGGGTGAGTAATATAACAATGGTACCTCTCTAACAAACATTAATTTATCATTCTTTTCTATGATAAGGCGTCGGCTCAGCATACTGTGAAATTTGAAACATTCTATACTCAAAGGAAAAAAAATTCATTATTAGATGACTCTCGGTTGAACTATCTCCCAGTAACAGAAAAATGTATAATAACGATTATTTTAATTCGAAAAAAAACCAGATACTCGCTAACTCAATTAGTTACATTAATTTTAAACATTTTATGAGAAAAATTCCTCCTGAATTTTTTTTTGTTTTGTTTTTACGGTGTGTTCTTTGGAAACAAATTTCCCAAAATAACGGTAATTTACATTTTTAAAAAAAGCTAATACAATCCCATGGAGTATAGGTACTTTCATTTAAGCAATCAATGTAAGACTGCGATTGGCTCAGAGAAAGCTCTCATGAGAAATACACTCATTCATCACTCCCTTTTCTCTCGAAGTATCTCATCAGATCTGTTTCATACATAATTTAAAGTGATTTAACCATTTTAATTTGATTTATTGACTACCCAGTACCTGTCTCATTATTTGTTTTAATTATTTAACGAATACAATAAACTCTTACGAATGGCTTGATTTTAGAAGCTCCCTAACTAAAAATTAACTATACATATTAAATATGCACTTTTTTTTTCAAAGAAAAGAATAGCACATCATTTTTTGTATTACAATGTTTTGCACAAAGAAATCAAATTCAAGGAGTATGTTTATGTAGGCGCTATTAGAGTACGCGATATTAATGATGCACGTAAATATACTCATCTCGGTGAACTACACAATAAACAGTTGTTTAAAAACAATTTAAACTATTTAAAGAACTTTTAATTCTTAAACTAGAGGATGTACCAACATTTTAGTCAAGTAAACTTACAATTTCGTTGTTTCTCTTTTAAAAAGCTTTTTCTTGCAAACATTTACATTCATTTAAAAAGAATAATAGTGATTTTTTGACTGAATTTATCCTTGTTATAACTCTTGATTTGCAGATATTTTTAGATTTACGGTAATGAAGTATTAATTTTATTCAAAATTATTTTTTAAGGGCACTCCGCAATTGATTAAAAGCGTCCGAAATTATTATGGTAGAACTCGCTTTTGATTCACAAGGAGTATTTGGTATGACCATTTTTTTTTAAATGAATTTTAATAGAAAATACATGGTGAGACAATTGTAACAAATAAATGTGCATCAATTTTCGGGCAGCTTAGTGAGAGTTTTCTGAATTTTCTTTTATTTGATACGCAAAATCGAATAGCTTCCCTATCAAAGACCTAACAGAAGGCATTTATCCCCACATCAAGGAAGAGCAATTAATAGTCAGAACAATTGCCGGTAGTAAAATGTAATCTTTTGGTATAAAGAAAAGGGTTTTTAAACTAGATACAATGGATAGGTTTATTTTCAAAATATTTTTTATGTTATTGCAATTGTTTTCATAAATATCTTAAAGTAATCTGCAGACCTTTATAATGCAACGAACAATTTCAACAAATTTTCATTGAATACTCTTAAAATAATACAAAACTAGACCCATTTACTCTGGTGTAAATAGATTAATAATGTTTTAGAACTAAGGTTTAGCAAGGAAAATATTTAATTTTTTAAGCTCACGTTACTGCTTTGTAATAACCCTTTAAGTATTCTTTACTGTTTAAAAGTTGAATGATGATAAATGAATTTTTAGATTCCACCAAATAAGTGGATTTAGGGAAGTTATTAATTTTGAGTTATTATAAAATAGCTCTATTTATCTTCTTGGATTTCAAAGTATTTTTAAGTAACAGCTGCTCGTTATAAAGATTGAACGTGATTTCTTAATAAATTTACCCGTTTTATATTAGTATGGGTTAAAATTGTATAATACTTGGTAAAATTGTTGTAAAATTTATTTATCAAAAAGTCTTTAGACGCTCTTTTAAACTCAGAAATTATAGATAGATTCAGTGTTTGTAAAATAATTATAATCCTGCATTTCTAAATTACTAATAGAACAGATAAATACAGAATAAAAGTTTTCTGTTTCATTAAATGTTTAAAACCTCGAAAGCACATCTTGAAAGATGCTCAACACCTCCAATGTCATCGTTATACAGTTGAACGGCATACATTCTTCTTTATCTATTGTACTCCTCACACTGGTGACTTCAAACAGCGCACGGGACCCAAAGTTACACTTATGCAACATGGTTGGAAAGAGCATTAGAAAAAAGTTTCATCATTTTATATCTTTTCCCTCACTTTCATAGTTTATTAAACCTGTGCAGCTGATATTCGCTGAAATCATTGTAAAATTGTAAACAAATAACGTTTAAATCTACAACTCGAACTTTGTTCGCACATGGCGGAAATTTTAAATGAGGTAAAAATTCCTTTTTTTTATTACATAAATGTTAATCATTGGAGAGTGTGTTAGAAACCGAATAATTTATTAACTTCCACCTTTTTCTCACTTTCATACTTTCCGAAATATGTGTAGTTGAAATTCACCAAAATTCTGCAAATCCCGGACTGTGCCTGGTGACCTTCAGCAAGTTGAGAGCGTACATGACATCGTGACCGTTGTTGCTATCCATTGTTACTCTCGTTCTCTCGCCAGAAGGAGCATTACGTTCAACTGAACCTAATATCTTTGACTGGAGAAGGTTGAAGATGTGCTCATAAGTTTGGATTTTTATTTAAATTTTTTTAGAAATGAATAATTTTTACTTTTTAAGAGTTTCTTTGCTACTTTTAAATTGTACTCATTGTTAGTAAAGCTTTTGTTCAGGAATTTTGATTCTAGCGCTGTCGAATGCTACTTCGAATCATAACTTTTATTCAGATTGCTCTTGTTGACATACATTTTGATTTTGTTGTAAATTCATATTCATAGATACAAATGAGAATACGCGAGCTTCAAAACGACGGCTAGTGAAAAAACAGAAGTTAAGGTGACAAACGCAACGGGGTCCTCGTTTACGAGTTTCCTTTACTACAGGTTTGATATCCTCCCGTTAATATTAGCGCGTGGAACTCTTTTCTAATACAATATAATATAGTAATCAAACAGTTTGGGAGCCTATTTCTTTGGCGTACCCCCAAGTATCATGTTGCATAATCCATTGGAGTACGCACACCCAACTTTGTACCATATCTAACGTAATATGATACAAGTGAACAAATAATGTCTAAACAGAGATTTCATTTTCTCTATCTGTAAGATATAAGTAATTCCACATCTCAACAATTCAGGTGCAATATGGCTTCTTTGCGGCCGGTCTTTGACAGTATTAAGCCATCACAGTCACTTTTCATTTACAATGACTGCAAAATTTATTAAACTTTTTTTTTTCATTTGAAAATAAAGGGAAGAATTTTAATTTTGCGTGACCTGACTAGAGTATTTCCTGAGTCTTTTTAGTTTTTCTTTCTTTCCCTCTCTTGAAAAGATATAAAAAAAATTCAACAGCTTTCTATTTGATCTTGTTTAAAGTTTAGTCTCTGCACTTGGATTTACCAAGAATAGAAGGTGGATTTTTGAGAAAACACGTTGCTTTTAGACGTTCATTGATATTGTGTAAGATTTATTGATTCCGTCTAAAAATCTACATCTATATTGAAATTTTTGTACGTTTCTGACAAAGTAAAACGCATAAATTAGGAAACTACTATTGAAATGTAAAAATACAGCATTGATGGTTGTTTTATTCTTTCTTCGCGGTATAAAGCGCAACAAATTTTCAACAAATAAATATCCTATTATTCTGTTGCATATTCTTTAACCGTGATATAAAAACCCCGTGGGACCTCACCAGCAGGCACGATATATAGAATGATTGCTATGAAGAATAAACTATTTTTTCAGACAACTGTTTTATAAGCTTTTTCTCTTTAATCAGCTATTCTATATTTCTATGGGTGAAATATGCTAATTTTCAGAAAACATGTAATTAAGTTTTGTTCTTTATTAAAATTGCATTGTATACAATAACAATGATTATTTCAATACGACAATCATGAATATTGCACTTTTGTATTTAATAAAACGAATTATAACATAGGATTTAATACTTAAATATTTTCAAGAGTTATAGAAATAAATAAATAGTTCCTTTGAAAATAATAAATGTGTAATACGCTCTGAAACGGTTATAGTGACTTCAATTCAACAAATTTTTTTTACTAATGGAGTTGATTAGTCATATGCATTTTGCTAAAGTTATTTCATCGAAGAAATTACACCAAAATATTTATGTATCATGTAAATTCCTCTTTTTTTGAATGTTTTTTTTTCTAATATTTTCTGAAAATATATTTTTATTCATAGTAAATTAATAATGAGGACGGAAGTACACGAAAAATCTAAATTTAAGGAACATATTTGATTCTCATTCACGTAGAAACAAAATAAATATATCGTTCGGTTTAGGTGAATGTACTGTACTGTTCGGAATTGTGAAATTTGTCACGTTGTATACTAAAGCTTGAAGTCTTGTGGTGTAACGGTTAGCACACTGTGCTGCCGTGCCATAGGTCCGGGGTTCGATTACCGGGATGGGCAAGATTCACTGAATCTTTCATCCTTTGAGTGGGTCGATAAAATAAAGACCAAGCTTGCTTGGGAGTTGAACACTGGGGGCTTCGCGTCAGGCTGACCACCTGGCCGAGGCGTATGCTTCCGCACCCCGTTGTTTGGCAACGCAGGTCTTGACCACTCAGTGGGCTGTTGCCGCAATGTTTATACAAAAGCATGATTCAAGTTTTGTAAGATCATTTGAAACCAATCTATATTTTATCTAATATTTGTTTTCCTTATGCCCCTTTACCTTCTCCAAACGCTGTTTCCTAGCGGAGCATTTAGAGACCTTTGCTCGGAAGCAACACTTGACACACAAGGAGGCATACACAGAAGGAGGCATTGTGAAGGATGGGAACGAATGGGTTAGGCCTCATTCATTATTGAAACTGAAAAAACAAAAATTCATTTCCTTAGAATTTTCTGCACATGCTACTGAGTTCGGGCAATTATAACAGCTTGTATACCATATAAATAGAATGGTAGTAAAACTTGCCGGGAATCCTAGAAGGAAATATGCATTACTTTATTCATAAATGTACATCGTTAGGACTATATACATCAAGATCATTTAAAAATGAATAAATAATTCACAGAAATTAAACAATCACGTGCTGAGAAACTTTACAGGTTTCAAAAGAAAACTGATATTTTTTCCTATTAAGATAACTCAATATAAGTTCAAAAAGGACTCTGTTTATCTAAAATAAAACGACATGAAATGGATTTCACAGAATGAATAAAAATATAAAAAATGCGGATAGAAAGAAAATAGAAGTGAAAAAGGAAGAAGTTTATCTTTCAAAGAAAATATTATTTTTATAATTTGATGCCAGCTTTACAGAATTACTTTTTACTTCACTGATCAAGTTCAAATCCTGAAAAAAAAATCCCTGAGAAAGATAAATGTTCTATCAGCAGATTTAATAAAATGTATTTTTTTAATTTGCCACGAATAAAATTTATGTGTAAGGAGGTTTATATCTTTTTTGTTTTAGATTTCATATTCATGAAATTTTATCTAAAAAACATTTTTTATATAAAGTATTTTTTCTTTAAAGGGAAATACTAAAAGAAAAGTGAATGAAAGTATTTTTTGACAAACACGGCTACTGATTCAGATTTTTTATTTTACATTGAACTTAGAAGGTAATTTTTTACTCAAGTTCTTAATGTTTTGTACGTTTGATTTTTTAATAAAAAATGAATGATTTGTCTTAGATTTGAATACATGAAACGGAATTTTATGATGCTATTTTACGTTGAAAATAGTAACTTACGTTGTAACAAATGTGATAACTTATCAGTGGAATTGTTTTGAATCTCTAATTTTTACGAATGAGAACGAACTTTTTAAAGATTCGACTGAATAAGTAATCCGAGAGAAATAAACTTATTCTTTCAGATAGCATGTAAATCGTGTTTACTTGTTAAGCTAGATTTGTTGCAGGTTTCGAATTGCATTGCAAAAGTATGTTTTTCAAAACTAGTTTCTTTTTTCTTGGGAAGAAAAGGTGAAGTCTTTATACGCTTGAGCATTTGTAGTTCATTTATGTTATTAATTTTAGTTATTACTTGAATCAAACATCTTATTTGCAAATGTATTGAATAATGTCAACGCTGTTAAAAAAAAAGGGGGGGGGGCGTTACTCCAAATTATGGGGTAGGAATTTTAGTTTAAAACTGCAGGAACGTTTCCACATGATGCGGAAAAATATTCACAGATATTTCCGTATCATGTGAAAAAGTATTCAGAAGCGATGTTCAAAAGCCCTTCAGCATTGTAGAAAATGCTATATAGTAAAAACTACGGCCAGTCAATTTTTGATTTCGCTGTATTTCTAACTTTAATTAATTTTTTATTGACACCAGGGTAAAGATTAAAAAACTATTACTGTAGTATTATTTGTATTTTACATTGATAACACGATTAATAATTCATTTGCTCTTTTGGTGTTTTCAAACTGAAGACATTCTGAAAGATAGCTGTATGCAGAACAGGACTTAACTTATTTTACTAAAATGACGAAGTAATTGAAGTATACTTTTTAAAACGACTCCTTGTAGTTTTAGTGGTGCCCTCTATGAATGAAACACCAAACAAATATGTAACGAAAAAACATTATAAAGAACAGAACGTCTGAGAAAAAGATTTTCTTGCCGCCATGAATATTTTACTTCGAAATGCGGATTATGTTTCCGACCATCGAACTGAGCATCGGTACATTATGCTATATTTTCGGAAACCTTTCATCAATGAATATGCAACATTTCTGAATTTTTTACAATGAAGTGTATACATGATACTTTATAAATTTTATTTAGCTATGTGTTCCATTCATAGTCTAAGACGTGTTACATGGATAAAATAAAGGAACAATACTCAAACAACTTAAATTCATTCAGATAATTTACAAATTTTATCAACGTTGTTAATTTCTAATTTATATTAAGTAATTGACTATTAAACAAGTTTGTAAGCTACTAGATATTAAAAAAATAATAATTTTTGCCTAAATTTCACAATTTTCAACAGAGTGTCATAAACAAAACTTGCGTTAGTGAAATGAAAGTTATTCTTTATGGTTTGAAAATTCATAGTTATGATTTTTTTTCAACAAGTTATAATTTATTATTACAAAATACCCTTCGCACATATTCTACTGTATATATAACTTGCTGTATAGTTCAGCAATCTTGTGGATAATTTATATTATGCTCATTATAATTATTTCCTAAGATAATATTGCTCGTTACTTAACTCTGCTTTTGCTTGTTTAGATTTCTTTACAGTAAGGAAAATGTTATTGGTCTCCTCTTTTTCAATTCCTGAGGTAACATAATTTTTTACTTTTTCGTTATTAATCATAGTTTAAGAAAACATGAAATTTTTTCCGAATTCAAATACATTTATTTTCAGAATTAGACCATCTCATTGTCAGTCACTAAACAGACACTAGGGTGTAGCGTAAAAACTGAAATTTATATAATCGAAATGCAGTAGAACGTAAAAGTTGTGAAAAACAAACAAATTTCCATATTATTATAATCGGTTAATATTTTTTATCGCCGCAATGGGGTTAAAATTCCAAAAAATCATAAAAAGTGGGGTTTTTACAAAAATATATAAAAGTTATCCAAATATAGCAGAAAATTTTCTAATACCCAGACAGCACAGCAAACCTGCAGCAAGCTTGATTTATCAAGTCAATAAGCTTGAAAATTCCAATCGTGTAAGCTTGATGCAAGCTTGAATCAAGTGTTCTAGTTTACACTTGCCCTGCCTGCATTAAGCTTGACATTTCAAGCTTGAATCAAGCTTGACATTTCACGATTAAAAATGTTTTTAAATACACGGGGCGCCCGCTGGATAACGCGCCCCACATAATTTATTTTTCCCCCTCTACGCTGAAATTTCAATTGTTTCCATAGAGTGTTCGTCGCTGGGATAGAACCCGGGTCCTTTGGCTTCGTAGACGAGCACGCTATCCATTCCGCCACCGTAGCCTTGTGCAGCCATGACTAAAGGTGAAGTGACTTACCACGCTGTTTTCTCGCCAAATTGATAACTGGGCGATGTGTTATATGTTTCTTTTATTTTTCCATGGGATGCATCAGAATTAAAATAATGCATCAAAATAAATTAAATTAAAATTAAAATTAAAATAAAAAAACACGTTTTAAAACTTTCAGTACCGCAACACTCATGAAGCAATACTGCTGGCCAAAATCGAGACAAACGAGTGATTTTGAAATCAATTTCGTAGTATAATTGTATTTTATTTTGAAGAATTTCCATATTCGGAAATATTGAATGGGTTTACTTAACACAAATTTTGTGCTAAGTAATCTGAAATGAAAGAAACAGATAGTTAAACGTTACTTCGAAATGCTATATCACAGTTGCTAACATGTATGGAATACAAACACTTTAGTCATTTTTGTAAATATTTCTTAAAATAACAAATAATTGAAAAATTTTGCTATTTTTTAACGCTAAAAATTCTCTTTACAATTGTGGTTTCAAATGTGGTATTACAAATGTGGGTACTTTTCCGTTATCTCGACACCACCCAAATTTGGCGACTTTTTTTTTCTCCAAGTAGCTACGATGTTTTTAGGCGATTTTTCCTGTCCGCAATTACCTACCGGATATTTATTTCGCCTTAAATATTTTCAATGCCTACAAAACAAACATTTTAACAGAAAATATAAAGTTAAAAATGTAAACATACAAAATAGACTCACCATTACATACGAAAAATTTCAATGAATGTTAAATCATAATATGAACAATTCATAAAACGTATTACTGTTATAAAACTAAAACGATAATTTTCAAACCAATGAATATTTTAATATCGACACAGTACGACAACGAAATTACCTACGGGATTCTCTTTTTAACAAGATCATTGACACACCGAGCATGTGCAAGGCGGTTTGACTGCTATACTAATTGCATTCACCAATTTCTATATGCTGAAGATTCTACACAAATCGAAATATCGGCAATTCTACACAAATCGAAATATTTTAAAACATACTCGCATTTTCAGCTTCTTCTTGCAAATTCCAAACGTTTCAATTTGAAGCTCAAACTATGAAGACACACAATTTCAAAATATACATGGCGGCATTTACACTTTACAAAACAATTCCTTTAACAACTCTGCCAAAAACTTATTTTATCATCTACATTCGTCGCCACATTTCCTTTTAATTCATATTTATACAAATATATATGTAAAAGCAACACTCACCTAAACTGAAGTAAATATGGCTACACGCGCTTATACATACTACGCACGTTTAAACATCAATACAACAACATGATCGCGGAAGGATACAAAACAGACCCAATCGGCGTTTTTCTGCATGCAAACACATGCTCTCGGCCTACGCAAGATTAATAAATCAAATAGGTTGACGAATACAAAACAGAAAAATACGTTATCCTTTACTATTCAAACACAAGCTAACATACTACGGACACAGAAGCAACGTTAGAAAAAAAAAAAACAAGCTCGCCGCACGATTCAGGATACACGTTTGCGTATGAATAAACAACACACTCGGAGATTAGTATAATCAGTACGTCGCATTATTTGTTTTGCTTTCCTTTTGAAACAGTAGCGCTTGTACTACGCATTAAAAATCCGGGTTACCAAAAAAAAAAAAAAAAAATGAAGATCGCCGCGCAAACGAGGATGGGTTACCAGAAAATATTGTCGCCAAGCATCGCCCTCTACTGCCGGGAAAAAATCGCCAAATTTGGCTGGTGTCGAGATAACGGAAAAGAACCCAAATGTGGTTACATATTGGTATACTATATTGATATAGAGCATTTCGAAGAATTAAAAATAAGTTAAAATTAATTTATACAAATGTAAATTTGAATTATTTTCATTGTTCATACTTTATAATTAAAAAATTATTTAACTTCTGAATTTTTTTTTATCCTTTGTAATTTTATTTTAAAATTACAAAAGTGTAAGATGTAAGACTTTTGGGCCCTAAAATCTGTAGGCCCTGGGCAGTTGCCCCGTTTGCCCTGCCGGTAATATGGCACTGGTAATATAAAATAAAACACATCTTTTACGAACTTTCAGCAAATATTAGGACGCTAGACAATTAATGTCCATTCTCTTTCACAGATGGCGCCATCAACGCTCCTTTAAAAAGGAAAAATCACGCGAGTATCAATTTTCAAGCTTAAATCAAGCTGTATTTAAACTTGACAATTCAACTTGACTCCTGCAAGCTTGCTGCCAGCTTAGAATGAGTTGAACTGTCAAGCTTGCATTAGTGCGTCAAATTCAAAGAAATGTCAAACTTAATTTAAGCTTATGTGCTGTCTGGGAGAATACAGTTGCTGTAGCAGTATGGTAGTATAATGTCCCAGTAAAATTTTATTGTAGTGAAAACATATCTCCGGGGAGAAAAAAAAATTATGTAAAAAATACCAATTTTAATTTTCTCTGAATTTATGCATCTTGTTTAAATAGCCCCTTATCTAAACTAAGCATTAGCGAAACAGCCCACGCAAGGGCAAGGCCTACGCTGCTCATCCACGCCTTTGTGACCATGGGCTGTAGGATACGGAAGCATATGTTCCAGCCAAGCGGTCAGGCTGTTGCGAACCCTTTAGTCCTTAGTCCCCAAACAAGCTTGGTCTTCATTTTATCTGTCTACTCAAGGGATGAAAAACTGAGTCAACCTTGTCCAGCCCGAGAATCGAACACCGTACCTGTGGCATAGCAGGTGCGGGGGTGTAGTTAAGGTTAACTGGTTAGCTCTCAGTGTGCTAAACAATGCACCACTGTACTTTCCAAAAATGCCTACTTTCCATTTTTCTTAATTTATATATATATATATATGTATTTTTTTTATCAAGCAAGATTTTTCATAGCTGTTTCTGTTAGATGGGAAAAATCGCTTTCAATTATCATGATTGTTCAAAATGTTGCTAAAAATGTTGAAAGCATCTACAATAAATCATCTGTAAAATTCCCAGATCCGCACAAAAGGGCAGACTTGGTGTCGCCTCTTCAGATTGTTTGTTACAAAGGAACACCCCTTCAAAGAGCTGGCCGAAATTGATAGCTCCTACGTCAGCGCACCGGAAGGAGCAGTCTAGCGGAGAGGTACAGGCGTCAGGTACGGTCCAATTGGGGATCCTTGAATCCACCCCCCGTCTTTGGAGAGATCCGAAAAGAGGAGGGGAGGGAGAAAACCGGAAGAGAGCCCCGGAGCAGTTGGGGAGTTCGGGAGCGAGAGCTGAAGAGGTGAGGTTCTAGAGAGAGATCCTCTACCGCAAATTTTTGTAGTCCGATCGAAGGACTGTAGGGCGCTGCTCTGTAAACTGTTTATTGCAAGTCCGGTTGTGGACTGAAGGGCTCTGCCCGTGTGAAAGGACTAGTCCTCTATTAAATGTCCAACGCACTCTTATTTACTTGTATATAACAGCATATTTAATCAAGATTGTTTCAAATTGTAAATAAATAAATTATTATCCTGTAAACGGAACTTAGCTGTAATTCTCAAACGCTACAATTCCACACCCAAGACGTTACAGCTAAGAAATTGGTGGCAGAACGGTGTGGATTATAGGACAAGAATAGAAGTCTGCAGTCTGAGAGAAATAAGGACGTCCGTTCCTGAAAGAGATAAGACATCCAGTCTGAGAGAAAGAAGGACGCCCGTTCCTGGAAGAGATAGACAGCCAGTCTGAGAGAAAGGACGCCCGTTCCTGAAAGCGATAGACAGCCAGTCTGAGAGAGAGAAGGACGCCCGTTCCTGAAAGAGATAGACAGCCTGTCTGAGAAAAAGTACGCCCGTTCCAGTGACTTAAGTGTTCCGGTCGTGGTCCAGAAGCAAGCTCGAATACTACTTCGAGGAAGCAGACGTCGTCCAGAAAGATAGGCAGTTTGCATTATATTATTACCCTACTGTACAAACCGGTAGGATCAATTGGGTTGAAAAATACTAAAAATTTCAATATTTTATGTTAACAATTTCATAATATAAGGTTGACACAAAATTTGAATTCATATAAAAAAAACATCGCAAGTGTAATAATTAAATGGAATTTAAAAGGATATAGCTCTCAAAACGTTGTAATCTTAGAAAGAAATTTTTTAATATAAATTGAAAGATTCAGAAAAGAACAGTTATTTTTTCAGCAGAGTGAATAGTGTCATATGTAGAAGTTATTGTTTATTATATGTGATAAGTGTATTTAATGCATGATTAAGGAGTATTGTATGGTAAAAGTGAGAATTTATGTACCTTGTAGTAAGTAGTACGGGGAGAATTGTAAATTCTTGATTGTTCGTGAGTTCCTAGAGGTTTTCGAGGCGTAGAGACTTACAATTATATTAGTTCAAACGTAAATTTTGTGGAAAAGAATAATGTCGGAATTAGCTCAATATAGAAAGGCCGATCTGATAACTTTGGCGGGAGAATATGGAGTAGAGGTCGCTTCGAGTGACACGGTCATTAAAATCATAAAAAAAATTGAGGAAAGTAAGGATTTTAATAAAGAGATAGCTATAAGCCAGATTAAAGTGATTCAGGAAGAACGTTTAGAAAAAATAGAGGAAGAAAAACTGGAATAGGAAAGGCAGTTGAAAGAGAGGCAAATGGAAAGAGATTTTGAAATTGAAAAACTGAAAATCGCGCAGACGAGCGAGACCCTCAGTAGTAGAATTTTACTACTGGTGAGAGAACTCCAAGTTTCTTGAAAAATTTAAAGCCCTGTTTTGACCCCTTAACTTCTGACATGTCACTTTTTCTGACATTGTTTCAGAGACATGCTAAAAAAGCAAATATTGAGGAAAGTGAATGGGTTACGCAATTGTTATCCCTTCTACCTATGCAAGTAGCAGAAATGATAATTCGGGAGCCGGAATCTAAGAGGATTTCCAATATGTGAGAAACATGCTACTGAATAGGTTTAAATTAAGTCCCGAGGCTTTCCGAACTAAGTTTATTTCGCATGCGAAACTAGGGATGGACGCGAGACGCGAGAATTCTCGCATTGTCTCGCGAGACGAGACGCGAGACGAGACAGGCATTTTTTTTGCGAGACGAGAAAGAAAATATTTTGCGGGACGAGACGCGAGACGAGAGAGAGTCTTGTCTCGCGCGAGAATTCTCGCATTTTTTTCCGTTTCGCATAAATACGATCTGAAAAGCGACAATTTGCCTGAAGCCTCTACCGTTTAACTTGCGTCTCCTTCGTTTTAGGTCCTGGTATACAATCAGCACTCTACAATACGCACAAACACGTAACATTTAAAATTAGAATAGACGAGAGATATACAAAACACACAAAGCAGAGGATAAAGAAAGAGGCGGAAAAAAAAGAAAACAGAGAAGAGTTGAAAGAAAAATAATAAGTAAATAGGAAAGGCGGTACGGTATGTTCAAATCTGACCACTTTTAGACGGGGCCCGGGGCATTAAGTTTGGGCCCCTCCCTTACTATTCCCTTTTTTACGCATTAATCCCCTTTACTGAGCCCCCCTTTTTTAAGCATTTTAACCCAGTTTTGACCGCTGTTGTACTCGAAAATTGCATTTCAGTTAACTGTAGTTTTTGTACTTTAATCAAATCGTATTTATCACCCCAAAAATATATCTCTAACTTGATCTAGTGATAGACAATTAGGTAATACCTATATTATAGAGGAATTCAGTTTTTTCCCCACAATTACTATTTCAGTACATATGAATTTATAATTTAGATAATCGGGATATATATTGGCCCCCTTTTTCTTCAGGGGCACCGGACTACCGCCTCCCCCTTGCCCCTGTGATAATCGGGTTTCGGGTATATCAGAGAGAGATTAGAAGTAGAGCAACTTGCATTCGCATTGATGCTTAGTCTGAGTAGGTTGAAATATGGTTGAATATCCTTGGTTGAAATATCCTTGTACCGATATTATCCTCAAACTTTCCCGCACGTTGCGGCGTGCGTAGGGGGGGGGCGCCCACCCTGGTAACAACTTTCTAGGGGCGGTTAAATCCCAATTGTTGGCCTATTTTAAAGAGATTAAAATGACATTTTTTATTATAATATCGGACGGAAAGAAATACAAGCAATTTTTTTAAAAACTATTTCTCTTTTCGTTTATATTATCATGTTTTCCCTTCCTTCGGCTTGCAAAACTTTTATAAATTTTTTTCCTCCCCATCATTTTATCTTGCAGTTGGGTTCCCATTCTAAAATTATCTTCGCCTGTTAGATGTCTTTTCATTTTTTTTTTTAATCCACATTGGATATACATTAGGGGGATTATGGTTTAATTTTTCTGTAAACAGGGCGACCATAACGACTGTAGTACTATCGCTAAAAATTATTGTGGGAAAGTACAAACGGATAGTCGTCAACAAATTAACTGTTCAGTAATTCAAAATATAAATAAAAAATAAGACGTCTATTAACCAACTGAGATACTATAATGAAATCTAAAAATGCACACACGGTAATGTTATTAGAAATATTAGGCAAATAATTATAATTATCGTTAATATAATCTTGTTTTCATTAATATAAAAATTACACATATTTTAGAGACTTGAAATTGACATTAAAGTAAATAGTAGAGATTTAATAAAGACTAAAAGTGTTCTGTTTATAATTTTTCAAGGGTTATCTTACAACCAACTGAACGATAAATAATTCTAATTTGTGTTAATATATCCCGCAGTAATTTCAACAGAGGAGATTACTTAAAAAAAAAAAATCTGTTTTGTCTCATGCAGATATGATTTTAGTAAAATATTCGCTACTTTCTCGTATGAAGAGCGGGTGCGCAGCTATTTTAAAACAAACGGTTGTCCATTTCATGTAGTGTCTGAGGTATTTAATGCTACAACTTGAACAGTATGATGTAGAACTACAGTATGATGTAGAAATAACACATTTTGAAAGTCGGGAGTTCTCTGCAAACCACTAAGCTTTTCACTTTTCTGATCGCGAATGACACTGACGTAGTTTTTTGAGTCATTATATTGCAATGATGCCAGGTTAATACTCATGACGCAAACTTTACATCAAGAGTCAAATAATTTTGCTTTTATTTTAGATTCCACATCACTGGAATTAATTGAAATTACTCATGTTAGGAAAATTTTCGTTTACTACAGTGCGAAGAACGGGCACACAGGCAAAGAAAGAGAAAGAAGCAAAACAAATTTGACTTATTTGTAAAGTCTATTTATTAAATAAAAAGTAAAGAGCAAAAAAGATGCTATCTGTTTGACATAATTAATAAAAATTGCAAGTTTTACTCCTTCGACCAAATTTCAAAAAAGAACCTATTTACAAAAAACAGTATAACATGGTTAGTAGGATGGTTAATACGGAGTATGTCTCCCGGACGATGCAATACCGGCCTGACAACGCCTAGGCATGCTGAGTATCAAATGATCAATCTGATCTTGGGGAATATTACACCACTCATCAAGCAATGCACTCCGAAGTTCCGGTAGACAGGTGGGAGGGGGTTGACGGGCTGCAATTCGTCGGCCAAGCATATCCCACACATGCTCTATTGGATTCAAGTCCGGTGAGTACGCTGGCCAATGCATACGGGATTGAAGGCATTATCCGTTTGAAGGCATTCGTCTACAATGTTTGCACGGTGAGGACGGGCGTTGTCATCCATAAACGCAAATTCAGCACCCATGGCGCCCCGAAACAAACGTACATGTTGTTCCAGAATGACATCCCGATAGATTTGGCCTGTCATCGTTACACTCTGAACATGCAGGTCAGTTCTGGAACCAAGAATAATTCCTCCCCAAACGAGCCATCCGGCACCACCGTAACGGTGTCTTTCAATGGTGTTCTCTTGGTGGTAACGGGTACCTGGCGCTCTCCAGATGAATGTCCGGCGAGAATCAGACTCCAAACTAAACCTGGACTCGTCGGAAAACATCACACAAGACCACTGTTGCGGTGTCCACAATGCATGCTCTCTACTCCAGGTTAATCGCAGGCGACAGTGAGTTGCGGTAAGTGGAACACATCTGACAGGCCTACGAGCATATAGACCAATGTGCCCTAAGCGTCTGTACACGGTCTGCCTTGAAACTGTCGTACCGGTAGCTGAAGAGAGCTGACGAGACAGGTCTGATGCTGTACTCCGTCTGTTTCTTTTGGCAGTAACTGCCAAATAGCGGTTCTCATTCGGCGTTGTAACTCGGGAGCGACCTGTGCTGTAACGTCTACTCACATTACCATCATCTTGGAATCGTTGCCAAAGCCTGGAGATGACACTCTGGGCGATTCCAAGTTCCTCGGCTACTTCCAGCTGGGTACGTCCACATTCCAGTCGTCCGATAATTCTGCCACGTAAAACATCATCCAAATGCCTCCTTTGTGCCATAACTATGCGGTTTTTGCACTGAAAGGCTTTCACAGCGCTTGTGAACAATTTTACTTCTTTGCCACCATTCCTTATATACCCCTCTCTTACACTCTCGTCATTGTGACGTACCATCCACGCCATCTGGTGGTTTCCTGTAATTTGCATATTCTTCTTCAAGATGTGTGTGATCATTCCACAGGTGAAATTTTTATTTTAGAGATCAATTTCTGTGTGATTCTGAATTATCCTTAATTTATGGACATGTGTGTAGTTATTAATAAATCTACTAATGTGGCTATATGTAAGTAATTGTTATTATTAATATCAATTTTCAATAAAATCCCAATAATAAGTTAGTATAAAATGGTAACGAAATCGCAGTCCTTAATTTTGCGAGACTCGCGAGACGTCTCTCGTCTCGCGCGAGACAAGACAGCAATTTCTTTGCGAGACGCGAGACGAGACACAGTGTTTGCGAGACGAGACGAGACGCGAGACGAGACGAGACAGCCCCGATTCTCGTCTCGCACGTCTCGCGTCCATCCCTATGCGAAACAAAAAGAGGGATTGTGGAAAGATTTAGTATTCGAACTCAGAAATTATTTAGAGGGATGGCTTTCAGGTTTGGAGATTAAAACATTCGAAGCTCTTCAAAATTTAATAATCACTGATCAGATAAAAAGACGCGTGACTCCAGAGATGAGAGAACACATGTTGGACTCATGGAGCAAATTTACAGATCCGAATGAATTGGCTACTAAACTGGATGAATATGAAATGGTAAGGAGATCCAATAAAAAGCCGTGGGTAAAAGGAAATGAGGAACACCAGGCGAAGAAATTTAGACAGCCGGAAAAATTTCGCCCCGATAAGAAACCGATAGAAAATAAGGTACCAAACTGGAGAGATAAAAATAGCGATGGGAAGCAAGGGGAGAGGGAGAAAATCTTTGAAAAAAGAAGGCCTCCCGCTTGTTTTTTCTGTGGGAGTTTAGAGCATTTGCGCCCAAATTGTCCGAAATTCAAACAATATCAAGCGGAAAGAGTGAATAATCTGGGTAGTGCAGAAGGATTTAGCCCATCATTTACTCCCTATCTTAGCACGGCTAGGATAAATGAAGTAGAACGGTTAGTTCTCAGAGACTCGGGGTCCAGCGTAGACTTAGCCCCCAGGGAATTTGTACGTCCTGAAAAATTTACGGGAGAGGTTATTTGGCTCAAACAGCCCCTAGAAAATGAATTTAGATTTTTACCCGTTGCGAAGATAGAATTGGAAATTGAGGAGATCGGATTTGTAACGACCAAAGCAGCAGTCGTGGGCCCAGATATTGAAATGCAACATTATATCCTAGGAAATCAAACCCAGGAATTAATCGAGTCGAAACGTAACAAACCGGAATTAATTAACGCCGTAGTGACGCGCAGGCAGACGAAGCTAGCGGGTAAAAAAAGTTCCCTTAAGGAAGAAAGAAATGCAGAATTCGAAGAAACCCATAGCGCAGAAATGAATAGCGCAGAAATCAAAACCGAGGAAGAACCGGACCAAGAATTACCCCCAGTGGAACCCGACGGGGTCCTGGGATTAGCAAAAGTTAGCCCGGCGCAGCTCATAGAACATCAGAAATTAGATGACACTTTGAAAGGCATACGGGAGAAAGCGGGAAAGGAGAATTCGGAGTTTTTCTTAGAGAATGAATGCTATTTTCGCAGGGTGACTGATCACCATGGGAATTCGAGAAAGCAGATTGTCATACCGAAAATGTATCGGGAGGAATTATTAAAGCTGTGTCATCACGGAGTAGGGGCGCATTTAGGCGCCACCAAAACAAAAGGAAAGTTGCTACGGTATTTCTTTTGGCCAAATATTATAAAGGACACAGAAGAATTTGTACGGACGTGTGAGCCGTGCCAAAAAGTCGGCAGGGCGGGTGATCAAAATCGCGCTACTCTTCAACTAGTGCCCATAATTACAGAAGTTTTTTCCCAATTAAACATAGATTTAGTAGGACCACTACCTGCATCGGAGACGCAAAAAAAAAAATATTTTTTATCAGTTTTATGTGTAGCAACAAAATTTCCAGATTTCGTTCCCCCTTGAAAATATTAAATCGGAATCGGTCATCGATGCTCTGTTGGCTGTTTTCAGTCGTACAGGCTTTCCAAAAGAAATACAGCGTGATTGGGGTACGAGTTTTGTTAGCGTACTCGCCTCCACTTTCTTTGAGAGATTCGAAATTAAGGTGATTCATAGCTCTGTGCACCATCCACAGACAAACGCAATTGAACGTTGCACAGATCGGTGAAAAGATTATTGAGGATTTTATGCTTAGAAAGTGGAAAAGACTGGGAGAGGAATTTGCCTTTTGCGCTACTAGCGTTGAGGACTGTACGGCACGACTCGACGGGATTTTCTCCGAGCCAGCTAGTATTTGGCAAAATTTTGCGCACCTTATTGTATGAAAAGTTCAGCGCGGAAGAAGAAGAACCGAGTTTAGTCACTGAATATGTGTTTGACTTAATAAATCGGTTAGAAAGATGCCAGGAGTTAGCCTCCGAGCGAATGGAAGAAACCAGAGAGAAACGTCAATATTGGCACGATAAGCGCAGCGTAAAAAGGGAATTTAAAATAGGAGAACAAGTCTTGGTTTTGGTAACTTCAAAACCAAACAAAATGGCCGCAAACTGGGTAGGCCCAGGGACGATCGAAAGTAAAATTTCGGAGACAAATTACATTGTAAGATTACCCGGGAAGAAAGAAGGATCGCAAAAATATCACGTTAATCTCTTAAAACCATACCACTAAAGGGTGGAGAAGATCAATGTTTTGGTTGAAGATAACTTAAATAGAGCGATAGAAGAGACAGACTTAGAGATACCGTACCCAAACGCGAACCCAGAAGTATAAAATTTTGAGGAAATCGTAAGGGAAAATAACTTGGATAAGCGGTGTACTGAAGAGCAGATTATTCAATTAAAACAACTGTTAGATAAGCACCGGAAATTGTTTTCTAATGAAACGGGTAGAACAGATTTAATTGAGCACGATATCGAGTTGATTAGTGATCAGCGTGTCCGATAAAAACCTTATAGAACATCGCCGAGGCAACAGAGATTCTGAAAAGAGAAATAAAGAGGATGCTAGAGCTAAACGTTATCGAAATTGGCGAGAGTGAATGCACTTCGCCTATGTTGTTGATAGAAGCGACGGGGCGTAACCCGCGGCCGTGTATAGATTGCCGGAAGTTAAACTCGATAACGAAGGCAGATTACTTTCCCTTGCCAAATATAGAGGAGAGAGTGGAGTTAGTCGCCGCAGCTAAGTACATTACCATGCTAGATCTGACTAAAGGATACTGGCAAATACCGCTAACCCCCAGAGCTCAAAAATTAGCCGCGTTCGTAACGACCTTCGGTTCGTATTTACCGGTAACTATGCCCTTTGGGTTAGTCTCTGCACCTTACCGTTTCTCTAAATTTATGGATATGTTATTACAAGGAATGGAGGAGTTTTGTGTCCCATATCTAGAGGATATCGCCATCTTTTCGGCACATTGGGAGGATCACGTCAAACACGTAGACTGCGTTTTAAAGAAATTGAAGGAAGCGAAACTAACATCCAAACCTTCGAAATGCAAATTCGCTCAAGACGAAGTAAAGTACTTAGGACACGTAGTAGGAAACGGTCGTCGAACACCTTCACAAGCGAAAATTCAAGCGGTGCTAGATTTCCCATCTCCCACTAATAAAACTCAAATTAGGAAAATTTTGGGTAAGGCTCAGTTTTATCAAAGATATATAGAGCATTATGCCACGTTAGTGGAGCCTTTAACGAGGGCACTAAAGGGAAAAATAAAAAAGAAAACATAGAATGGACTCCCGAAATATAAAAGTCGCTTTCCGAGTTAAAACAGAGGCTGACGGAAAATCCAGTGTTGTACGCTCCAGATTTTAAAAAAGAGTTTATCATTCAGACAGATGCTTCTAACGTAGGGATTGGGATAGTCATGGCCCAGAGAACCGGAAAAGACGAGCATCCTGTTCTCTATCTAAGTAGGAAATTTAGTGAGGCTGAGAAGAAATTCTGCACGACCGAGAAAGAATGCACTGCGATAATATTCGCTATAAAAAAGTTAAGACATTACTTAGACGGTCAGAAATTTACTATAGAAACTGACCATAACCCTTTAGTACAGCTCAAAAGCAACGCGGGGAACAATCCGAGACTATTGAGGTGGTCACTGACATTGCAGCCTTTCGATTTCACAGTAGTTCACCGCGCAGGAAAAAATAACTGCCATTCAGACTGTCTAATTCGTATCTAAATCTGAAGCATGAAATGTAAATATTTTCATTGTGTAAAAATTTAAAGTTGAGATTATATGTGTTTTGCATTAGAAAAATATAATCAGGTAATTTGAATATATTTTCTAACTTAATATTCTAAGTATATTCTAAAATTTAATTTTGAAAAGGAAAGAAACAGAGATATTCTGGATATAATTTCTCCCCTTTTTTCTGTTCCTTGCCTATTGTATAGTAGAGTGTAATTGATCAACCGCCTGAACCAAAGGATTTACTTTTCCTTCCTAGCTAAGGAAAAGTTCGCCGGAGAAGGGGGTGGGAGTTGTAAAATTCCCAGATCCGCACAAAAAGGGCAGACTTGGTGTCGCCTTTCCAGACAGATTGTTAAAAAGGAACACCCCTTCAAAGAGCTGGCCGAAATTGATAGCTCCTACGTCAGCGCACCGGAAGGAGCAGTCTAGCGGAGACGTACAGGCGTCAGGTACGGTCCAATTGGGGATCCTTGAATCCACCCCCCGTCTTTGGAGAGATCCGAAAAGAGGAGGGGAGGGAGAAAACCGGAAGAGAGCCCCGGAGCAGTTGGGGAGTTCGGGAGCGAGAGCTGAAGAGATGAGGTTCTAGAGAGAGATCCTCTGCCGCAAATTTTTGAAGTCCGATCGAAGGACTGTAGGGCGCTGCTCTGTAAACTGTTTATTGCAAGTCCGGTTGTGGACTGAAGGGCTCTGCCCGTGTGAAAGGACTAGTCCTCTATTAAATGTCCAACGCACTCTTATTTACTTGTATATAACAGCATATTTAATCAAGATTGTTTCAAATTGTAAATAAATAAATTATTATCCTGTAAACGGAACTTAGCTGTAATTCTCAAACGCTACCATTCCACACCCAAGACGTTACACATCCATTCCAAACATTTCGCATAACCGAGTCATAACAACGTTAAATGAATCATTAAAAATTAATTAACCTTTTGAAGTCTTACGAAAGAGACAAGCATGAACCGATTTTCTAGGTGAAAATAATAATTTGCTGGATTGTGCTAGGAAATGTTTGATATAGCAGTTTGCAAATGCAATGATTTCAATAAATGCAAATGTGAGAAACAAATGAAGGCTCCAGGAAAATAATGCGCATTTTTGCTTCAACAGCGAACTAAAAGACTGGGTTATATTGATAAATTGGATACTGTATCTACTGCAATTATACAAAAATATTGGAAAGGTAAAACTGCTCTGAAAAACGGAGGAATGTAGCATTAAAGCAGTTATCTAGTAATAAGATTGTGCGCGAGAATAAGTCTATAGAAGAACAGGCTTCTGAAGAATTACTCAGAAACAAACAAATGAATGAACAAACTGAAATAAAACTTCATTTTCTCATGAAAATGATGATTATAAAACTCGTAAAAATATTTTCTAATCTCTTAATCTGTATCTTCCAGCAACTTCACGTTAAGCGTTATACCTGGTTTATCTGAAAGGTCCACTGTTTTCAGCAGCTCTTCATTATGAAGACCTAAACAAAAATGATGTACCAAACGTCACAGATAGGTCTAAAATCCAAACAGGAAAATATAAAACGGGATCTGAAGTGAGAAACATACTTGATATTACATGTTCAGAAACTTTGCTCCATTCTTTTATCTGTCCAATCTCTTCCGTATTGCTGAGATAGATTCAATATCCAACTGACCAATATAACCTGGCGTTTTAGTCTATTGATCAATCAAAAATGCAAGTTCTTTTTCTGAAACCTTCATTTGTTTCACACATTTGCAGTTACTCAAAGCATTTACGAACGGCTATATCAAAGGGTTTTTATGGCATAATACAGAAAATTAGTAATTTTCACCTGAAAAATCGGTTTACCTTATCTGTTTGCAAGATTTCATTAGGTTTTGTTGTTTTCCATTTTGTATTTAACATTTCTATGACTCTTTTATGCGATTAAGTCGCAATAGATGAGATTTATTGTAGACATTTTCAACTTTTTCAGCAAATTTTTGAAATTTTGTTTTTACCAATGTCAACTTTTCCGCGCTATTATTTTTCGATTACATAAATATCATTTTTACATTCTATCCTACCAAACACTCTAAAAATATTTGAAAAGAAGATAGTTTTCAAAAGCTAATAAGACTTTTGAGAAAAAATACATATTTCACTTTTGCAAGTGATGAAATTCTTAAATGTTAAAAATATTTTTAAAAGCATTATTCCAATAATCCACTTGAGATGTATTTGCTTTTAAGGCATTAATTTAGTCATTAATATCTGTATTGCAACGGTCTGGGATGCTTTTAAAAATATTTTGAACATTTAAAATTTTTCATAGCTTTTAAAGGAGAAATATCTATATTTTTCTCAAAAGTTTTGTTAGTTTTGAAATTTTCATTAATTTATAGAATATCTTTCTATAAATTAATGAAAATTAATTTATAGCAAAGAATAAATTTTTAGAGAAGCAAGAATAAATTTTTATTTTATGCCTTTAAGAGCTCCACAATAAAAAGCTTCAACTTTAAAAAAATGTTTTTTTGCATACTTTTTATTTATTTATTTATTTTATTTTTTAGTTACAAATAAAACTTAAAACACACGTTTTATTTGTGACTAAATATGAAGTTATTTTACGAAAGTTTTGTATAATTGTCGTAAAACTTGACTATTACAAAATGGAACCGATTTCTCGGGAATCTAACCCGGGTATCTTAAACGAAAGCCAGGTATCTAACCACTAGACCAAATAAGATTTAACAGCGGTTTCAATACTTCTAACTAGTATAAAGTGGAGGCGCCTTGTTTCCATGCATGATCCGATGACGGAAAGAGTAAATATAATCTCATTAAAAAGATTTTAAGTACTCCCTCTCTCATACACAAAGACTTCATTTCTAAAATCAGCAGACTATAATTTCAAAGGCTATTTGTGCGCCTAACGTTGAGTTGATTGCTTTTTCGCAATTAAACTACTTTTCAGACTATTCAGGAATTTCATTTGCATGAAAGTTTTAGTGAACTTGTTCCTTTAAGAAATATTCTTCTGAATCAAAACAGTAACTTAAACGTTATACGGTCTATTTAATTAGCTGTTACGTAGAATATACGAAACTTTAATATAGTACTTCAAAAGAATAAAATAATAAAACCGTTGCTGTGAAAAATATCTTTAAAATATTCACACAGGATAAAGGTGTAGAAACAATGTATGGACTATAATATATTCATATCTGCAGTAAAAAAAAAGATGTCTTTGATACCTAATTCTTATTTTTCAAAAATATGTATAAAATTAATTTAATTTGGCAGAAATGTTACAGAGCTTTAATTCTAGTAAACTCAATTTTAAGATTTTTGAAGCCCTTTAGGTGTATTGAATATCTTAGCCAATATGCATGCGACTTCAATGCAGTGTTCAGCTGCAGTAATAAGAATAAAAGTCTTTCATGAGCAATGCTCATAAAACCGGGTGGTTATAAAATATCATCAGGGATTCAGAGCCCTCTTGCAAGGAAGTATTGAACGAGACATAATAAAATTTGATGGACATACATAGCGGACCATGGGATTTCTAAGTTTAAAGGGAAAAAATTGCACCAAAAGTCGTCACAACGGATAATTTTAGAGCTTTTTACCAAATAAAATCTACTAATTTTCAAAATCGAGTTCTTTTTTTTGCAATTGTTAAAATAAAAGGAAAGGCTAAGATAATTCTTATCATTTTTAGGCTAAGTGGCTTTCAGCGGCTCTTACCTTACAGGACACTGCTTTGATGGTCAAGATCAATTACTAGCAGAATGAGAATGTCTTTCCTGCCCTTCAGCAATTTCGGCGGGCACAAAAATTAGGAAAAGGAACTGGACCGTTCAGCATAACAGACTTATGAAATATGATGCAACGGTTTGAAATTGCAGGAACAAGGCCAGGGACGCAAAGCTGTTAGTCTGCAAAAAGTTAAAGAAACTGCAACTGCTTCAAGCTAGTTCACTGCAGAATGATGCGAATTCTCCTAGCCTTTCCTTTTATGTCCAGTATCGCAACAAAAAAACCCATCTAGAGAAATTAATGTGCTTTCTTTGGTAAACAGAGCCAATATTTCCCTTGCTAGCGACTTTTTGTTAGCACTTGAGTGCTATTTCTCTCGATCACGGTGTTTGGTGTAGACACGATTTGCCTACGCGCCGTATCACTTTTCCATTTTTATAAATATATTTTGAGTATAGTTAGAAAACGTGTGGCGAATATTGTAAAATAGTTTTAGTAGGCGATTTAAATATAGATTTTAATTCCGAAGAAGTGTTTTATAAAACAGAGAAGACAAATACGGTACACTCATAGGTTATGATACACTTTCAAATGGTATTTATAAAGGTGAAGTATAGTTTGGCTATGCCTGGCGGATATTTGTAAAGAGTTTGAGTAGGAGATTTTAATATAGATTTCTATTCCGAAGAATTGTTTTATAGAACAAAGAAGGAAAACACGGTACACTCATGGATTATGATGCCCATTCCAAACAGTATATAAAATATGTCTACGCGATATAGTTGGAATATGCCTGGGGAAGATTGTAAAACAGTTTCAGTAGGCGGTTTTAAGATAGATTTCGATTCCAAAGATGTGCTTTATGGTTCAAGAAAGGGTTGATTCCTATTTTAACGCCCCTACTCTCGCCAACCTAAAAATTCGCCGCACTTTGGCGAGCTTTGTAGTCGTGGGTCTCAAGGAGTTATGCACAAGTTTCAATGCTCCCAAAAGAACTAGATGAAAACTAAAGTGAACAAATTAGCCATAAATGCAGCACCAGTTAAGGAGTTTGAAGACACTTAATTATTAAAACTGCATTAATTGGCAACCCAAAACAAATAAAAATGTAACGGAATGCTGTACTTACAGGTTGCTCAAATCGCTATTTTAATTATAAATTACGATTGCCGCATAAATACACAAAATCATCATGGTTACTGCATATGTTTAATGATCGCCACCTTGGTGAGAGTCGGAGCATTAAAGTAGGAATAAACCCAGAAAGACAAACACGGCACACTCATGGATTATGATTCACATTCGAACCAATATTTAAAACGGTGAAGTATAGTTGTAATATACTTGGCGAAGATTGTAAAATAGTTTAAGTAGGCGATTTTAAGATAGATTTCGATTCCAAAGATGGGTTTTATGAAACAAGGAAGCAAAATACGGCACATTCAAGAATAATGATACACTTTCCAACTTAATGGAATAAGGAAGAAAAATAGGGACGACGCACAAATTATAATACGCTTTTAACATGTAGCACCATAGTGCATATTTAAAATCTGAAAGTGTTTCAGATTTTCTTCCTTTTTTTATAAATTTTCTTTCTTTAAAAAAGAAAAAACTCACGTTTCACTATGTACTCCCTTCAAACGTTGGCATGTTGTGGTCCAATACTTTACTCGCTAGGGGGCTCTAAAAACATAACGTTTTTATAACCATCCAGTGCATCAGTGTTATATATAGCGTTCATTTAAGAACATTCCATATCTTACGACAGATTTCATCTATGTAATTAACTAACTATAAATCATATTTCTTATTTTCAACCAGATTTCGACTAGAACTCCGAATCTCAAGTCTGGTGGAAACCTTTAGTGGGGGCAAGTGGCCTAAAATAATCCCCTTAAAAGGAAAAATCGTATATATCATATTTTACACTGCCCTACCAGTAGCATAGTGCATAGCGCACTGAACTGGGAGATGGTAGGTGCCTGGTTCGAAACCAGATCGCATTGGCCGGCCTAACTGTTCAGAGTTTTCTGTGGTTTCCTTCGAAACTTAGCTTAAATGTGGGTTAGGATCCCCTCAGAAAGACCCCTAAGGAGGGAACCCCACCCCTCGGCCTAGAAACCATGCGTTACTAATCGGCCGTAATCCCACAAACATATTTTATACTAATTTTTGCATCATAAGCATATTTTAATAAGTTTTAAACGCACATTGAGTAATGAAAAAAACTAGAATGTCGAGAAAGTGTCCAAATGATCATTTTACCCTCAATGAAAGGGCAAAATGATCGTTCATTTGAAAATAATAATGAATTATTTTTATCGGCAAAATAAAAGTTGTAAAAGTAATCATGACTATACATAGTAAAATAAAATAAGTTTTACAATCATAAAGTATGCATCATTCATTCTATGGAAATTTTAAAATAAAAAAGCTTCACAAAAAATAAAACGGAATATTTCAAAATAATAATTCAAAAATTATGGCCTTCAATAAAAGGAAAAATAAATTAAATAATGTAATGGAGATTCGCGCATTTTGAGAACGGTTGAAGGGCTGCCATGATGGCTAGCTCGGTACTGGAGTTTCTTCAGTCTATGGATAATTTTACCCGGCAATATAGCTGACCACTTTAGTACATATTGACGCCGAGAAACATAACAAACTTAGCTAGTGTAATCCCCATCTAAAAAAATACTTCATACAGTAAACCAAGTCATATTTCTGCATACGAAATACTGTATATCTAAATAAATAGGAGAAGTGGCGCTTACCTTATAACTCAATTTTTCGAAGAATTCTATTTAGAGTCGCATAACTGTGTGTGCTTGAATACCGCCATTGCTTTTTCTTCACTTGGCAGAACTAGTTTATGTGTTACCTGGTAGATATCGCTACCTGTATCTAAGAAAACGTAATTGGATCATTTTGCCCGCTAGTATAATTTTGGGCCACCTTCCTCTACTTATTACTGCGCAAAATATTGAGCTCGATATGACCTAAGTATTTATACTATGACTCAAATTTTATTTTAATTACATCTTTTTGAACGTTATATTTCTTTTCTTTTTCTTTTTTACACTGCTGGCCACCCAAATTGCAACACCAAGAAAAACAAGAGATATCACAACAAAATTTATTGTGTAGATAACATGTTGACCAAGTAACAAATGATTAAATTTACAGCATTCTATGAAGCGTGGTTCCTGCCAAAATCAGTACCCAGAGTAGCCGCCGTTGTTGGAGATCACAGCTGCCACACGCCTCGGCATTGATTCAAAGAGACTTTGAATGTGTTCTTGGGGTACAGCAGACCAAGCAGCTTCCACACGTTGCCAAAGTTGATCTGGTGTGACAGCTGGGGATGAACTCTGGGTCAGTCGTTGAGCAACCATGGACCACATGTTTTCTATCGGCGAAAGATCCGGAGAGCGCGCCGGCCAGGGAAGCAATTCAATCTGGTGATTGACGAAGAACCCTTGGACAATGCGTGCCACGTGTGGCCGTGCATTATCCTGCTGAAATATGGCTGTTGGCAAGCCCTGAAGGTAAGAAAGGACAACTGGCTCCAACACCTCGGAGATGTAGCGCTGGCTGGTTAAAGTACCGGCAATGCGTACTAGAGGAGTGCGAGAGAGATATCCGATACCGCCCCATACCATAATACCCGGTGCAGGACCAGTGTGACGGTGCATAATGCAGCTGTTCAGCATCCTCTCTCCACGGTGTCTCCAGACTCGAATCCGACCGTCGTGGTGTTGCATACAGAAGCGTGACTCGTCAGTAAAGAGAATTTCATTCCATTCTGTCGTCCACATCCTTCTTTCATCGCACCATTGGCGGCGGAGACGTCTGTGGTTCCGCGTCAGAGGTAGACAAAGCAACGGACGTCTTGCGGACAGACCATTCTGCTGTAAACGACGTCGAATGGTACGCGCAGACACTGGATGATGCGTTACAGACTGAATCTGCTGTGATATGGTTCGTGATGTGACTGAGCGGTCCGTCACTGCCATGCGTACAATCTGCCTGTCATCACGTGACGTGGTGCACTGAGGTCGATGCGGTCGATCACGTCTGTCCGTCGTACCCTCCTGCACCCAACGATCACATATCCGCATCACAGTTGTTTGGTTTCGTCCAATACGACGACCGATTTCCCTGAAAGATAACCCACAATCTCGGTATGCCACTATCCTTCCTCTGTCAAACTCGGATACTTGATCAAAAGATGATCGTTGTTTCCTACGAGGCATAATTTATCGTTTTTTTGAAAAAAAAGCAAGAAAAACACAATTGCTGTACTTGAAACCGTCGAAATCTCCAAGCCTTAAATAGCGCTTTGAGGTGGCGCCACAGGCGCGCTTGATGTGCGTCTGCGCTGAAATTCTAATCATTTGCATATCTCACCTCAGCTAATGCATGTTGTAAATTTCATATTATTTGCATGCTTCCTTCAGGGTGTTGCATTTACGATGGCCAGCAGTGTATATACAAAGCTACCATTTGACACTACCAAAATGATAATAAATACTTTTAAAAAAGGGGGAAAATGTTATTGAAATGTCTTTATCTTATCAAGTTTTCGATTTAAAGTAATGCATTTTGTTGAAGTTATATTACTACAAAATCATTCTCTTCTCTAGAATCTTTTAACTAGTACTCGAAATATTTAAAAAATATCAAATACGTTAAATCTGTGAGAACCACTTTAAAATTTAGATCAAAATTAATGGAAATTATGTATTGAGAAAATTTTTAGTCTCCCATTATACACACATTTACAGAATTTTTAAAGTTAAAGCGGTAAATTATCCGCCAGTTACATTTTTTACTAATTATCAATTTTTTATAAATATTTTAAACTGTCTACAAATATATAAACTTTTTATAAATATTTAAACTTTTTATAAGTATTTTAAACTTGCATGTTTCTTAAAAATTTGAATGCCTGCTGACTGTTTGGTCTTCACTAGCGTACAGATTTACTGTTTAATTTAAAAATTAACTTGATCCTTCTCTCTTTTTAAGGGAGACGGGTTTAATGTGTTATTGTTTTGAACTTTCTAATTAAAGAGTTGAAAAACTCTTACTGTGAATTACGGATACTTTGGTGTTGTAAGTTCCAAAACCAAAGTTGATCTCAGATCGTTTTTTCTTTCTTGTCAGAAATGAGTGGTTTTTTTTTTCTTTGCAACTTTATTTCAGCAATACATTGACAATAACCAAACAGTAAGTCTTATCAATGAACTGTAGTCAAAAAATTCACATATTATTTAGCTTTACAAAAAATAAAATCTTTATTGTTATGAAATTTTTTTTGAAAAGAGATCATTCTGAATTTGCAGACACTTGGGAAATAAATGTTACATTATTAGTCTCACTTCCATTTTAATTCGAATAAAGCAACTTAAAATATTACATTAGACTTTAGAGTTCCTTAGCTTAAAACATGCACATAGGATTTACTTCATAAATTTTAATTTTATATGTTTTTTGTGGATATCGCTGCACTATCTAAGTATGATTAGAATTCGGTTTACATTCATTTTTTAATTTCTTTGTCTTTTTTTTTTCTTTGCCTCTAATATGAAAAATGTAATAGTGAACTTGAGATTATGTCTAGATTATTTTAATGAAATAAACCACACACACATCAGGACTTATTCAAAACCTATATTAGGTCTTATTGGAATATATATATCTATCTATATATATATACATATATAGAACTTTTTTTTCCATAATTCTAATTTCTATAGTTAACTCTTCTAAAAATCGGAAACTTCAACACTCATGTTTTTCTCATTTTTATAATGGTTTAATTATATTTTTCAGGCAAAGGATACTGGGCTTCTTCATGGATACAACAAGAAGACGCAATTTTTTTATAATATTCTCATTGATAACTATCCTTCTAAAAATTCTACGATATTTGTTTATCTAATACATGTTTCTGAAATTATTAAAAAACAGTTTTTAAATAATATAAGCACAAATAGAGACAAAATTTTAAAAAGTTATATTAAGTGTTTTTTATATGAATTCCTCAAAAAATTAAATGTTAAGGGATTCCTAGATGTATTTCATTCTAAAAATACAAGATATTATTATTAAGTGAATGATTGATAGTCTTATTCTATAAAACTGTCATGAACATTTGTTATATTTCTTTTTCAAAATTATTAACGATATCCAAACTTTTTTTAGTAATCCGCTTTTCTTTTTCAGTTGAAACCAAAACATCACGCAAACATTTTTCAAAGAAAATACTTTAGTTAGCAATAGAAAAATTCAAAGTAAAACAAAAGAAGTGTACTTGACACAAAATTTAATCTTCTGCAGTTTCAAAGAAGTACATTTCTTTGCTAAATTAGTCACGATATAACTCTTTTTCATACTCAATCATTGTATACTTAAACCGCAAGAATTCAGAAATTAAATTATACTTTTCACTTATTTATTCAACTCTAATAATGTTAAAATCAATTTACTCTGAATCATATTTTAATTAAATGACTAAGTAAGAGAAATAATATTTTGTTAAATATTAATCCTTGTAAATATTTCAATTATATATAAACCTTTGTTAAACGTACAAAATACTACTAACAATTATTAATTAAATACATCTTGGTTTTGGTGTTCGCTCTGTTTAATTTAGATACAAGTAACTTTGCGGATATTTTTAAATGTTGTAAATAGTATAAGGACGGGTTAGAAATGATTCTTTTAAATATGATAAAGCTGTGTTTTTTTTATAATCTTAATTGATTTTTGAAAACTACAAATTAAACTATTTATCAGCAAATAATGAGATTCTTTAAACAGAATTACAATAGAATTGATTCATTTTATTCGTTAGTTTGATAATTTTCATTAATTTAAGAAAAAAGAACTTTACATTAATTTTTGTTGGTTTATAACTAACCCTGTTTAGTAATTTTAATAAGAATATTAATATGGCTTCTTGTCCTTTTGCTAATGAAGCTTTTATTAAATTTTGTAAAAACGAGTTGATGTAACATTGAAATTTTTTTTAAGTTGCAAATACAACTTCCAAGCTGACTGGGAATAAAATGAAAAAAATAAAATAAAACCTTTTTCTTTACAAAAGTTATCATTCGAACCGAAATTGAAAGCATTAATGACTTTCAATACATTATTATTTTTAATCAATGGTGGTTGGAGGTCAAATGAATATTTGCATGTGATATCAGTTTATTTTCAATTTATTTAATAAAAACTGAATGGCAACATGAAAGATAATCTGCAAATTAGTATGGCAAACAAACGTTATTCCCACGTTTGAATGATTAAAACATAAACTAAAGCTTAAATTATTAATTAACTCAATGGTTCAACATAGGTCAAAATGAGGATAAAGGCTTGCGCTGGTCAGCCACCAATTCCCAACAATAGGCCCCGGGGTGCAAAAGCAAATGCCGCGCCCAGATGATCAATGTGACGCGGAACCCTCAGTGTTTAGTTCTTTAACCCTTTTGCACGTGGTGGTTGCTCCGTGAAACCACCTCTTTCGAACACATTCAACTGCTAGTCGCAAAACATATGGCTAAATCGTTCCAGAGCCGAAAAAGTACACCCGTTGCCATCTCTTGAGTTAACTACCAGTAACATGGCGGTCACAAATGCAATGCTCACAAATTATAGCATGCTGCAATGCTCACAATTCACAATTAATCACTTCTGGACACTCTAAACTACCCCTAATATTGGATCACATTTAACTACTTTCCAGCTTCCTTTTACTCCTCGTTAAAAAGGAAAAGTATAGTGAACTGGCCTATTCAGTCATTGAAAGGACTTATATAAAGCATGATATGTCACATATAAGTAAGCAGTGTAGAGTATATTAGTAAGCATTCCAATACAATGTGTCGCATACATGCCGTAAAACCCATTCAAATGTTCTATTCTCATTTTTTTTTAATATCTATTTAAAAAGCTCCTCTTTGAAAAATAGTGAAAATGAAAGCTAAAACTCGGTATGAAATTTCTTTTAAAATGAATTGGTAAATATGAAAAATAAATGAATTATCAAAGAGAAGAAAATGCGAGATCATTTTCTTTTATGAAGAAAAAAAATATTTTTCTTTCAACCTCATTTAATGAATAAAAAAAAAATTCGTAAGGAACCAATTTATTTTATTCCTCGAATACTGTAACAAAATCCGATATACTTTACCTTTCAATTTCCAAATAATTTGAAAAGCACTTAAGTATTTCAGTAATTTTTCTGGAATTGCTATATTTTTTAAGATAGGATTTACTTTTCGAAGAAATTCTAGACAATCCGTTTTCTTAAAACGCTATCAGAAGCTGTGTGTATATACGTATATATATACATATGTGTGCGTACGCGTGTGTGTGTGTGTAAATTTTCTTGTACATCATGAATGCGTACATTATTGTACAAAAACAAAAGAATAAATAAACAGATATGTTAGTATAGTAGAGTCTCGATACTTCGAATTTCCCATAAATCAGAGTTAGTGAAAAAATCAGTTTAGCTCCCAAATAATGACTAGCTCATATATAACACGTGAAAGAATTTTTTTCGCACTACAAAATTCAAATACTTGGCGCACCCAGAAGCTACATCAGAAATCCCACTCTCAAAGAAAATAGGCGTATTCTCCCTATAGATGGCCGAATAGACATTTCTGTACAGTGTTGACATGCTGCTTTGACGACGGCGCTATATTGCGTGAATTTTTTTTTCCCTCCATTTACTTTTGAGTCGATGGGTAGGCTGTTGTGTATCTTCCCAGACAGCACATAAGCTCAAATCAAGCTTGACATTTCTTTGAATTTGACGTATTAATGCAAGCTAGACAGTTCAACTCATTCTAAGCTGGCAGCAAGCTTGGAGGAGTCAAGTTGGATTGTCAAGCTTAAATACAGCTTGGTTTAAGCTTGACAATTGATATTTGCTAGATTTTTCCCTTTTTAAAGGAGCGTTGATGGCGCCATCTGTGAAAGAGAATGGACATTAAATGTCTAGCGTCCTCAAATTTGCTGAAAGCTCGTAAAAGATGTGTTTTATTTTATTACCAGTGCCATATTACCGGCAGGGCAAACGGCGCAACTGCCAGGGCTTACAGATTTTAGGGCCCAAAAATCTTACATCTTACACTTTTGTAGCTTTAAAATAAAATTACAAAGGATAAAAAAAAATTCAGAAGTTAAATAATTTTTTAATTATAAAGTATGAACAATGAAAATAATTCAAATTTACATTTGTATAAATTAATTTAAACTTATTTTTAATCCTTCGAAATGCCCTAAATATAATGCCCCTATATAGCATACAACATGTAGGAAAATAACTAACCACATTTGTAAAGAGAATTTTTAGCGTTAAAAAATAGCAAAATTTTTCAATTATTTGTTATTTTAAGAAATATTTACGAAAATGACTAAAGTGTTTGTATTCCATACATGTTAGCAACTGTGATATAGCATTTCGAAGTAACATTTAACTATCAGTTTCTTTGATTTCAGATTACTTAACACAAAATTTGTGTTAAGTAAGTAAACCCATTCTATATTTCCAAATATGGAAATTCTTCAAAATAAAATACAATTATACGACGAAATTGATTTCAAAATCAGTCGTTTGTCTCGATTTTGGCCAGCAGTATTGCTCAACGATGAGTGTTGCGATATTGAAAGTTTTAAAACGTGTCCTGCTTAAGTTTATATTACGCTTATTTCCCTATTAGTAGAGTCTATAAATCAAACATAACATTATTTAAATTTTGATTCATCCCATGGAAAAATAAAAGAAACTTATCAGCATCGCCCATACTTATCGATCTGGCGTGACAACAGTCACTTCAAACTTTTGTCAGAGCTGCCCGAGGCATAATAGCCGAGAGGTTAGCACGCTGTCCTTCTAGCCTGAAGGTCCCGGGAGCGAACCCAGCCGCCGACGTTTGATGGAACAGATTAAAATAACTTAAAATTTAAGCATAGAGGGGGGAAATGCGCGGGAAAATGAACTATGTGGGGCGCCCTGTGTATTTAGAAAATTTTTCAAGCTTGAAATGTCAAGCTTAATGCAAGCTGGGCAAGTGTAAACTAGAACACTTGATTCAAGCTTGCATTAAGCTTACACGCTTGAAATTTTCAAGCTTAATTCAAGCTCATAGACTTGATAAATCAAGCTTGCTGCAAGTTTGCTGTGCTGTCTGGGTTCTTACAATTGGCTTTTGTGTGTCTCGAAAACAAGAGCTAATAAAAGAATTTCATTTACATTTTCGTTTTTTACGACCCAAAATTAGTAAGAATTGGCTATTTAGAACCAACTTTATTTTTTGTTGCCTAATGTTATGGAGAACATAATGAGCTGCTAACGCTACCCCCTATGAAGGAACGGACAAATTAACAGCGAAGCCCAAAATCGAACCCAGACCAAGTCGTGAAAGAGCGGATTTTTAGCCATAACACCACACGGGCGGCATTTTGAGATGCTTAACCTCATTAAATAAAAATCTAATTTCTTTCATTTCTTTCATCGTAATTTCTTTCATAGCATCGTTTTTAGTAAACTAATAAATGAAATACAACTTTCAAGATTAGTGGTTCCTGATTTTTGTCTGCTTTTGCGCACAGCACCCATTTCTAAGATATTATTTGTGAATAAACTCCAGAAACATCGTGTGTAGAAGGATTTTTTATCAAAAATATTAAGACAATTTAATTTTCTTTTTTAAACACAGCTTCAGTGGTACTCAAAATATAAATAACTTACAACATTGATTACTTTTTCCCACAAAAGTGTTTTCATTTTATTCTATAAATGGCTGTTTTATGCTGGAATGTATGTGAAATATGGAGAATGTAAATATTCGACACACGTACGTACCAATAATATTAATACTAATGTTCTTAGTTAGGACTGTGAACTCTGTAAACAATAATTTTAATCGATCTTTCACCCGACTAGCTTCACTCTCTAACTAATTTATTATCTTCCCCCTTTATTTTATGAGTAAGAAAGTATGTAATACAAGGAATCCAATCATAGTGTTGATCTCTTTATTAAGTACTAGTTGCCTGCCAGTGGTCGAAATTCGACCATAAAGCATTATTATTATTATTATTATTTTTTTTTTTTTTGAGCGTGAGCAAAGTTCTTCTGTCAAAGAGTATGTCTCAAGATTCCAACTACGGTGGAACTTACTAAAGTGATCACCTTGGCTAAGAGACCATCTGTCTTTAGTGACCACTTTTGTACAATTTCACTTTACAACCACCACACTTTTCTGTGAAGACGATTTTTGTGTAAAGAACGGTTTTGTGTATATTTTGCTAAATGCAAAGGCAGCTCCAGCGAGTGGGTCGTGGGGAGTCGTCTCCCTCTACCGACCTTGGATTTCACACGTTCCCCTACAATTTCATACATTTAGTTTCCGTTTTGAACAATTTAGGCTAATCTAAGATGTCTAGTGGCCCATTTTGGAAATTCAGCCTAGAGCCGTTCTCGGCTAAAGGCCCATTTATGTTGGGAGTTATAAAATCTTAAACCATCGAATGATTGAACTGTACTTACTGAGGCGTACCACTTACCATGTTTAAAAACTTGCTGCCTCGATAAATTTGCACTTATATCGAAAGATTGTCCTTAAGATTTATATACTCTCATTGCAAATGCAGGTATATTTGGAAGTTGATTTTTTTTAAAGGATATGTTAAACAAGTACCAGACTATTTTGTAAGTGGAATTAAAAAATTCTTTTATTGCCTGCGGTTCCAGTTCAAACTTCGCAATCAATAGCATTCCGATATATCAACTTGGTACGCATTCTTGTTCTATTAGCTAATTCCTTTGTTTTTCAGTTTCTGATTAGTATAACGATGCAATTAACTTTCAATACTAAATTATGTGGTGTCAATCTATGGTATTTTTCGGTTGCCAAGCGCAGATCCCGCCAACTTTTTTTTCCTGGGAAACGTTTAAAGACTCTTTCTGAAACACTGCCGTTCCCCAAACAAAGCCGGAAATTTTAATCCGTATACAAAATATTATTTATGTACAGAATTCAATATATACAAAAGCATAAATATACTAAAAAGAAATTTGTATCCTTATTGGTTATATAATGTGGAATTGAGAAAAACGTACGAAATTAAATTAAACTTCCAAAATATGGAAAGGAATAAACAACTACGTACTGGAAATCGCTTTAGGTGTGTAAGAATTTGGCGCAGACCAAAATTATTTGGCGATTTTTCACTTGCTCCCAGCTAACCGAAAAAAAAAATTCAAACTGCTCATAGTCAAAAAATTCAAAAACTCTACTGGATAGTGATTGATTTCGCTGTCGTCGTAGCAAATTATTTTATCGTAGCTATGGTGATATGTTCTCTATTCATCAGGTATTCGATTAAGTCAGAATTAATAAACGTTCAATCATCATTTTTAGGTTCTATTATAACTGACTCCAATGTGTTATCTGAGAGTATGTTTTCGGAAATATTTCAATACACTTCATTAATAATATTATTTTCATCGCCTATTAATTGCAGACGTATTTCTTCGATAATCTCCATTCCTTCAATTTTCTCCGAAAATTTCCTTTAGCATACTGCGTGGTACGAGATTATGAAGAAATTGTCGAATTGGTGCGTTTCTGCGGAGCGTATCTTGGATTGCAACCAGCCCTGTTCGGTTCGTTTTTCCACAGCTTTAAAACATGTTATTTACAACACTTCGCGCACTTATCGACCGTCTTAAAAAAGTCGCCAAGCACAGGGCTGAAGCGGATTTTAGTCATTGGTGTGTCACCAAACTGAGGAACAATTTAACTTTTTGCAAATTTTTTGTAATACTATAACCCTATAGTACTGCTTAGTGTTGTCATTCCAGAACTTAGTGTTGTTATTTCAAAATATACACAACAATGAAACCATCACCTGACTTGGCGGGAAATACTGCGTGCCAAATGACTTCTCTCATTTTTTACGGTGCAATAGCATATTGCACAAAAATTCTAGTATTCGCACAACCGCATCCATACGAACTTTAACTGTGCCGAATTTCGCCCTCATCCGTTCGCGCAATTTGCTGCAAAGGGACACAAATATTTTCCTTTGCGTATTTATATACAGGGTGTCCAGCCTTAATGTGACCCAATAACTAATTCCCGAACCATTCGGTTTAGATATGCACTTCCAATTTGAAAAATGTTTTTAAAAAGTTAAAGAATGTTTTTACGTGCTTTTCGAACCAAAAAACCCGTTTAGAAAAAAAATACAAAAATTAAATTTTTATACGGTCCCCAGGTCCTATCACTTATATTTAGGAAAAGATGCCGTACACAAAAACAAAGTAAACACAAAAAGTTTCATTTTATTACGATAAAAACTGACCAAGTTATGGAACTTTGAAAATCATACATTTCATCCATTTTCTCGGCCAATTTCAAGAAGCTAGTAAGGGACCGTCTCCAAAGTGAAATTAATTGGAACTCTGCCAGGAAACATTCGCTCTTGCACGTCACTCTTATGTAAATCGTTTTTAAATTTAAAAGTACACACATTACGTTAATATTACAATAACTGAGTACTTAAGAAACAAAATTTATTCTGTGTACGTGTAAAACATAGATAAAATAAAATATTTTGGACGAAGAAAACTTTTCAAAAGCAGTTCCAAAAACTTAGACTTATTTGCCTGCGGCTTCAGACTGATTTGCTGCGGTACTGATCATGGCAAACGTTAAAAATCTGTTGTGTAGTCGCTTGCAATTGCATACAGTCGTATTCTAATATTACGAATTCTAGTACAGGAGAACGAGATGTATACAAATGAAGAATACTGCGAAATGGTACTGTTGTATGGGCAGTGTAATCGAAATAACAGTGAGGCGGCAAGACTTTATGCCATTAAATTTCCCAGTCGAAGACATCCATCTTATTGTACAATTGCCCGTGCTGTTCAACGCTTGTATAGAACTGGGAGTTGTCATAGACGTATTCCCTTGTCTCGTGCCACACCTTCAAGCTTGCGGATACCCGCTGAAGATGTTCTAGGATATGCCCTGGCTCATCCTGAAAGTAGTGTCCAGGATATTAGAAAGGCTTGTTCCTACTCAAAATCGACGGTGTGGAACATATTACATACGTACGGTGCATTTCCTTATCGTCCAGTCCTGGCGCAGGAGCTAATGCCTGGAGACCAGTTGTATACATCTCGTTTTCCCATACTAGAATTCGAAATATAGAATACGGCTGTATGCAATTGCAAGCGACTACACAACAGATTTTTAACGTTCGCCATGATCAGTATCGCAGCACATCAGTCTGAAGCCGCAGGCAAATAAGTCTAAGTTTTTGGAACTGCTTTTGAAAAGTTTGTGTTTTGTATGAATTCTCTTCAAAATGAGAGCCCCCTAATCAGAGCAACTTTTTTCAGGTATTCTAATTGGGAATTATATCTGGCTGTAAAAACCTCTGTGTGAATCTGTCGAAGTGCCTATTTGGGCTTGCTTGTGGGAATTTTGGAATGTTTGTTGAACTATTAAATGAATAAGCCAAATTCACTTTAAAATACACTAAATCATCCTACTCTAGGACTATATTGCGCAGGTGTAGATATTTTTTTTTTCAAGGACGCGTCAACACCATAATGTGCAATCGTAAATAGCGATGGTACAAATGGTAAGGCCCAATGTGATCAGCTAATTAATTTTTTTCTATCAAAATAGTGCAATATTCCGAATGAAAAAAAAAGATGTCGAAAGTATGGCAACTTTCTCTTCGAATGACTTTTAGACCGATTTTCTCTATCGTAACCTGGACGAGGGCAATCTCTCCAATTTTTGCTTTCAGGACGAAAAAAATCTGAGTCGGCCGAAGTTTCGGCCAGAGTATTTCTTCCTGCTGCGTCATCGACTAAGGTTCGAAGCTTCGCTCGAAGTGACGAAAGTATGGCGACGAGCAAGTGGGGGGGGGGGGAATTAGAAGTCGAATTTTTTGACGAATTAATCACCACTTTGATCATTATTTTGATAACTGTAATCATTTTAAGTATCTCAATCATTAATAAATCCCCGCTCTGATCAGGTGTAAATATTCCAACCAAAGGGTTATGGAAGATGCTGAGTCACGATATAACCTAAACGCCAAATCAGCGATGCCGAAACATGCAGTGACTGTTTGGCATCGGAGAAAGTTTGTTTACTTTTACAACCCTTACCAATAACTCTGCCTAAAAAGTCTGGCGTAAAGGTTCTTCCAGCAGAAAGTTGCTCGGATTTTGCGCTAGTGTGGTAATGCCATTAAAGGAGTTACTGCAAATAGCTGAATTGATAGCTATTTATATGAGTTTTACAAAACTATATGATATTTATCATTCTTCTAGTTATTTTTTAACACTAGAAATTTTCTGAGGGCGATCAAAACTACAGTCAAAAGAATATTTTCGATATTATCAAATCTACGAAACTACCGAAATAAGATGCTTTTATCAGAAAGAATACAGCTGGGCTAGAAATATGCATCATAACTTGCAGTTTAAACTTTAAATAACTTTTAAAAGTGGTGCATTAATTAGTGATAGAAAAATAAAATTTACCTTTTAAGAATTTACATCGTAAAAGAACTATAGCTCTCCCCAGAATTCAGAGACCTGTGACATAATTTTTCGTTAACACACAAAAGCGATACTCAATGTAAAACTTCTACCTTATTAAAATAGCCTAATTTTACGAAAACTCTAAAAAAATCATAAAATTGCATGACGTACCATTCAAAGTAAAAGTTTGGTGATCTACAGTGAAGAAAAGCAGCTTTAAAGCTTATCATCTGGAAAAAAAAAAAAAAAAAGATTTTTCCTCATTAATCACCTGCTTTTCCACAAAAGTCGAGACTTAAGTGCTATGATGCAAAGAACTGAAAAGTGAACAAAGCCTTCTTAGTTTATTTTTCTAAATAAACATTATATTTCACGAAAGATTTTTTGCCAAATTAAAAATCAAAATGGCTGTTAAGTTTATCATTTTAAAGCAGTGATATAGTTTATTTGCTAGAGTCATTCAAGTATCAGATTACCATATTTATTTACTAATTTTGTGAGGAAAAAAAAAATTAATGCAGATAGGCCTTATGCAGGAAGGGGGTGAAAGTGCCCAGAGCTTTCTACATCCATCTAATGAGGATCTAATTTGCAAGTGAATAGATATAGAAGTGACTTATAAGAAGCCTTTGGTTATTTTAATGGAAATTTAATATCGTTATTTAAAATATTTAGTTTTAGAAAATTTTAAAGACCTCAAATTTTTTTTCTAAAGATATTTATGCATTAAAACTTTTGTACATACAGCTGCTCTCTTTTTTAAATAAATAATAAATAATACCAAAGCCCATCAAATGATTTAAAACGTATCATCACATTATGGATGACGTGAAATTAATATGCTCTTGAAAAAATACTTATATTTCGGAACGGAATGTGGGTAAAAAAATTTCTTCTCAGCAAACAAAACAGGATAAAAAACTACTAAATCTCACTTGACACGCTTCTCATCATTTGTCGTGGTCCACGATAATCACCTAATAATTGCTTTGCTTCTTTTAACCCAAAGTAATAATAACAACTTCAAAACACTTTCCGCAGTGACATCATAAATCACAGGGAAAAAACAAACATATTCTTTAAATTGAAATACTAAGGGGAACTGGAAAACAATGCCATTTTTAAATTAATTTCACAGATGTAAATTTTCGACACTCCTTTAATTTACAAGCAAACTGTGCCTAAGCATAGGACTCATACTTTTTTTACATTTAAAAGCAACAGTTTCTTACAGATAATATTTTTCTCTTTCAGAAAATCTGATCTGCCTCTCCGTTTAACGACATCTGCCTCTTTGGAGGACGAATCGCAAAATTTCTTGAAATTGTTATTTTAGGTATTCGTAAGAGTTGTACTTTATTGCAACAATTTTATTGATATCTCTTTTTTTCGGATCTAGCAGGCATGTTAAAAGAACGTTCTGGCCCCCTACCTCCCCAAATAGGTTGATATTGTGATGATTTAATGACATTTAGCTTATAGAGGTGACTGTATTCAGGGACCGTAAAACACCTCTAACAGCAGATAGCTACGAGGCTTTTTTTTTTTAATAATTTGTTATTTCAATACAATTTTCACAAAAGCTATTAGCAACACTAATATCCGTCCAATATTGTTAAAAGAAGTAGCCAAACTGTTTTCCTTCCATCATTTCAGAGCAGGAGTCGGAGAGTTTGCCTACCTTATTACAGATGTCCGAGACGTACTGAAAAGAGAAAATGGACAATATCTGAGCTATGAACATTTACATTCCAAATTTCGCATGCATTTTTCGACGAGGGGCAAAGTGGTCCATACTTGTTGTTACTTACACAGAAAGCAATTCAATATTGGGGAAAATAAGGGAAAACGATTAACAATAAACAGCGTATATCTCGGCGTATAACACGCACATTCAACTTCAAAATGTAACTTCATTTTTTTCGCGTGCGTGTTATACACCGAATATAGTATGCAGAATATAAAATATAAAATAAATTGTTTGACGAATCCTGTATTCACTGATGCGTTTTACTCGCCAGAGCATGTTATACTCCGGGATATACGGTAAATATGTGATAAGCATCAGAAGGTGAAAATACACTAATATCACATGAAGCGCAAACTATAATGAATCTAAAATGAATTAGATTTGACAATCGTAAATACATGTTATATTACAGATAATGCTTTAACTGAGGCAATGTGTGTTCTTAGTAATATTTATAAAGCCCTCGGTTTGATGGTTCGAATTTAGATCAAGTATAGTCTTAATAGTTTTGCTAACAAACTGTGTACATACACTGTAAAAAAAAGTCCAGGAACGTACTTTAAAAATAATAAGCAGCTGAGGTGCCTTAGAGTTCCAAGGAGCGTTATATGAAAATACCAGGAACTTTAGTGGACAATTCCGGAAGGTTACACCGAAGTGTATTGCACAGTATGAATAGTTCGGTAAAGTTCCTGGTATTTTCATGTAACGTTTCTTTGAATTCTAGGGCACATCAGCTGCCCATTATTTCAAAGGAACGTTCCTGGATATTTTTTACATAGTATCTTGATAGAGAATGTCATATTAAAGATGTTTCACATTTAGGGAACCTGTATAACAGGGTACATGAACCAAACACGCAAAGGCACTCTAAAATCATAAGATACCTTCAAATTGATGACTTTTGTTACTTTAGTGTTACTGGTTATTCCAAGTTGATTATAAAATGCCACTCTGTTCTATGAATATGCAAATGAATTAATGGTAATTTCTCCTTTATTCATAAACTTTTATTTAAACTGATTTTAAACTAACAAGGATGGGTAAGCATATGAAATAAAGAGGTTGATTTGAATCGGAGCAAACATAAGAAATCTCTTTTAAAAATACCCTTAACTCTTTAAAATATAATAAATAAAAATATTCCTCCAAAGCTATGACGTTCGAATGGTTTACATAACCGTTCAAACTAAAGTGGTTTTCTCATCTAACCCTTAACGTGATAAAAATGTAAATATATCACCTCTTCAATAGAAAGTTTTGGTTCATGCCGACAGAAATAGCATATGTTAATAGGGAGGGAAATGTAAGTGCTTTGAACAAAATTATGTTTTTATCGTCCTTGACAATACCAGTAATATTACATTCTATTTGAAGCTTGTTAAGTGTTCTGAAGTCTCATAACTTTATATTTTATTAGCGTACCGGAATTTAAAACAACAGACAATGAAGAAAAATACGTTTTTCTAATCGATGTTAGTTAAAAAAATATATTATTTATAAGTAAACTTGTTTTTACAATTTTAAATTAAAAGCAAAATGGTCTGGTTACAGTATAATTTTCATTCATAATTATTTTTGAAGTAAGGCTTGTTGTCTAGTAAATTTTTAATAATTTATAAAGAGAGCTGTCGGCTTGGTGTCAAAGAAAGAGCAGTGTGGTTTAATATGCGTCAAGACAGTAAGCACTGGAAAAGTAAATACAGCACAACATGTAGTAAAAGTAACACTTTACCATTGTATTGTGATGCAAGTTTTAAGCATTGTGTTGTAATATTAGAAAGAAAATTAGAAAGAACTATGAAAATTTATTATATTTATGACATCATTCAATTTTTAGTGAACAAAATTTTAAGTATAAAACTGACAAAGGAAATTTGACTTACACACAAATCCTTTTTTGAGAGCGTGTCATTAGCTTTTATAACGAGATTATGTACTGGACTTTGATACATATCAAAATTCGGAACTGCAGTTCTAAAAAGGAAAATAATTCTTCGGCCATTATATAAACTACGTGTATTTTTTTTGTAAGATTACGATTTTCCACAATTTATTTAGAGATCGATGAAGAGTACTCTTTACTTTAGATTATCATGAAATACATATAAAAATATGGGAATTGAGAAACGGTTGTGGATCGCATCGTTTCATAATTTAAAACTATTCCATAAATTTCTGTCATTTGGCAGAAATTTTTCTGTCAAACTTCTTCGGGATCTCCTTTGAAATGATATACATTTCCCTAGACTTTTCTGAAACATTTTTGACATGCGATAAAATCTAGTAAAAAAATGCATTTTATCTAGTCTTAAAAAATTAAAGTCGTAATTTGAATAAAAAAGTGTAAATAAACTGGTATATTTCTTTACAGAATATATAACTGATACAGAATATATAACTGGTATATACTTACAGAATATATAACTGGTATATTTCTTTACAGAATATATTTGAAATGTTCATTTTTATTCACTTTAAAAATATTATCTCAAAATTCACTTAGTGATAATTATGAGTAGTTCTATCACTGTGTATAACGAAAACATCGTAATTCTAGCAACATTTGTAAACATAAGAATTAACATAAGAAGAAATGACATAAGAAACATAAGAAGCAAAGTATGGCTAACATAAGAAGAAATAACATAAGAATTAAAATAAGAAACAAAGTATGGTTTAATGTTCGAGAACTTTTTTCTAAAATTTATTAGATAGCTTTTGATTAATTCAAGATCATCCGCATATTGAAACATACATTTCGATTTTATGCACCCACTCAAAAAAGTATTCGAGTAATAGCCAATTTTCCATTTTTAGTTTTATGAATGACTAATTAATTTTTGGAAAAACACAAAATTACAAAGAAATTTGAAAATTCATCATTTTATGGCATCATTTACTTTTACGCAGAACAATATTTTAAATATGAAACTGGCAAAGGAAATTTAACTTATGCTCTTTTGGTGAAGGTGTAATATCTATAGCTTTGTTTTATGTTATATTTGAACTCAATGTTTCAATGATGTGATGCTGCAATTTTTTATCAATTTTAATGAATATTCAATCAACTACAAAGCTTAAAAATGCACAGTTTATTGAAAAATTGCGAAACATAGTGTCTAAAATATAAATGCATTGCTGAAATGTTTTGTTCAAAAATTTATTTATAAAACAAAGCCAAATAGTTACTAACAAGGAATCTTCCCCGAAGCTCACTCACCAAATGGAACGAATTTAACACAATAACAAGTGCGTACTAAAAGTAACCTACTGTGTGAAAATTAGCTGCTATCTCTTATAGAATTTGAGAAATTAAAGGTTAAAAATTAGTTAAAATCGCGCCATTTGTAACCCTTTAGCTATTATTTGGCGACAGAGCTAATTTGTCGAAAAGTTAAAACGCTCACAGGAGTACGTACTCGAAGTATTTATAAACAAATGTTGGCTATACCGTGCTATATTTCAACGTACTGGTTTTTTAAGTAGCTTAATCTTGTTTTCTATTAGTTATTCTGAAGTTCAATACGATTTTTATTTTAATTCTGAAAGTCGCAGCAAAAAGTTATTTCCTTTTATTTTTGTTGACACTGAAAGCTGCAAATTCAGTTTACGCATAAGAGATGCAGTTAGTTTAATTCTAAAAATTCTATTCTTTTTATCCACGTGATGATACTATGAAGCAATCAATAAATAATGTTGTTTTTATGCTTTACTAGGAATTTTCTTCGAAAAATATGGCATTGTCTCCATACACAGACAAAGACATAAGTCTGAAAAATCAAATTGTTGAAAGTTTGCAAAATTATCAGAAAGTAAATGCAACAGATTTAGTAGCTAATGAGCAATGCTTATTACTCGATACCCCTGAAGATCCTATATTTTCTAGTTTAGAGGACGAAATCAGCGATTTTACGCCCGGTGAGGATATCATGCAAAATAAACAATTTATTTTTTGGAAAGATAAGGAGGCTGCAGTAAAATACTGCCGGTATACAAAAATGTCAAAATCCCACAGTTTGCAGAGTGTTCAAAACTATTTTAAATTTGTTACAAATAAAAGACAATTATATCAGTGGAAAAATCAAGTTCAGAAGAATGGCGATAATAAATATAAACTAAATCAAATTAAAAATATATACGTATCGAGAGTTCCAAAACGCAAGAAAATTACAGAAAAATGTACATGATTGTGATTTACGAACTTGGGCTTCAGAAAAGGCATTGGAATTAGGACTGAAATTCCGCGCATCTAAAAGGTGGTTGTACAGATTTTAAAAACAGTATCAGATTGTGAGCAGGAAAGTTACAAAATTTGTTTTGCAGAAAAACTCTCGGCCAAAGGAAATCATTGAAAAAACAGCGCAGGCATTCGTAAAGGATGTAAATGTTTTTATAAAAGATTCGTTGTTAAAGGACCATCAAATTTTTAATGCTGATCAGTCAGGTTTTAATTCAGAAATTCATTCCAGACGAACCCTGGAACATAGAGGATCTAAGCAAGTTGAAAGTGAGATTCAATCACAAAATGCAATGACACATTCCTACACAATAACGCCGATTATAAGTAAAAGCGGTAGATTGTTGTCGACATTACTTATAGTACTCCCGAAAAAACTGGGAAATTCGGTATAAATGTCAAGAATAAAATGTTTCAAACAAGTAACATTTATACCATGACTTCCAAATCTGGAAAGATGGATAAAAAAGAATTCGCTAAATGGTTTTCTGAAGTATATTTAAAAGAAACACCTGACGAAGCACTTCCTTCTCGACTCATGGGAAACGCATAAAAACTCAGAATTAATAGAAGCAATTACTCCTCCAGATAAAAACGTGCATATACTTTATATGCCACCAAATACTACCCCTTTTACCCAACCTTTAGACAGATACGGTTTCCGCGTATGGAAAAATTACGTGCGACAGTTTTCTGACATTGTGTTAATGAAACAATTTCAAATAAATTTATTTAAACGTGATAACATTTTTAAATTGCAAGCTATAATACATAACCAATTAAGTTCACCCCGCTATAGAAATATGTGAAAATATTCATGGTATGCTTGTTTCTACACTCACTTGCATCCAGGACATTTTGACAATCCAGTAGTTTGCTTTTCGTACAAAAGGGCCAACAACTTGCGTGTCACCTTATTGCAGTTCTACTGATCCATTTGCTTTTTGTAGTTGGTGCAAAGCACATATTTATTTTGTACACTTTTATTTCATCCCTCATTTATGTTATGCATATATACCTTAAAAAAAACAGTTCATCTGACAAGTTTTGTAAAACGTCACAATTCTACTTGCTTAAAAAATAATGTATGTCGCATTTTATTCTTGCTATTTTGAGTTTTTCAAATCATGCATTTAATAATATATTTCTTTCAGACCGAATCAACCGGGGAGGGGGGGGATTATAGGGTGAACCCCCCCCCTCCCCGACAAAAAAAATTATCGTAAATTTTTTTTTAATTATTTTTTTAATACCATTGTTTATCGCAACTCTTATTTTGTTAAAAAGCTACGTTTAACCTCTTATGCATGCATAAAATTTATGTTTAAGAAATATTTTTATCCAACTCCCTCCACCCCCCTCCCTAAAATGGAACTAGTTACGAGCTTGATTTTTTTTCCACCATATGTTCTGCGAGATATCCATTAAATGATTGTCGTAAATGAATCCTGACAGTGCTTATTTAAAATGCGTGTTAAATAACGATCTTTTATGTAAAAATATTTATAAAAGAAAATAGAAAGCGCCAAGTGGCGATAAAGGCTCTATTCTGTCAGCTCATACTCATTTTTTATTAATTAATTTTAGCTTTAATTTGAGAAGATAGCAGCTAATTTTTACACATTAGGTTTCTTTTAGTGTGTACTTATGACTGCATTAAATTCGTTACATTTGGTGAGTGAGCTTCGGGGAGGTTTCCTTCTAAATGAAATCCAAAATATATACTTTACGATCTCTTTTATCCAGAATTTTCACTTTTAAAAAGCAATTATCGAAATATTTAGTTGCTAAATTTATCCTATAAAAGTCTTCAATGAATTTCAGTTCTGCGGCATCACTTGAGAAGAAGATCCTTGAACACTTACTAGGTAGCTATAAATTGAATATTTTTCCAACGTTTAAGTAAAAATTTCGAGTTCGTTTGTCAACGTCAGAGTAGCATTACATTAAATTTTTTTTAAAGAGTTGAAAATGGTTGCGGTGTTGCCGATCTTCTGAAATATTTTACATATTTCGGTATGTAATCTCGTGTGTAACAAACAGATAAGTTTGTTTTCAATTTTTTCTTAGACTTAAAAGGTATCACATTGCCTTGTGCACTGCGTTAAGTCTTTTTTTTGTTTTAATAATACATAATTCTCTTTCCAAATATGTTGTTTTCTTCTTTATTTTAATATAAGTTGCGATAACTACTTGTCCATTCAATAACCACGCAGATATATCTTCATATGCACGACGGTCGTTATTGATCGATTCATCGTGGCTTGAGGTTTGAGTAATCGGTATCGCGGTTTTAATTTGACTCTAACGGCCGTATTCATCAAGACACCCGCGTTAACCTCCTCAGACTTTAAATTGGCATCTAATATACATCCATTCGACATCTGACCCTCGTTTTGATATGTTAACACGGGTGTCAAGTACTTGGTGAATACGGCCGTAAGCGAATTTGAAATAAGGTGAATTTTGCTAACGAAAACATAATTTGAAAAATTAATGCAGTCACATTACGATAGTTTAAAGATATTTTTAATTAACTTCAAATCATAGATATCTGACTGTATGATATCTGACTGTAAGAACACAATATGTTACACGACCAAAAGCCATGCAGCGTCAAATTACTAATTAACGTTTAACTTAAATGGTAACAAAGCTACCCCTGTGTGCTAACAAAATATACACTGCTGGCCACCCAAATTGCAACACCAAGAAAAACAAGAGATATCACAACAAAATTTATTGTGTAGATAACATGTTGACCAAGTAACAAATGATTAAATTTACAGCATTCTATGAAGCGTGGTTCCTGCCAAAATCAGTACCCAGAGTAGCCGCCGTTGTTGGAGATCACAGCTGCCACACGCCTCGGCATTGATTCAAAGAGACTTTGAATGTGTTCTTGGGGTACAGCAGACCAAGCAGCTTCCACACGTTGCCAAAGTTGATCTGGTGTGACAGCTGGGGATGAACTCTGGGTCAGTCGTTGAGCAACCATGGACCACATGTTTTCTATCGGCGAAAGATCCGGAGAGCGCGCCGGCCAGGGAAGCAATTCAATCTGGTGATTGACGAAGAACCCTTGGACAATGCGTGCCACGTGTGGCCGTGCATTATCCTGCTGAAATATGGCTGTTGGCAAGCCCTGAAGGTAAGAAAGGACAACTGGCTCCAACACCTCGGAGATGTAGCGCTGGCTGGTTAAAGTACCGGCAATGCGTACTAGAGGAGTGCGAGAGAGATATCCGATACCGCCCCATACCATAATACCCGGTGCAGGACCAGTGTGACGGTGCATAATGCAGCTGTTCAGCATCCTCTCTCCACGGTGTCTCCAGACTCGAATCCGACCGTCGTGGTGTTGCATACAGAAGCGTGACTCGTCAGTAAAGAGAATTTCATTCCATTCTGTCGTCCACATCCTTCTTTCATCGCACCATTGGCGGCGGAGACGTCTGTGGTTCCGCGTCAGAGGTAGACAAAGCAACGGACGTCTTGCGGACAGACCATTCTGCTGTAAACGACGTCGAATGGTACGCGCAGACACTGGATGATGCGTTACAGACTGAATCTGCTGTGATATGGTTCGTGATGTGACTGAGCGGTCCGTCACTGCCATGCGTACAATCTGCCTGTCATCACGTGACGTGGTGCACTGAGGTCGATGCGGTCGATCACGTCTGTCCGTCGTACCCTCCTGCACCCAACGATCACATATCCGCATCACAGTTGTTTGGTTTCGTCCAATACGACGACCGATTTCCCTGAAAGATAACCCACAATCTCGGTATGCCACTATCCTTCCTCTGTCAAACTCGGATACTTGATCAAAAGATGATCGTTGTTTCCTACGAGGCATAATTTATCGTTTTTTTGAAAACAAAAGCAAGAAAAACACAATTGCTGTACTTGAAACCGTCGAAATCTCCAAGCCTTAAATAGCGCTTTGAGGTGGCGCCACAGGCGCGCTTGATGTGCGTCTGCGCTGAAATTCTAATCATTTGCATATCTCACCTCAGCTAATGCATGTTGTAAATTTCATATTATTTGCATGCTTCCTTCAGGGTGTTGCATTTACGATGGCCAGCAGTGTATATTGGGGTATTCAGAAAGTAAGAGCCGTTTTGGAAAAAAAAAGTAGTGAAAACTTTTTTTTCAAGTCAATTTTATTTTTACATGAAAGAGCATACCTTAAACTATTTTTCTACATAATTTCTGCCAATGTTCAAAAACGTGTCGTAGAAGGTTACCAGCTTTTCTAAACCTTTTTCATAGAAACTTCCAACCAACGACGATAACCACGACTCCATGGCATTTTTCTCCTCATCGTCGGAATCCAAAGCGCTTGCCGCCTAGCTCGCGCTTCATGTGCAAGAACAAGTGGTAGTCGGACGGTCTGATCTGTGCGGCGGGGGATCGAATTGTTCCTAACGAAACTGTCGAATCATCGTTTGAGTATCACCAGCAGTTTGAGGCCGAGCATTGTCATGGAGTAACAGGATTCCTTTACAGAGCATTCCTCTCCGTTTGATTTGAATTGCATGCCGTAGTTTTCTTAATCTCGTGGTTACCGTCAATGGTGGGAACTTTTCTATAAAGAAAGCATAACAAAGCTGGTAACCCGCTACGAAAATTGTTTGAACATTGGCGGAAACTATGTTGAAAAAAAGTTTAAGTTGTGTTCTTTCATTTGAAAATAAATTTCGCTTGAAAAAAAATTTTTTTACTGATTTTTTCAAAAAGATACTTACTTTCCGAATACCTCATAGTAGGTTATGATTCATAATTTTGTGGTTACAATAGTCAGTGGTAAAACATTGATTATTCTAAATAGAAACGCAAGCGTCCTATTCTTAGAACTTAGTGTTACTGGTAGTAAATAAAAAATTTTCAATCAAACACTTTTATAGTTCCTTTTAAAGGCACTTCAGAATAGAGCGATAACATTTTCGTAAGTTTGCTAAAAGTGAACGATATACGAATTTTAATGCATTTAGCGTAACAACAAAAAGTATATTATAGTTCTTTTTTCAGTCACACTTAATAACTTTGCCCTGGTTTCATAAGGAGAAAATTAAATTTTGAGAAAACTTATAAATTTTCCTATCGTTGAAGACTGTAAAAAAAGTGTAAAATTAATAGATCAACTCCCTTACATGAAAAAAAATATCATCAAGACAGTTATTGTCCATCAAGTGAATAAATCGAGAAGTAATAAAAACTAGTCAAACAAAATTTCCTGTTCATTTTCACAATGTAATCAATCTGAACATACAACTAAAAAGGCATTTAATACTTTCGATTTACTTTTGAATTATGCACTTTAATGGGAAAAATTTCATTGTCGGATGAACCATGACTGGCTTACACCTGAATGTTTTTCTGAATGTCTGGATTTAGAAGATTAGTAAACATGTCCATGAAATGTAAAATGTAAAACAATTCAACTAAATCTCTCGTTAATCCAACAAAATTATTCAGTTATAAAGGTACCCAGCAAATAGTTGCTGAATTAATAAATTTTTTATTGAATTCAACAAAATATATTTTCCTTGTATTAATAGTGAAATCATGATTTTTTTTTAATCCACTTAAATAACAAAGCTGAAAATATTGTGTGACGATATTCCTAAGCACAAAATTATAACCTGTTTTCTGTACATCTACTTCATTAGAAGCAAGGACAGAGTATTAATATTGATCAACGGAAATATTCATGCATTTTCTCCTATTTTGTTTCAGTTAAAGTTATGCATTGTGTTAAATATTCCTTTACTTCATAATATCACAGGCAGTAAACAAATATATTACTATTGGTAACGCAATGCATCATTACTTCAGAAATATACATTCTAGTTCTCTCTAGTTTCACAATAAAAATAAACAACTAAATTTTCAGAAAAGAGTTTTATATATTTCCTTATTGTTGCAGATTCTATTAAAAAAAAAAAGTATAAAATTAACAGATCAGCTCCCTTGCACAAAAAAAAGTTCATCAAAACAGTCACGGTTCATTACAAGCAGCTTGCAACACATTTTCAAACAGAAACCATAAAGGTGAATGAAGATATCTGTAACTATTATTTTTTTTTACTTTACCTAAACATCTGCTTCATTTATCAAAATTCTTTCGAGAAGCAATAATAGGAAAATAGCTAATCCTTTTACTTCTCTCCTTTTTTTCTTTGTGTAATTCGTTAACTGGAACATATTTCATGGCGATAACGATGGTTTTTATTTAGGGATTTCCACAAAAACTCTTTGTAAGTATGCTGCCTTAATCATTATGAAGTATTCTCTGAACTTTTATCTCTGTGAAAGAAAGTAAGATAAAATGAAATGATCCAAGAAAAAAGTAGAAATGATCAGTAAACGAGACATTCTGTTTCTTTTTTCAAGACTATAACCATATATTCTGGCCACCTGTGTATTTATTAAACTTCTGGGGCTTGTAGTTCATTTGTGCCGATATTGTGTTATGACTTCAAGAACTTTTATGTTTTCTCCATATTTTTTTCAATCTATATATTAGTATAAGTGTAAGTGCGTTGAAAAAGATGATATTGACAATGATTTGCATTTTAATTTATAGTTTTCTTTAGTTACTATAGTTAATAAATAGTTATAGTTAGTAATATGGTTAGTAATAGCAATAGCTAGTAATATAGTTAGTAATAATAAATAGTAACTAGTTATAAGTTAATAAATAGTTTCCTCTTTCTAGATATGTAACTTACTATTTGAGAAATGACTTTAAAAAAATATAGTAGAGCACTGTTTGACATTCTTCAAAACAAAATACGACTTAAAAACGACGTAATAATAAACAACTGTGATATATTATTACAGTTGAGCGTTTCTTTAAAGGAAAAAAAAATACTTTTAGAAACCATGAATGAAAATGTCACTATTTTGGCTGTTCGACTTAGCATTTTTTGCGTTCTGTAGTACATGACCTCTGTTTGCCACCATAGTTTGTGTGGAAAAGTGTTTATTTGGTGATATCAGTGGCAGGTGCTAGGTTCCTAAGTACAGCAATTTTACTCCTGCGAAACTTAGCTCGCCATCGAAGCTTGAGGAAATTTTTGGCTGATCATTTTTCAGAGAACTTGTCTTCTTTTTTCGCATATTCGAATGATTGGAATGTATCAGTTTCAGAGCGTTGGACAAATATTTTTATAGAAATTGAAATTGGTTGGACTTCTCAGCTAGCCTAGCTAGCCTCGCGGATACGTCACTGGAGATCTTGATTTTATTAGTAGATTACAGTTACAAGCAGTACCATAGCAACCAACTCTCCCGATTTTACCGAAAGATTTTTCCACCACAATTTTTAAACAGTTTTATTTTACCTTAAAGATTTGAACTTATTTTAAGCTGAAATTGCTAATTAAAAATTCGTGGCGGAAAATCTTCGGATAAAGTCGGAAGAGTTTGGCAGGTATGAATGTACAGCTACGTAAAAAAAAAGCCCCACTTGTACATTTTTCGGCCGTCGTTCGTCGCACAGCAAAGTTACAGATACCAATCGTTTACGATTGACGCAGACTTTAATTTGCTATGCATAAAAATTGCATAAGGGGCCATCTACATATTAAAATTTGCACCAAATTTTTTTTTCTCAATAGCAACCCCTAGATTTCACTTCATATTTCAAAAATTTAACTCATTTTAACCCCGGACACCAATTTTCAATAAATTTGGACAGAAAATGAGTGAGTTATGAGCACTCAAAATCCCCCTTGCCCTATGTTAAAATATTTTTACATACTTCAATTCATATCTCATATAATATTGGTAGTAAGAAGCTGATTTTTATTCGTACTATTAGAACTAAACGACCCAAACATAATTTAATGTTATTATAATTTTTAATAAATTATTAATATGAATTATGAATTATTAAATTAATATTCAAAAAAATTATGAATAGCGACCTAGCCAAATTTCGATGGAAATAGATGCAGAAATTAATATTACATGGCTGTGCAAAATTTAAAATTTTTACGTTCAGTAGTTTAATTTATATTAAATAAAATGTGTTATTTTCATGAGTTAAGGGACCATATATAAATTTATTAAGTGAAAATTTTTTGAAAATTGCATAAAATAAATGTAAATTAGATTCATTTTGTGCAAAAACACAATAAAAGATACCAGTATTAAAAATATCAAATTTTGAATCAAATAAATTAGAGGTTTTTACAGTTTGTTGGGGATTCTATAAAGCGTGTATTGTTGCGTCCGCTACCATATTCCCCCAAATAAAATATTTTCCAGCTATAGAATTAGATGCAGTAGGTGTATGTCTTCTAATACAACGTCCTATTTCTGAAAAATTAACATCCTCAACTTTCCAGGCATGAATGTGACCTTTTTTAATATCGGAAACTTTAGGTCTTTGGAATTCCCCATACTTTATCAAACATTCAAAATCACGTTTTTCTGTAAAAAAATTTTCATCTATCTATAAATTAAAATACCGCCAAAAGTCTTAAGAATATTGCACATTGCAGGCGATAGTATTAAATGAAGAAAGTGAAATAAAAAACAGTGATAATATTGGGTCGGCAAAAAAGTAATTGTGTTTTTTACATGAAATTCAAACAAATAAATTTTCAATCATGAAACCATTCTTTAAGTTCGACCATAGCTGAGTCGAGCAATATTCATGCTTGTAGTCAGAAGAGCAGGGAGCAGCCTCTAACTCCTGCCAACACTTCAGCTGTCTAAGAGAAACATATTCAAGGGAAACACTGAATAACAATTTCAAAATTACAAAGATTTTCAAAATCCTTAGCAGTCATTTTGCATTTTTCCCTTAAATCATATGTACGAACCAAGGAAGTTATGAACTCACCGGTCATTTGGACCACAGACTAAATATTCTATTTTACCCTTGATATTCTCAGTACAAAAAACTTTAAGAGATATGGCAACAATATTTTCATTGAAAATAATATTAATTTCTTTTAATTCTCGCGAGCGAAATAAATGAAAGGCGAAAAGTTCGGAACCTACAAATAGCGTTTTTCAATTTGCAGAAAGTCCCTTAAAAACACGCAAAAATGAATTCGCAATATCTCCGGAAATTATCGTAGAAAATTGGTGAGAATTTATATTTAGAGTAATTTGAAGGTTTTCTTTCGTTTAATAAAGTCAAAATATGGGGTTGCCATTGAGAAAAACGATGCAGAATTAAATATGAAGACGGCCCCTTATGCAAATTAAATTAATAGTAAATTAAAGTACGCGTTATTTGCAAACGAATGGTATATATAACTTTGCTATACGACGAGCGTTGGCGAAATAAAGAGGAAGTGGGACTTTTTTTTCCGCAGCTGTACATGTATAAATAAAAGTTTAGACAATTTTTTCCTTGATGAACCAAAGGTTTTATATAGAAGTGAAAATTTTTGATGTGTCATTTTTGAATATAAAAAAGTGTACATAAGATCTAACCATAAATATCCAAAGACGGGTTTTTTTTAAAGTTGTATTTAATTGCGCTTATGATTAGAAATCTCATCCCGCAGATTACTTGTTGCAGTAACACCTCATCGTGCTAATTAAAAATAAGGAAAAGTGTAGATATCTGTGGAAATATACTCGTTAAAATATATTCTTTTTTGAGAGCACTATACACTTTTAAATGTTAAACCATACTAAGGTAAAGAAATCTTTTCTCAATTTCATATAGAGTAGCTGGCAAATGTTTTTAGGTGATTTTTTGTTCTGTCCTAATGCTTTCTGTAAGCGAAATTTCGGGATAATGTAAATTAGTAATTTGTAGTTTAGTCATCTTACATATTAGTAGCTAGTAAAGTGTATGAAAATTGCTGTTTTTAAAAATAGCAAGCATAAATTTGAAAAGTTTTAGACGATCTCATAAAAATGAAGTTTTTAATACTTGACTTAAACATAATGTGATATTGTCACCCACACACTAGAGATTCACAAACTCAATGGATAAAGTAGGAATTCCACGCAGAAGATATGGGTTTAAAAACCGTACCTAGCATTTAAATTACAGTTTCGTTATTTCCTTTCTACACGAGCTGCATTCAAATGACTTTATAATTTCGATAACTTTGCATAGATATGCAAATTAGCTTTATGTAGTCCGCATGTTCTAGAATTTGCAGTGCTTCATACATAAAGTACAAACATCATAGAAGCAGTTTCATGTTTTGACCACTGCTCAAATAAGAAGAGGGAAAGCCGCTAAATATGAATTCAAGAATACCTTAAGACGTAGTTTGGATGCCGCTGAATTGAGTTCAAGTCCCCGCGAAGAAAAACCTCTCATCCAATGAAAGAATAGGAAGATTCAACTGAATTTTGCTAAAGGAGCACGAAATATGCACAGCCAAAGATTAGAAAAAGGTCTTTTAGAGAAATGAATTCAAGCTCAATTTGTTTGGAAGGGGTGGACAGTGTTATATTCGTCGTCAAAAAGGCGTTACCATGGATTCCCGATACAAGGTCCCACCGCGAAGCATGGAAATGAATCAGTAATAATCTTGGTATCATTCCATCATGATGGCGCAGTTCTCCTTGCACACATTAATGGGATTACTGGTCAAAATGTTTGTAAAAATGTTTTTTTTTTTAAGATCGCATGCTGACTTATGCTAGTGAAAAACTGACTCATGGACAAATATTTCAGCAAGTTTTGATCCAAAAGACACCTCCAAAAAGGGTCAAAAACTGGTTTACAGATAAGAAAATGAAAATTTTGGACTGGCCTAGAGTCAGTCATCAGATCTCAATCTTATTGAACATCTTTGGAAACACATCGGAAGTCATGACAAGAAAGCAATCTTCAAAGGCAGAAATCCTTCCTTCCGTCCGATCGGTATGAGAGAAAATCTTTGAATCCATCAAAAAAAGCCTTGTTAATTCCATGCTCAGACAATGTACCGCAGTACTCAGAGAAAAAGGATATGTAACTAAATGCTAAAGAATGCTTTATTTCGTTACATCAAGGCGATTAATTTCAATGAAAGATGTGAAAAATAAATCGCCTCAAAACTTTGCCTTTCAACTACTCAAATTCACGCGTGGTGTTATTTAAATTAGCAAGTTTCACACATACTATTAGATGTACACAGTGCAACATAACGAAGGTCGCAGATTATTCATTTAAATCATTAAGGAATTTTATTTATAGAAAACTATAGGACAGAAAAACATATCATCTCAAAACTTTTGTTAGCTACTGTATGTCGCAATAGATTTTAAATGGGGAAAAAAATATTCTGATTTTTTATTTAACATCTCTTCAAAGTAATCTAAAATAATAATTTATTCCTAAGCGTATTTTCCTCTTTATCCTAAGAAAATTTTTCACTCTTACATTTAAAGTACTACTTACAGAAAACAAAAGTTACTTAAATTCAAAATGGTTTCTCTCTCTTCGAAACTAAATTGTTATTCATGATCCCCGGATGAGTTTTTGAAACAAGAATAAGTACCATTCGTTTACGTTTAACTTTTTATCTTTAACTTCGACATTCGGAAAACGACTTCAGAACATCTCTTAAATTTACGCAGGAAATTAATTTTTCTGCGGAGGAAATTATCAGTGAAACCTACTCTCTGAGGTTAAAGTAACGTGTCTTTTTTCTAAATTAACAATAGTTAAAGCTTTATTTGTTTATTTAACTAAGTAATTCATGTTTTAACGTCGACTTTACTCTCTAAACTGACCAATATAAATATTTGATAGAAGTGAGACGTCTTCTGTATTTAAACAGTAAGAAACACTCTCATCTGTAAGATATGAAGGGATGGGAGTCGATGTCGTATATGTTCGATATTCATGTTAATCACTTTATTGATTCCTTGAACATATTTAAAGCATTAAATTATGACATTTTCTTTTCAAAAGCCATTGAAAAGTGGTTTAAGTCAGCATATATTTTATTTCAAAAATAATTTTTATATTATTACCTTCAACAAACGCAGAAATTAATTAATTAGTGTTATGAGGAGTCACGCATTTTGAGAAGGGCTCCCATGATGAGTAGAACTCGGTACTGGAGTTTCTTCGGTCGATGGATTATTTTACCCGGTAGTATAGCTGCTCACTTTAGGTCATATTACTGGAACACACCGAAAAACATAACAAACTAAACAAGTGTAATTCGCATCTAAAAGCATACTATATGCAGTAAACCAAGTCATATTTCTGTACATTAAAGACTGTATTTCTAAATAAATAGGAAAGTCACTGATTATCTTATAAGAGATATGATAGACCGGGTGTTTTGGGGAATTCTACTCAGACAAGTAATACACTAATCGCTTAAATATCGCCATTGCTTCTTTTTGAGTTGGCTCAATTAGTTTATGTGTTACGTAGTAGATAGAACTGCCTTTGTGGTAGAAAACATATGTGGATCATTTTACCAGCTAGGATAATTTTGGCTCCCTTCCCCTATATCTATTAGATAAACATCTCTTTCATACGTTAAATCAATTTTTATTGCATTATGCTATTTATTAAGAAACTTTATGCTAATAAATACTAAAAAGTGAATCAATAATTAGTAAAAGAATTGAAAATTTACTGTCAATATATGATTACTTTTCTGCTCATTACATTTTCATCAACAATCCCACTTTCTAGAAAACTCATTAAAAATAGTTTTGAAAATCCATTATCTTCTTAATACTGGAAAGAAATGAAGTAGGAATTAACACTTTAACCCATTTGTGCCTGGATATTTTTGCGACTTTCTTCGATTTTTAATGATAACAGCAATAATAGATAAATTTCTGATGTCAACTTCTTGAACAAGGGATGATTTCTTTTAAAATCATCTTGCATAAAAATCGAAATATCAACATCCTACTTGGTCATGTTAAAATATTTTGTAGAGTTGAGGCTCAATACTCATGAATAAAAGCTAGGAAAAATAAATAAAGTTTTCGACTAATAGCGAAAATGCCGTCCCAAAAAAGGGACACTAGGCATAAATGGTTAATTTGGAAAACTATTCAAATTTTTATGGCGTTTTCAAATCCATATAACTTTCAAATATTTGCTTGCATGCACCTAAAAATTGTTCTACCGTACGTTTTAAGAAAAGCCTAATTGAAATTTTATTTACTTATTTTTCGAGAATCATCCCACTGGTGTATCAGTACGAATAGCCAAAAATTGAATTAGCAAAAACAAAATTATAGTATGCGCCAGAAAGTTATGAAATTTAGCAGTGAGTGACACTTTTTTAATGGGTGCAACTCTCCATACACAGACTATGATAAAAGTATCCAGTTCATCCCTGAACTAAATAATTCTTTTTATACTTTTATTTTTAATGGTTTTGCGTGTTGAAAATTTACAAATACTTTTGCTTTACATTGAGCACTACCATAAAAAATTTCCGTGAAACTACGGAAAGTGTTACTACTGTTTACTACTGTAGTACTATTTTCCTTAATACTATCTCCGTATATTTAGGGAATTTTATTCGTGTAAATTGGAAAAGAAATTTCGCTCTTGAGAGGAGTTGATCCTTGATGTACGGAAATCGTCCTACATTCGATTTATAAATGGAGAATTTCCGCAAAATTTCCTGGAAATTTTCTAGTAAATGTACGCGCAAACGAAAAGAAGGAAAAGATTGGGATACTGACGTCATTTCAAAAGAAATGACTATTGTTTCCATTTAAAAAATTGCTTGAATTTTGCTCCATACTGTCACCATGAAATAATGGCCGCACTTTAAATTTCCAATAAAGGTCGCGTCTCTCATGACCAAAATTACGATAACTCTCTTTTATACGAAAGATTAAGAACTTTCATACAACTTATTTTTCAAGTTCTTATTTTTTAAAGAATAATTCATTCCCAATGCCTTATTTTGATAATTTTGCAAATAATTTTGATAATTTTCCCCATTATTTCATACTAGATGTGCTGAAGTTTTTGCAAATTTTAACATTTGTTAATTATGTTTCTCTTTGAACATAGAAACCACTTTCTCTAATATCCCACTATTGAATTATCTTGTTATTTTCCTCTATCAAACTTAATTGTTTGTTTGGGCACTTTCTTTATTGGCAAGTTTGAAATACCCTTCTTTCTTCTCTTTTTCTGGCATGCTGTTCTTCGGATTTTCTTAGCACCTACCCTCTCTCTCTCTCTCTCTCTTTCTCTCTGTCTTTTTTTTATGAGAGAACAGTTTTTGCGATCACTGTTCTCTTTCATTTGTTACTAAAGTCTTTTATCTTCTGTGCGTTTGGGAATTTTATCGTCTTTCAAGTTAAGTCTTCTATTGAACTTAATTTGAGTTAGTTGTCTTTCAGTTTGAATATAACTAACACTTGCATAGCTTTAGCCGTAGATAAAAGGGAACAAGGGTACCCTGACATAAATGAATTATGCTAGTTAACAGAAGTTATCAAAATATATGGCAAATTAAAAAAACTTTTCCTTTTTTTCAATAGATTTACACATAACTGATCTCAAAATATTTGTACACAAAAATGTAGCCTTTATTCATTTCTTTATTATTATTATTATTATTTATTTGAAGTAGATTAGATCACGACCTCTGAAAGATGAAAGTTCTGTCTCTGTACAAATAGAACTTAAAGTTTAATCATTTCATTGGGCACTTATTTATTCGTTTGTTTTTCAGTTTGTATAAATAGCCACAGCATCTGATAGATCGGATTTTAATGTTTCATATCATCATAACTGTGCAGACAATCACACAAATGAACATATTTACTTCCTGCATTCATGATATTACCCGTAATCAAAACTCACTTTATGGGGAATTTTCATTCTAAATGAACACTTCATTGGTACAATAAAAGCCAATTTAATATTATTATCAATTCCAATATGGCATCATAACCATTCATTTTGAAAATAAAATAATTAATTGAGCACTTTCACGTTTCTTTGAGAAACAACTAACCCTGTACCTTATAAAAACATTGTTTCAATGTTTCGAAAAATGACTTATTACACTTAGGCTCATCACCAAACATTACGATGATCATTAAAGTGAATAATCTAAAAAGCACCTACTTTTATTATGTTTTAAAAGCTTCTCTTATCGCGTATCAATATTTAACCGAGATTATTTGGTCATTAGCTTTCTAATAAAGGTAAAATTTTTATGCACTTATCATTCAAAACAAAAGATTTAAATTACAATTAATCATCTAGAATTCTTTTATTTATTAGGTATTTTAATTTTATAGTTCAATGCTTAGTGTATTTTCAAAACACATTTCTTTAAAAATAAATATTGCAAATATATAAATATGACCTTTGTGTTATTGCAGTTTTAAAAGGAGAATTATCTATAAATTGGTTGCATCATTTTCTCTATAAAATGGGATTTGCGTAAAGGTGTAATTAATTGAGAATATATTTTTCTGTGCCCATTGATTCTGTGACGCGTAACATAATACATGGCTTTAAACTCTTAATATTAATTATTTCATTTACTGGATATCAATTTGATTAAATTTTCAGCTATAATTTATCTTTTTGATGTAACCTTTTAAAGCGTATAAGAAGATATCACCTAGCTGTGTGAACAAAATCCTTTTTCAAATACTCAGCTATCTAACGACATATTAAGAAAAACTAGTACATCAATTTTACAAGGATGAAATACACGGAATGGGGGAAACCTCCCGGAAACTCCCCCTGGATGCCCCATAAAATAATGTGAGGCGAATAGTTTTTATCGCCACAGTGATTTTGTTAGCAAAAATCATAAAACATTTGTAGAGAAGAACGCTCTTTCTAGGCCGCAGGCAAAATCGAAAATTTTTTCACGGAGTGCTGTATTTGTTTTAATACCAATTTTTAAACAAATGTGCGTTTGCATGATCGCGGCTTTGATTTGGTTTAAATTATTACTGTGGAGGGGGGGGGGTCCTACAATAAGATCGTACCCCAAGTGTAAAATCCTCTGACGGACGTTTTGTAAGTTGTAATCACGTATTAAAAACCTTCCATCATTTTCAGGAAGAAAACGGCAAAGATTCTCATCGTAATTCAAAATACTGCATTAGGTTTTGCTTCTTTAGTAAATGAGTACATTTTTTTATCTGTTTGTTAACAGAAAATGAAAACAGTTTTTTTTTTCTTTTTTAAAGCATTCAAATAATTACTCAAAGGCTAAACAAGAAAAAAATGGTTTAGGCTCTCATTTTGGAAGCATGATTTTTAGAGTACTTTTTTTTACGAAATTTTGTTCTTCATTTTAAATTTATCAAATAAAAGGGACTCCTCTGTCTAATGTATCTTGATTCAAATGAAAATACCAGCATACATTATGTACACAAAGTCACTGTTTAGGCAACTAACCTATCAAAATGTAATTCGAAATTTTAGTTATTTTCTAACTTCCGTCATCTGGTATCCATAATATACATATTTACAATAAAACAATTTAATCTTTTTTTGAAATTCAATATTTCCGATTTTCCGTCTGATCAAATCTTTTCTACCCAAATAAAAGTATAAAAAAAAACAGTGTCATCTTTTCCGCGGAAAAGAAAAACGTTTGAATGTGTTCTCGATATTGACGCTCATTTTCAAAGCAAATGTTTAAATATAAATCTATAAAATACTGAAATGGTTAATGAAATAGAATCAGTGATTTTTTTTTTTTTTTGAGAATGCATTCTTTCCGTGAATGTGAAATGAAATAGAAAATACATTTTTATTGAAAAATCAATTTATAATGGCTTGCATTAAACAAGCACAGTTCACGTGCTACACAATATTATTGCTTTGATTTCAAACTTAAATTTTTCTGCTTTATTTTCTACAAAAAAAAAATGGATAAGAGGTTGATTTTTATAAATTTTGAATGCATGACAATATAAAAAGTAATATTAGAGATAAAATAAATTTTAATTTAAGAAATATGTAAGAAAAACTGAAATGTAAAAACATGTTTTTTTAAATTTTTAGGGTGTAATCTTTGTACTACTTTTAACAAAACCGGTCTATTTCTTTCTTTTATAATTTCATAATTGCTGTTATTTTCATGATTTTGAGTTACAATTTTATTAAAAATACTGATACCTATCAATATTACATGCTTAAAAATGTTTAGGGGAAAGCGTCTAAAAACACATTATATTTTTCATCTATGAAATTATATTTTCTCAACATTGATGTTAAGTCAGTAAATCTTTTTCTTAGAAGCTATCATTATCTCACAACCAAGAAATATACAGGGTGTCCAAAAAAGGTGGTAACACGGTCTCCTTCAATGAGAGATAAGTGGGAAATGTAATTTGAAAAAAAGCTAAAATTAAGGTAAGAAAAAAAGACTACCTTAGGGAAAAAAAAAATTCTCGTTAATTTTCAAAAAATTTACTCTTTTTAAATTTGTATACGACCCCTGTACTGAAAAATGAGAAACGTGTCTTGAATTATGAATTCTTTTTTTTTTTAATTTGATGGTTTCCTTTTTTTTCTTCTGGTTACGGAACATCTTAAGAAAATAAACGTTTAGTGTAACATAAAAGTAAAATGCTATTCCATTGTGTCATTTAAACATTTATTTATTTTAAAATCATTGTATTAGTTTAAGTAATCATATTTATTAAAAAAGTAAATTTCATTATTTTGTTTAAATTTTCTTTTATTATTCAAAAAAATGTGTCGTTTTATAGAAACACTGTTGATTAGAATTGTGCAACGTACATCACTAGAGTACAGAGTTCTCTATTTTCGAACAAGTGGATGACATTTTTTCAGTTTTTTATTTTCTTATTTTTTATCTGCATTATTTCTTAATTAACGAATTATATCTTCATTTTTTTTCTTATTTATACACATACTTAGCAAAAATATTATTTTCATCAAAAACAAATTTAACGGTAGTTTACATGCACCGAAAAAATAGTACAGTTTAGTTAAAGAGCTAGTTAAATCAATATTAAGCTATCATAAAGTAGTTCTAACTGAAAGCCCCGAAGCCACTCAAAATTACCAAACGTACGTGAATTGTTTGATTTCCAAGTTGTGTCATCTAATGCTGAACTAGGTAAACTGATTTGAATTTACGGTTGTGCAAATGGTCATCATTATCAGCGACATGAGGTGTGAAGTGCTTCAGTTCAATTTTCTTTACTATATTTGTATAACGAATATTATAGCTATAGAAAGTTACAAATGGATATTATATTTAGCAATCTGATATTTTCTACAAAAGGCATTAGGATATATTAATATGCTATATGCAGGGGCGTATCCAAGGGGGGGGTAGGGAGGTCATAACCCCCCATGAGAAATTTTTTACCATACAAAATGTATATTCTTCACTACATTATCACACACATGTATGCATATATATGAGTTGCAGTAGTCGTAACACCCCGCATGAAAAATTTCTGGCTACGCCCCTGGCTATATGAATATTAGATTCAACGACTACATAAATATTGCACAGAATATATATCAATATATCTATTATCGTATACTTCAGAGGTATTTATATTGTGAAATATAATAAGAAATAAAATTGATATTTTTTTATCCTCGTTTTGCTAATAAACTTAACACAGTCTCGAGAAAATCTTCATTAGTTTACTTAATGTTAGTTTTACATCTCGATAGATATAATTAACTATTCTGCAATAACTCGTGGCATATTTTAATAATAATCTGTTGTGTTCAATGAACCTGAATCGGAAGTTTCTTCTTTGAAAATGTCCAAGATTATTTATCATAAGTTTTGCTCACTAAGATATTTTGTCTGATTGATACATTTATTAAATACAAGCTATTCGTGCAAACATTCTAGCTTGATAAGTCTCTATATTGCTCAAAAATAATTTTTCATTGTTATTCTCATTCCACTTAAGCAGAATCCCTTGAGATTCCTAAATAATGCAATATTTCATCTCAGTATTATTTAATGTTATTCTACTTTTTCATTTATGAATCCCCACTTTTTATTTAAGTAACTTGTATAAATATCTTCACGCCTTTATTAATATGTCTAGACTATTTTGAACTATTCGAATTTTTAGACTGTGTCTCTGACGTTTAAGAACAATGTAGAATTGATATTATTAAAGGATATGCGTCTTATTAACTGTGTATTTTTGAACTTATAAATAAATGGTATATTTACTATTTGTAAAGAAATACCTTTTTAAACTAGTTACGTAATTACAAAATAATGTTGTGTAACAACATTAGAAAAAAAATAGTGATTATAAAAATTTGCTTTTAAATGTATTGTTATTGTTATAATTACTATTATTATTAAAATAATTTCAAGCACGCAAATTTCTATTAGTTTAAAATAGCAAAATGGGAACAAGGAAGCCAGTTTAAATTTAGTCTTAACTTAATGCTTTATGAAAACCTTAATAAAACTATGCTTATGCTTAGTAATCAAACTTAATAAAAAAATCAACCTATTCTGATTTTTTAAGCAAAAGGGACTCGATAGAAAAGGTGCAAGAGCTGTAATCTTATCGGTATAATATTTTCTTCTATGTTATATAATTTATCTCACCAGTTTATTCACAAAAAATATTGTAATAGAACATCATTTAAAAATAAGCGTTTTATTTCATTATGAAATAAAATTATTATGTGAGAAATTTCAATCAGTTATGCACACACACGCACACACATACATACACACATATATATATATATTTAGTTAAAATTCATTTAGTTAAAATTCAAACACGGAAATACCTTAGTTATATAATTAAAAACATTAAAAGCCATTAACATTTCTGTAAAATCTGAAAAACACGCACCATTTTAGCGCTTTCGGCAGTTAATCCACTGCCGTCTTCAGAACTGAGCCCGTCTGGCTCGCTCCCCGCTTCTACATTAATTCCAGTCACGACTCCTCTATTTGCGCATGCGCCATGTCGTTGTCATATATATATATATATTAGGGTGATGCTTAAAAATCAACTTAAGATTTTATATTGAAGCACCCTGTCATTTTGTTCTATGACATAAAATAAGCGTTCCACCAAAATTTCAGAATTTTTAACCCACTTTTAGGGGTCGCTACCTTGGGTGAAACCTTATAAAATATGTTATTAAAATAAAAAAAACTAAGAAATTCTTAAGTTTTTATTTTATAAATACTTAGATACTTTCGTAACGTATATGATAATTAATCAAATAACAAAGAGCAAGACAGTAAATAGTGTAAAAAAGCAGTGAGCGGGGAGGGCAGTGAGGGGGAGTAGAGAGGGGAAGCTTGTCACTGCCTGCACAGCTCATGTCGCGGACGCTGCCTCCCACTCCCCACACCTACACCATTTGTACTGTTACTGCCAGTGTCTCAGTTGAGTCTGTAGTGCTCACATGTGTATATGTCGTGTATTGTGTAGTGTATATTGTACAATACTTTGACTAGTGTTACCGATTTATTCATTGTGCGGTAGATGGATTGGTGTGAGTTGATTTATCGTAAATATATAGTTTCGTTTTGATTTATTGTAAATATTTAGTTTCGTTTCATGTTCGTCCACATTTATTTTTAAAGCCTAAAATATGGCTAAATGCAGTAGCTCTGCCACAATAGTGACTAGGAAAAAGACTGATATTTGGTTAGTAGATCAGACTTCGTCTACCTACCTTTAGCCAGACAAAACTTCCGTCAAAGAAAGAGGCACTTTCAGTATTTTTTTATTATAAAGAGGAACAAAAACAAACTGTACGAGAATCTGCACACTCAACTTCGAAAGATATCTTAGACATCTGGAACAAGGCAAGAATACCGAATAGATTTAAAAAAAACATGTTGTAGAAAAGCTTGAAAATACGTTTAAGGAATGGCAAAACCTAAAAAAAATAAGGAAAATAAAGCTAAAAGGTCAGCCAGTTTAAAAGAGCGAGAGTCTAACTGGTCGCATGATCTTGATGAGTTATTCGACATTGCACATGCTGATGCGTTACAAATGATTAAAATACACTCATGTCCATAAATTAAGGATAATTCAGAATCACACAGAAATTGATCTCTAAAATAAAAATTTCACCTGTGGAATGATGACACACATCTTGAAGAAGAATATGCAAATTACAGGAAACCACCAGATGGCGTGGATGGTACGTCACAATGACGAGAGTGCAAGAGAGGGGTATATAAGGAATGGTGGCAAAGAAGTAAAATTGTTCAAAAGCGCTGTGAAAGCCTTTCAGTGCAAAAACTGCATAGTTATGGCACAAAGGAGGCATTTGGATGATGTTTTACGTGGCAGAATTATCGGACGACTGGAATGTGGACGTACCCGGCTGGAAGTATCCGAGGAACTTGGAATCGCCCAGAGTGTCATCTCCAGGCTTTGGCAACGATTCCAAGATGATGGTAATGTGAGAAGACGTTACAGCACAGGTCGCCCCCGAGTTACAACGCCGAATGAGGACCGCTATTTGGCAGTTACTGCCAAAAGAAACAGACGGAGTACAGCATCAGACCTGTCTCGTCAGCTCTCTTCAGCTACCGGTACGACAGTTTCAAGGCAGACCGTGTACAGACGCTTAGGGCACATTGGTCTATATGCTCGTAGGCCTGTCAGATGTGTTCCACTTACCGCAACTCACTGTCGCCTGCGATTAACCTGGAGTAGAGAGCATGCATTGTGGACACCGCAACAGTGGTCTTGTGTGATGTTTTCCGACGAGTCCAGGTTTAGTTTGGAGTCTGATTCTCGCCGGAGATTCATCTGGAGAGCGCCAGGTACCCGTTACCACCAAGAGAACCCCATTGAAAGACACCGTTACGGTGGTGCAGGATGGCTCGTTTGGGGAGGAATTATTCTTGGTTCCAGAACTGACCTGCATGTTCAGAGTGTAACGATGACAGGCCACATCTATCGGGATGTCATTGTGGAACAACATGTACGTTTGTTTCGGGACGCCATGGGTGCTGAATTTGTGTTTATGGATGACAACGCCCGTCCTCACTGTGCAAACATTGTAGACGAATGCCTTCAATCGGAGGATATCACCCGTATGCATTGGCCAGCATACTCACCGGACTTGAATCCAATAGAGCATGTGTGGGATATGCTTGGCCGACGAATTGCAGCCCGTCAACCCCTTCCCACCTGTCTACCGGAACTTCGGAGTGCATTGCTTGATGAGTGGTGTAATATTCCCCAAGATCAGATTGATCATTTGATACTCAGCATGCCTAGGCGTTGTCAGGCCTGTATTGCATTGTCCGGGAGACATACTCCGTATTAACCATCCTACTAACCATGTTATACTGTTTTTTGTAAATAAGTTCTTTTTTGAAATTTGGTCAAGGGAGTAAAACTTGCAATTTTTATTAATTATGTCAAACATATAGCATCTTTACTTTTTGTTTAATAAATAGACTTTACAAATAAGTCAAATTTGTTTTGCTTCTTTCTCTTTCTTTGCCTGAACTTCATTATCCTTAATTTATGGACATGAGTGTAGAATAACACAAGCAATTCCTATTAGCTGAACGCCAAAAAGGCCGTACCGGTAAAATGGGCAGTATTGATAAGAAACTTGCAAAAAAGAGGTCTGAATTAGAAAGCAAAAAGGCACGGTTGAAAAACTAAAAGAGAAAGAGACACAGCACATAAAGCGAGCAACAGAAAAAGTATCTATACCTGAAGATTCAGATACTAGTCACAGTGATTGCAAAAGCGATTCATATGGAGATATTACTGTGACAGAGTTAGGTACCAGAAATAATTCTACAAGAAAGAGAGGAAGAAAGCAAGTAATTGATGGCAATCTTGCTGTTTGCCTTGATGTTTCGAAATTGAGTGTCAGAAATGCTTCCCTAGTGTTACCATTTGCCCTTAAACAAGCAGGGTTTGATCCATCTCATTATAATGTAAATTACTCGTCAATATGTCGATAAAGGAATAAGAAGCGTGAGTCCTTAGCAAAAAAATTGAAATCCGATTTCCCTCCGGATGTTCTTCTAATTGTTCATTGGGAAAATGCTTGAATATGTAAGTGGACACGAGATTGTTTATCGCCTTCCTATCCTTGTATCTGGACAAAATATTGATCAACTCTTAGCGATTCCAAAGCTTGAGTCAAGCTCAGGAGAACTGATAGATACGGCTGTTTATGAAGAAATTTCCTCATAGGGAATCTCAGACAAGGTTAAATGTATGTGTTTTGACACAACTGCGGTTAATACTGGGCTTCGTAATGCAGCTTGCATTTTATTAATGCAAAAAATGCAAAAAGAAATGTTGTGGCTTCCATGTAGTGATGGGCATGACTGAATGAAATTAATCGATTAATCGATTATTAAATCCATTCGAATCAATCGATTTCATAAAATTTATTCGAACGCCCAGCACATAGCATCGGTGAAACGAGTACTCGCGAATTACTCGTTTACTCGATATACTCGTTATACTCGTTATACTCGATAAACTCGTTTCACAATTCGAGTAGTATTCAGGATTAATCGCGAGTACTCGTTTCCTATTCGAGTAGTATTCACGACTCGTTTTACTTGGTTCACTCGAGAGTATTCACTACTTGTTCAGTTAAGAGTAGGAGCTCTCATTAGAAAACCCGGACTCATGCAGTAGCAGATGCAGGATTTTATATCGGGAACTGCGGATGGGGGGGGGGGCTGTGTATCAGTTTATTAAGTTTCAATTGCAAGTTTCAATTATAAGTTTCAATTGCAAGCTAAATATTAAATTGGGGGGTGCAGCCCCCTCAGCCTCCTCACGATTAATCGTGAATACAGTTCGAATAGTGAAGCGATTAATAGCGAAAACTGTAATCGCATTTAACCGCGAATACAGTTCGGATTGTGAAAACGGTTAATCGCGAATCCAATTCGAATTGCGAAATCGCCATTAATCCATTCACTGTTCGAATAGTGAAATCGCGATTAACCATGAATACCATTCGTTCAACAGTTTTTGTAGGTGATTTTAATGTAGATTTCAGTTCCAAAGGAGCGTTTTATGGAACAAGGAAAACAAACGAATCAGTCATGGATTATGATACACAGTGCCAGATTTAGAAGTGTGGAGACCCTGGAGCAACAAAGGAGTGGTGGCCCTAATTAGTTCTCAAACAAGTTAAAAGAAATTTTCGACTACTACTGCGGCAAAGTGGGTTCTCCGTTAACTCATAGCCTAGAGGTCCAGGGTTCGATTACTATACTCCGTAACATGATACACTATATATATTGTATATTTATTTTCGATCTGGGTGAATTCATTTTTACTTCCTTGTATGGAATATAAGGAAGTAATGTAATTCCGAAATATTTCGGAGGCCAAATTTCGTCGAAAAAACAGATTTTGACTGCCGCTAAATTTACTTTCAAGAATTTTCTCGATGCATCTCGTACGCTAGCATGCACGTTCATATAAATGCGTCTGCAACCCATTTTGACCAAAAACCATGCTCGTATTTTCCGTACGTTCGTATGCATGTAATTCGCATATCTCAAAAATTATTTTTCGTAGAATGTTGAAACTTTATATTTAGGATTGTTGTGGCATGCAGTTGTGAACCTCTCCTTTTGGTGAAATTCGACTGGGTAGTTTATCTACAGGGCCGCCCAAAATATTCTAAATACATTTCGCTCTATGTGCGGTAATTCATTAAAGCTTATGAAATGATATATGCTGTTAAGGATTGCAAAATCAACTTTTCCATCAAAAAAGTGTCTTTTTCATTTATAGTTCTGTTACAGGAGCACTCAAAAGATTTCCAACATACTGCGGTCAGTGGCAGTTTTAGGGACATTTCATCCATTTCAAGCACAATACCGTCCTACCATATAGGTAGGTAATGGACCATGGGCGTAGCCAGCGAGGGACAGGGTGGGACAGCTGCCCCCCCCCTAAAATGAGCTAGTCATAGGGTTAGACTCCATGTCTTCCCCCCCCTAATGAAAATCCTGGCTACGCCCTTGGTCCTACCTAGGGCTGGTCGATATTGGAATTTGATATATCGATATCGATACCATCTTTCACGATCTATCGATATTTTTCACACTTAATTTTAGTATTTTTGAAATGTACGCAATCAAATAAACAAACCGTAAAACCACTTGCTATATTCAAAACTTAATTAAATATATTTTAATGAGTAATTGCTGGTACTCTATTTAATTAAAATTAATATTTGAAGGGTCCAGGGGTAGAACGAGTTTACAATAAAATTTTGCTTCTGAGAAAAAGGACTTCGAGGGCCCGCAGTAAAGTGGTTTTCCCCATTATACCAAAACTTGACCCATTGTACCATAGCTTGTTTCTTTTTCTTAATAGTGTTTCTAACCCCAAAATAATTCAAGTTGTGATAGCGCTCATTTAAAGCTAGTGTTTAAACTGCCCGAAATGAAAATACAGGGGCGCTTCGTATGACCTCCTGGGGCTGTAAGATTAAAAGGTTAAGTTTGGTGTCAAAGCATTCGAAATTTTATGTAACGATAGGGGTGTGGAGTCTAGGGGGGGTCGAGAATCAGTAAAAACGCGCTCCGATGGATAGTTTCCGAGAAATACGTTAATTAATTATGGTAATTAGACTAATTAACCATGATTGAGGCTTAAAAGGACTGCAAACATGTAGAAATTGGCTCTGGGGCGGTTTCCAGGCTTTGGTGATGCCGCCCGAGGCGGCTAGCTTTTAAAATGCCCAAATTAAAAATACAGGGGAGCTTCGTATGACCCCCTGGGCCTGTAAGATTAAAAAGTTAAGTTTGGTGTCAAAGCATTCGAAATTTTGTGGAACGATGGGTGTGTGGAGTCTACGGGGTCGAGAATCGATAAAAACGAGCTCCGATGGATAGTTTCCGAGATTTACGTTAGTTAATTATGGTAATTAATTATGGTAATTAATTAGGCTAATAAACCATAAATATAGTTTTTTTACCATAGGCTGGCAGCTTGGATGACCATGATCTTCCTTTAAACTATGAGAGACCTCTAGCGGTATCGTTCATGAGGGACTTAGGAGCCACGACAGATTTTACGTGCACCAGCTCCCGTTAATGTACACGGTACGGCACTAAGATTAAATTATTATTTCCACTAAAACATTTACTCTATCAGATATTATCGATCCAACCAATTGTCAGCAGCTCTATTGTCTGTTGAAATAGCCGTTCGCGCATCATAATATCCTTTACTCAAAATCATCGTTAAATAATAACTACTATTGCGCCTAGATATCTTCCACGAGCAAAACGACACACATGCTATATGCCCTTCGATATTAACGTTCCCTGCTTTCTTTCTGCGGACCTCCGAGGGAGGAAAAAACTATTCTCTACGATAACAAACACGCAGCAGCGATTCCCGTAGAGAAGCAGTTGTTTTTCCCGCGATCCAGTATCGCCATCAACGGAGGGAAAGCAGTAGCAAAAGCATCACAAGATGGTATCGATCTCGGGATTTTCTTATCGCCGGCCTGTATTTTTGAACTTTATCGAATTCGAGATTTCACTGAAATGAAAATGGGAATATCGGATATGTGATGTTGAAATAAAACCAATATGTCGGTATTTATCAAACGACATATTGGTTTTGGCCCAGCCCTAATCGACGAATGACGACGAAAAAAAAAAGAAAGAAAGTAAAAAAAAAAAAAACATCAATTAACAACCCAACTAATCACGGATAGTATGTGGGAGTGAGAGAATGTAACACCACACCGCGGTCCAGTATCAATAACAGAAAAATGCGTATATGAGAAGCGTACTATTTAAAACTAAACAGGCAAAAGTAGTAGTCTATAAGTGATAGTCACGTGTAAAGTTAAGTACCCAGACACCATTAAGACTCAAAGATGATTGCAACTTCGATATATGTATTAGAGATGAGTTCGGGCTCATATTTTGAAGCCTGAGCCTGCCCGACGCCGAGGACTTTAATCCGAGCCCGCCCAAGCCCGAGCAATATTATTTAAGTCGGAGCCCGAACCCGAAAGTTCAGCTAAAGATAAATTCAATTCAATTCATTGATAGAATAAAATAAATTTTGGAGTTTGTGCAAATTAAAGACAAATTTAGGGCTCGTTCGATATTTCACCGGCTGGTTATGCACCGGTGCTACCGGTATCGAACGCGCCCCTAGTTGCAAACTTTTATTGCACTTTCTAATTCTTTATGTCCATGTTTATCAGTTAATCAAATGATGTCCGATCTCATGAGCTAAGCAATATAAGCCGTCGTTCTGAAATACCCGAAGAGCTTTACGCACCTTCTAGGCGCCCGTACTGTTTTTTTTTTAAATAAGTAAATAAGTACGTTTATTTTTCCCATGAATAACTTTTTAAAATCTGTTTCAAGGAGTGTGTTCAACAAAGGAGAAATTTTTCACGACCCCGAGCCCGAAATCAATCGTGAATTACAAAGCCTGGGCTCGGGATCGGGCTGAGCCCGTCTCATCTCTAATCTGTATACATTCTATTTTAACACAAAAATCAATATCCAAAATTCAAATCCACGAACTTAAAAAAAAAGAACAAATCTATTACTGCATTCTGCATCTGCTACTGCACGATCATTTAAAGCCATTAAATTCAAAAAAAGTTCAATCATCAATTCATTGGAGCTAATCTAATTCTAAAAACCCATCGCTCAGCACATAGCATTCGAATAGCATCGGTAAAACGATTACTCGCGATTAATCGTGAATACTACTCGAATAGTGAAACGAGTATATCGAGTATAACGAGTAGTGAATACTATCGAGTGAACCGAGTAAAACGAGTAGTGAATACTATCGAGTGAACCGAGTAAAACGAGTAGTGAATACTATCGAGTGAACCGAGTAAAACGAGTAGTGAATACTACTCGAATAGGGAAACGAGTATATCGAGTAATCGAGTATATCGAGTAGTGAATACTATCGAGTGAAACGAGTAGTGAATACTACTTATATAGGGAAACGAGTACTCACGATTAATCGTGAATACTACTCGAATAGTGAAATCCCGAATATTCACTGTTCGATTACTCGATTATTGGCAATAATCGAAATCGATTAATCGATTATGAAAATCATTCGAATGGCACATCATCAATATCTGTGCACTTTTATTACCACTTGAGTGCTGTTTTCTGACAAGGATTTTTGTCTACCCTACGAAGCGGCAACGTAAGTAAAATGTTGAAAGTTGCCGAAATGGGTCATTTTTGGCAATAGATCGCCAAGTTGGTGCCAAAAAATAAGTTCCCAAAACTGAACCTAGCTTGGCGATATCTTCTATATTTGGCGAGAAGTTGCCAAACCCTACTGTTCATTATAAAAAGAAGTACTGTTATTATATGTCTCACAAAAAATTCTAAAACAGTTTTAATAGGCGATTTTAATGCCAAAGTGTTTCATGGAACGAGGAAGACAAATCGATACACTCACAGGCGCACCCACGGAGGGGGCTATGGGTTCTAACCCCCCCCCCTCGTAAAAAAGGAGATTTGGATTGGAAAAGTTCTAAAAATTGTGTGTGTCTTCAAATTATTTCTAAAATATCTTTAAAAAAGGACGTTGGATTTACTTGCAATTGGTGTAGGAAATACAGTAATTTTTTTGGAAAGATGCCGCTGAAAAGATCTGATAATTATTTATTACTATATAACGAATTATGTAGGCTTGTGTTTATGGGAAAATGGTTATAACTATAATCGAAGTAATTATAACCGAATTAAGAATATTGATTTTCTGTAGAGTTGTTTTCTGTTAGGCATTTGCGGCTCCAGCTCCCCTAAACCAAAATTCTGGATGCTCTATACTGGGTGCACTCATGGATTATAATGAAGTTTCTAACGTAATGGAACAAGGAAGACAAATGGGGCTTACACAAAGAGAGGATGCACTTTCCATCGTAATGAAGCGAGAAGGACAAATAGGGCTGATACATGGAGTTTGATACTCTTAATATATATAGCACTTCGCTGCATATTTAAAATATGAAAGCGTTTCAGATATTTTTTCCCTTTTATCAATTTTTGAAACCTTGCACAACCCAACCTGTTACGCAACTTCGATCCTATTAACCCTGCTCTTCCTCTATGATATTAACTCCTTCAAAACTGATTCAATAATTTCTCTTTGAATTAAAATAATTTGATTTGATGATGGGTATTAAATTTGTAGCTACAATAATAAAATAAAAAATTCCGATTATTAAATTTTCGGAAAAATATGTTCTTCTTTACGTGCCCAAATTAGGACTTCCATCCAGTACGTATACTGCAGGCGATTGTTGTATCCTCAAATGTGGGTTTGAAAAGGTTTATCTAACTGTGGAAAATATTTTTTTTTCTATTGAAGCTGAATGAGCTGCAACAACTAGTCAGCCGATTCAAAAAGTATAAAAATCTTTAATATTCTCATTTGTAGAAGGGTTTTTTTTCCTAAATACTCTGTGCACAACCCGTTCTTTATTAAGTATAAAAGCACTGATGGTGGATATGTTTGTTTATTTTTAATTCTGAAAGTTCAGAAAAAGGCTAAAATTTAGAAAATTCCATAGAATGCTCTTACTTATTACGATCATCCATGGATAGTCACGTGAATTCGGTTGTATCGTTAACGGACATCAACCGCTCTTTTATTTCACAGACCATTTAAATCACTACGGCATAGTCAGTGTGGAAAGAAACGTTGGGCTCATTCAGATTAAAGTAAATTATTGAAATATTCCCAATTTTGACTGTCCTCACCATAGCAATGTGGTTGTATTACTGAAAAAGCCGAAGTGTGAAGATCACGGGTTCGGGTCCCATCGTGCGGCTGGAGCTTTGGTAGGTTTTCACCAGATGTAACGTGAATACGCGTTAGAACCCCTTAGAAAGTCCTCCTACCGAGGCACCCCCCCACCCTCGGCAGATCGCCCTAGTGTAGCGTTGCCATAATCATATGCTCACAATCACAACCCAATTTTAACTTCTATCATCAAAGATTCCATTTTAATAAAAGGCGCTGACAGTCGTATGATATAGACTTAAGATTGCTTTACAGTTTTCCTAACGTAAGGGGCGCCCCTGAGCATCTGGCCCTTGTGTGCGCCGCACACATGTTCTCCGCGGACCTGTACCCAGGATCTCTGCATTGTTTTTCACAGTAACAGTTTTCATGTTTGGCTGATGGACATCGTAGCCGTGGCATTCATGCGTTTAGACTTCTACGTCTACGTGTTTGTCTCCCAGATAGCACAAACTTCTCCAGAACACTCCTAGAGGACGTCATATTTACAAGTTGATATGTCCATTAAACATCCAGGATTCGTCGGTTTCTCGACCATTTTACGTCAATATGGCACTATAGAACGCCCATATGACGTCTTATAAGACATCCATATAGACGCAATTATGGACGTGCCTGTCTCTTTATAGACTTAGTATGAGCAAGTCTTGGACATCAGTGTCTATATACGGACCTACTTAGGTCAAGTCCTGGACATCTCCATCCATGCTTCTTGCCATTTCACTAAGGTACTATGGATTATCTGGAATACGTCTATAAAAAAGACTTACTCTGGAAATTCCATGTCTAGTTTTGGTCTATTCATGGATATTTTCTGGATTTTCCAGATTATGTCCATAAATAGATGTCTTCTGGATGTCTATCTATAGACATGGGCGAGGTGGATCAGAAATGGATATAAAATGGACAATTGTGCTAGTTGGGTTATTTTTTCGGTGGTAAATCCAGCCGTGTTTTCATTTGAAAAGCGCCCACCCATTGGGCATTACTTAAGCTAGTAAGATGTCGACTGACACTCTTTGTGCTCAAAAACGGCAACTTGCACCGGCTTCTACTACTAGGGGGTGTATTTCTGTGCAGGTATTGTTCTTTTGTTGCTGTACTTTGAAAATTTTATTCCCGACTTGTGTGCTTGGAGACATTGGACTCTAAGGTTAGGGTCTCTTTAGGGCTTGTCTTACTCTATGCCGATCACCTAATCGGGCCTGAAAGTTGGTTTTTCTACATTAAAATCACATAATAGCCTAATATTTCTCTTCTATGACGTGATCAAAATTCCCGCTTTATGTGGAATCCTCAACAAATAGACTTTTCTGGAAGTTTCTCGTCGCTTCTGCGCCACCTATAAATACGAGTGTTTCAAAGGACCCAGTTCAGTGTGTGAGTAGAGCTCTCTGAGTGAGTACGCTTGCTTTGCTCTGTGATAGAAGCAGTGTTTTGGCTTGCATTTCGAAGCTGTTTTTAAAGTGCTGTGTGTAAATTCTTGATTGCTGAGTCTTGAGAGACTGTTAGTGTTATCTCTCGTATATTTCCACTGAATTTTTGCCTGTGAAAGTGTTTTATTTTGTGTGAGAAATACAGCGTTTGTGGGAGCTTCTGATCTAAGCGGACTGTTAAAAGCACATTACTGTTTGATTGTGCTTGTGAATTTTGTACAGCTGATTGTTCGGCGAAGTTCTAGCAGCAGTAAAGTTCGTGTTCCATCCTGACAAGCGGACTTTTTACTAGAACTTTCTACACGAACTGGACTTTAGAACGACGAACCCCGGAAACAAGCAGAGTATTTCTGCAACAATACATTTCCCTTCTCTTTCTGCTAGTGAAAGATCCTTGCGTTGTCTACTTCACTCGACGAAGAATTCAAAAGCGGGTTCTTGGCACCAATCCCACGTCCGAAAATAAACGTTCCAAATACAACAAATACAACATGTGTGCTTGTTTCAAAAGAACTCGCTTATAAATCCTAACAACAAATAAACACAATGACAGTTTTCTTTACCGCAGAGAAAGGAAATTTTACGGATCACAGGACCCAATACGAACAACCAGGAGACGACGGGATTCGAACCCACGACGGTACGCTCAAGCGATGATCGTACGATGACAGTAGGGGACAGGCGTGTTCTGTGTGACTCCTGTTGCAATCTGGTACATGCAGATCCACTGACCAATGTGTAGCACAGTGGTTAAAGCCGCTGACATTGGTAGATGGCTCAAGTGGAGGAACAGGGTTCTGTCTTCTCGAGGGGACGTCGGGCTAGCGGTTGGGAGTTTTGGGCGGTTTTCTCCAGATGTAACGTCAATACGCACTAGATACCCAGAAAAGTCCTCCCCCAACGCAGTGGCTGCATTCGTAAGCGACAAACTCGTTGCACGAGTTTTAGTAAGAAAACTGGAATACGTGTGTTTAGTGCTGTCAATGGTTATCAGTTTCCTTTGACTTTACGAACAACTACAGTTTATTTAGTTTCGTCGCCTAGGAGACGTGTTTGTTTACAATTCGCGAATGCGTTAATTTTGCTGAGGAGAGTTTTTAGTACACACTCAATATAAAATAAACAGGATTTTTAAAAGAAAGAGTGGCTATCATTGAAGTCCACAAATCAAAATTTAGAAATTTCAACTTCATTTTTTCAAAAGTATTTAGCAAGAGAAGTCCAAATTTCGCTAATAACGGATTAAATCAACTCAAATCTCAACACTAAAACATGCGTTTTTGAATTTACTAAAATGAAAAATACAAGAAAATGATTACCTTTGAAAAATTATGTACTTTCGTAGCATGGGCGCGGGCAGAATATTTCACGGGGGGGGGGCAAAGACTAATTTAACGCATGGTTACCATATTGCAAAGAACAAAAAAGAAAGGGAAAACACTGCATACAAAAATCCAGGGGGGACTTGCCCCCCCTTGCCCTATGCTGACGGCGCCCATGCTTCGCAGCATTTTCTAACGTACGCATGAATTACCTCCTCGACAAAATAATAGTTTCTGCTTTAGAAAATATAAAATACTTTTCACAACAACATACTTTTCCATAACAACGGACGCAATTTGAAAACAACAACAACGTGCAGCAAGTGTATCTTCTAAACAACTGACGAAACCTTAGCAGAGATCGGTTTATTTCGTTTGAAAGTAATCGCACTCAGTTTTGTATACGAACGCTCTAGTTTAAAATCTGTATGCACTCAGTTTCCTTTACGAACGCCTTAGATGGAAACTCACTGTACGAGTGTAACTCGTTTGGCGTTTACGAATGCAGCCAGTGTTGTCTTGTGTTTGTCTTTTTTTTCTTGACGTGGATTTATAAGCAGTTCCTCTCGACAAGCACACAAATCGGAATACATGTCTAACAACAACAGCAGATCCACTGATCGAGCACGCGAACCCGATGTACTTGTTCAATTCGGACTGCTGACACTATTTACGATGGATGGGACAATATGGGGCGAGATAGGCTGCCGGTAAGATTTCCATTACACTAATTTAATATGCAGTTATTGTTCCCTTTCGCATGGTATGATTATAAAATGTTTAAGCTTACTCTTCTATCGACCGCTTGTGCATTGAAATGGGGGGAGCTCTCCTTCTGATATAAAGGGGAATTCAGCCACATTTATGGTAAGAGTTAATGCTTCCATCATCTTTCTGATTGGGTGTCATGCCAATTTTTTCACAAGTAAAAGCGAATATTGTCCCCTTACATGTTCGTTTCCCTTGGCATCAACCTTAATAACTGAGTTTATGAGAGTGTAACATGAATGAGAGTGGACAAATTGTAGCTCCAGTTATGCTGTGGAATTTCAATATCAGTTTGTTGTGGGGGGAAAAAAAGAAACTTAAAACTGTTTATTTTGACAAATAAAATTCATAGGCTGTTCTCTTCTTTATTTCTGTGTTCTATGAAAAGTTTTTGAAAACTTTTGAGAAATCTTAAATTCTAATCAAAGTTTATTTGAAATGTGTGAGATTTTGTTTGTGCATCTCTCAAAACCCACTGAAGCGTATGCAGTGAAATGGATCGTCATGATAGGTGGATGATTCATAATACGCAACAAAATATTTTTGTAAATTTCAGATTTTGAGGTTTCGTAAAGATTGTGTTAATGTTTCTTCGAGCATTGAAAAATGTCCGAATGGTATTCTAAGTTAATTTAAATATTGAATAGATTTTGAAGTTTTGTGATAATCATGGAAATGTCTGTTCAAACATTCCTGATAATGGCTCAATGGAATAGAATGAATTTAATTACATAATTTAATAACAACTCGCAGAAACAATTTGGTTCAAAAATTAGAATTTAAAAAAAACTTACTTTTTTGAGGGGAGGGAGGATCACTTTAAGACGTCTGGAACGTTTAAAATATATTAGGTAATACTATAGTTGGCTATTCAACTTAAACAAATGGCATGGATTTTTTTATTTCAAAATTGTTATGGGAATTGTAAAAGTTGAACAGTAGTTTTTCTTGAGGCACAATGTTAAAATAGCAACAATTAATCAAATTATATTGAATTAAAGTCGAGGAGATTGCGGAAGATAAATAATGAAGTTGGATTTTTCGGAATTATAAATAAAGATTTGTAGAACAATTGTAAAATTTTGTCTGACTAGTACGTGAAAACGACTAAACGAAAGAAGTGAAATATTGCAAATTAGAAGATTACTGAATTTAAGACACGGGCTTGAAGTTTTCTATAAATTTCAGTTATTTTCGAGGTACGACGTAAACCGGCGGTTCTCAACCTTTTAACACAGTGTCCCCCTCCCTCCTCCTCACATTTCTCGGCATACATACAGTTTTTATTCTACAACAATAAACATCGAGGTGCCTTTTCTACAGAATAATGTCATCGATAAATTTTGATAAGAAACATACATGTTAGTTGAAAACAAATATGTTTTGGAGTCAAAATAAGAAAGATTGTTTTTTTAATGTATTTGAAAATGAGCACATTTATCAATCTACACCAGCGTTTCTCAACCTGTGGGGCGCAGAGCGTTTGCAGGGTGGGCGCTAGAAAAACCAAAGAGCAAGTAGTGATGCATGTTTATTAACAAATCATCTTACTTATTCTCATTTTGACTCAAAAATATATCCATTTTCGCTTAAAATGTTCATTAAAACTTTAACGTTATTTTGTAGAAAATTAGACTCAATGTTCGTTGTTAAAGATTAAAAAACTGGATGTATGCTTAAAAATGTGAGGGGAGGGCGTTCCCCGTAAGTTAGCCTTTGTTGGGGGGGGGGGCTCGACGTTAAAAGGTTGAGGACCGCTGATCTACTTATTCTACTTGTTACTTAAATTAATTTAAGCAATCGCCGGCGTGGACAAGTAACAGAACTTTGGTAGATGGCTGAAGCTTGAAGGTCAGGAGTACTGCAGTCTACTTTACGGCTGCCGATCTAACGTTTTGGAGTTTTGGGGTGGCTTTCTCCAGATGTAACGTGAATACGAGTTAGAATGCCTTTAAACGTTCCCCTTCGCCCAAGGCATCTCTCTCGTAGACAGATAGCCCTCGTCTAGATTTTTCACAACCAAAAAATTAATTACTAAAACTATGTTATCAGTAATTTTACATTTCAGTTTCGAAATTAATGTTTTTACTTGCTTCTACTCGTAGGAGAATATTGACATTTGCATTGATATGTTACGACTATTAGAGAAGGTATAATCTTAATTCAAACATGCTTAACAACTGTCCAGCGTGAATTTTAGGCACATGCCTCTACTGCAAGTAAAACTTTGAGGCTCTCTTGGTTCAGTCTCCACTCTGTCATTGTCATACACACCTGCAGAATCCACCTCCTTTTACTCGTCTTTTCAACGGGAAGTCTGTAGAATGTTTTGCATTGCATTAGTGCAACGCGGCAAGTAGCCGTGTCAGAGTGGCTCCAACAGTCATCGGTGGATGACGCACACGATCCGAGTGGAGACTGTTCAACCCCTCCACCACGATAAGGTGGAGCCTCGTCGGAGGGGACCCCCCCCCCGAGGAAAAGAGCTGGCAACAAATAAAGGAAGACAACGTATGCTAACTAAAACTGGGGTCTACCCTTTTTAAACGGAACATTCTTGTACTATCAGAGGGTTGGATGAGTTCAAATCTGTTAGAATAGTAGTAAACGGAAAGACCTAAACAGCAGGGGGAAAATAAGCTGACTGTCGTGTCCACTTGTCAACTTTTAATGGGCTCCTATGAAGTGGGGAAAAGTTTTCTTTCGGTTGATAATTTATTTTTAAAATGGGAAATACTTTTTCAAGGATCATGGAAGGGTGTCGTCTTTTTGCCCGAAAGGGTTCGACCAGCTCTTTCCCTCTCCCTTAACCAGGCCTCGCAGTCGGTCCTATTTTTTCAAAAATTCCTACCTTCATCAAAGTTTTATGTATATAGCCAAGTATTTTAATGATTTGATAGGCGAAACCTTAACATCTAAAAGAACATTTAACAACTGTTGAAGGACCAGAACATTTTACTCTATTATTTACACAGGTAGGATTTTTAAAAAGTAGGACAGACTGCGAGGCTTGCTGAAAAGACACCCGTCAAGGGTTGATCAAAATCGTTCGATCTCTGCTGCTACTTTCTTTACGCTTAATACGATCGGATACTGGGACGTTGTTTCAAAAGTAATTGAAAGCAATCCTGCTGAACTATGTCATGGTATTATGGAAGCAGACTAACAGCCGTTCGATGAACAATGAAAACTGCAAACACGTTTCGATTTCTGTAGGATTGGGGAGTGAGATGGTGTAGATTTTTAGAACAAGACTGTACAACTCGCCTGTTACTGCCCCATGGACTGTTTTCTAAGGAAAAATAAATCTTGCGAGCCAATGGGAATGCTTCAGGTGAAAAGCTCACAAGAAATTTCGAAATAGGGAGATACGGCTTGATTTTCAATGCTAATTTCAAAAAGAAATATGAGTCTCCAAATATTAACTTTGTAAATACGCAAGCTGTATTGTGTGTTTAAAATAATGAGGCATTCGTGCATGAATGGAGAGCAGGTGTTCGAACGATTTTGGATCAACCCTTAAAGAGGAACTGACGCTTCTCTCCTCCGAAACACTTTGTCATCCGTTTTACGGCTATTTTGATTTCGATATTCATCCCTTCCCCAACTTTTAATTCTTTCAAAAGATACGCAGATGACAACCCACTGACGAAGCTATTCCGGCCCAGGGCTTGACTTTGTCAGCAGACTTAAATTTTTTAATAAATATTTTGTCTAGGCACTCCAAAAGCCAAACAAATCGATTTTTTTATCATCGTAGATTAAGAATTCCGCACGCCGAAAAAAAAGAAATAAACTTCACGAAACTTGTTCAGTTACTTGTTCATTTGTGTTCAGTTAAAAAGTGATCACCAGGCTCCTCCACCCCTACACCTGGACCTTTTCCCCTCCTTTCGAATCTCGGTCGTCGAACTTTATAGATTATTACTTATACTATTCAAACATAATCCAATAAATCTCCATACAAATGGCGAAAATCATGACTCTGCAAAACTTGTTTTCACTTCCAGAAAAAGAAAAAAATTGTATTTTTCGCTCTATCTCTATTTGTATGGAGATGCTTGATCCACACTGTGGATTGGACCCTCCCTCCTCCAAGCAGGTATCCTCGATTTCGTATCGGCAAAGTGCCTCTTTGTTTAACTATTTTTTAAGCTTTGTCCTCGAACCCTGATGATAATGACCCCCCGAAAGGTTTTTTTTTTTTTTTTAAACGTCCCTTTTTAAAAATAGGTTTGTGGGTTCATTAACAATGAACTAAACAATTTTCAAATATTGACTTGAACACGTTACAATTAGATATCAACCCATTATTCTTATCATTTGTGGGCTACTTAACACTTCCCACTCATAAAAAGCACCCACCCCCCTCCAAAATAAATAAATAAAATAAACGAGCCAGTCTTTATAAGTGCGCACAATAATGGAGACTCGCAAAATAAGCGAGTGACGAAGCCATGTCACAGAACTTTATTTCCAAACAGGGTTATTACATCAGAACAATGGGCACAGAACGCATTTCACAGTAGGACTCAACTGCCAGACTGACCAGTGACTTCCGACTGAGATACTAGGGATGCTTCAAGAAAGGACTCGAACCTTATTTAGAATGAGGCCTCAATTGCGGACACCCTCCCTCCCACAGCTCTTGAATTTGCATTGGGGGAATACGCAGATGGTAACACCGTCACCAGACCGTCGCGCAGACCAAACCTGGTATAATCCAGCCAGTTGCCTTGACACTCATAAAAAATGGCCACGTACGTTGACTGTGGTGAAACAGACCTTCAAGTCTCACCCCGAAATTTGGGGACAGTGTAAGAATAGGAAGCATGACCACGCTGCAGATGAAGGAAGCAGGAGCACAGATGAAGCAGAGCAGCATGTGCGGTTGCACTTTTCACCCGAACAGAAAAACAAGAGCCGTACCACCAGGACAGACACCCCCACCCTCCCTCCCTTGTCTAACAACACTACGAACTGAACTTCTTTGTGTGTACTGAATGTATGTAGTGAATGTGTGTGTGAGTACTGAATATGTGTGTGGGTACTGAATGAATGTGTACGCATGTATAGAACTTGAAAAATTGAGTAAATTATTGACTATTGACTACGTATCAGATTGGATCGAAACTATTAAAACTATTGACTGAGCGAATGACTATTGACTACAGTATTAAAAAGGATCCAAATTTATTAAAACTATTGACGATTACAAATTACAAGACTATTTCAAGACTATTATAATGTATGGGAAAATTTTGAAAAAAAGCAGAAAGTTTGTTATGTGTAGGACTACTTAATGGCAATTTAGATATTTACAGGAAGGCCGCCAATAAATCAATGAAACTCGGACGAATTCTTGCTTGCAAATGGCTGTTACTATAATTCAATAGTGTTATTTTCGAGGTACAGTCTTATTCTCTCAGAATTATCCCAAATTAATAATATCCCATGAAAAGTGATGCGTTTTTGAATATTTAACAATTCAGCTCTTGAAAACAAATGTCAAATCCTTGGTGAAATAAACTTTGTTTCCAATAATTTCAATGGTTCAGTACATTTGAATTATTGTTATGAACCCCCCCTTCCCGAAGATATTTATTTCGCATTTTTTCCCGATATTAATCTCATATGCAGTTCTAAAAATGACCAGAAAGGGGGAAAAGGGGGCGCAAATAACAGTATCTTTTAAGCCCCGCAATCTGCAAGCTAGTTTCGTCCCAGTTCAACTGTGACTTAGTAACATACACACTTAATATATCACTTAAAATATAATGTAGCTAATATAATACTCAAAATATAATATACTTAATATAATATTAATATAGATAATTCAAAGAACTTTTAAAATAATTTTGAAGCCTAATAGTTTATGTAAAAGTAAAAGCTTTACAATTTAGCGAGCCTAATGTTAAAAATAAGAAATAAATCAAATTTCGAAAACAATTTTGAATTATCCCAAAACATTTAAATCGCCAAATATTTTAACAAAAATTTCAAATTGAAAACTGTCTACTTTATAATGTTTTGTTCTATGAAATTCTGCATCTAAGGGAACAGAACTTGTTGACGCCTAGCAACGATCAATTATGACGTTATAATTTTTAATTCATAAAACCGTTGTGGCAACACTGGTTTTAAGTATAAAAGATTGAATTTCGGCACAATTCGGTGTAATTAACCAACGTCTTATTTCGGAGCGTATTATTGTTAAAAATGTCGTTAATAAATTTCGTTTCTACTTTAATAGTTGTTGTAATTTAAATACAGTCCACAAATCGGCCAAAATAGAATTAAACCGCAAGCATCATCTGCTACGGAGTAATATATAATGAGTTTAATCTTCACAAATATCATATAAACTTTTTTCAGGAAACAAAAATGTGTATTTAACTTTTTATAAACTTTGATTTGACGATTTCCGTCAGTTTAGATTGTTAAAAAGGGCCATAAAGGCTACTATTTTGAAACCTGAAGGCTACTATCAGGCTATTGTTTTGTATCCTAAAGGCTACTAAAGCAACTATTTCTGTGGCTGTGCTGTATTGGGCTCCCTGCACTGACACAGTTAACACCCCCCTCCTTCTCTTCTGTGTTCGTGTTGCAGCAGAAGACTGGTTATTATATTGACGACTGGACTATGTTTTTAGTAGCTGTATAGGTATTATTAGCGATAAATGACTGTGAGAACACCGATGTGTAGAACGTGACATGTATCAGGTGCGGTCGTTGCACACGGCCCATGTGAGCGGGCATATTGAATTAAAAAAATATATACAGTAGAACGTCGATCATCGTTTTTCATGGGGAGGGTAGAAAAAAACGATGAATGCGGGAAAACGACAAATGCGGGTTAAAGTCAAAATACGAAGAAAACAATGCTTATGCATACACGCAACGACTGTACACCAACAAGTACTAATTCTTACAAAATTGTAAAACAAATAAATCGAATATGAAAATTATAAGTGATATTTATTTTTAAAAATCATAATATTATGTTAAATTTTTCAGCATTTTTTAAGTTCAACAGCAAATCTTCAAGATTTACAATACTCTTCTGGTCCTTTTCTGCGATTACATGTTTATATAAAAAAAGTCCATAAAGTTTCAAATCCGTTATTTCTTCAGAGATGCTTCGTAATAGTGTGGCTCAGCCTCATCGGCATGAAAAATATCCACTGCTTCGCCATTATTTTAATTTTTTTTCATAATCGCACATTTCTTCCATATTTAGGTACCGCATGCCACAACGTCTTGATTAATGGATATATAATCATTAAATTTCACAGTATGCATACCCTCTGCTACAAGCCACCACTGTTCATCTGATTATCATCAAACCAAGAAATTATACTAAGAAGCAATTAAAGTTTGTATGCCATATGGATTCACTTAATCTTCAAATTCATTTTGGTCAGGTGAAAAATTTTACAACGATGAACACGGGAAAGTCACTTTTTGACGAACGATAAATGCGGGTTTCTTTAACATCATGTAAATACAATTTGTGCAGGGACATAGAAATAAAACGATCAATACGGGAAAACGATGAATGCGGGAACGATAGATCGGCTTTCCAAAGTATATGATTATGGACAAACTATTGAGCTTTCATTCAGCTGGTTGCCGAAAGCGAGCAGCCTGTAGGTTGCACATTTTTTTTTTTAAAGCGGCCCGTTGGGGGACCAGGTGGTCGCCATAGGCGGGTAGCCCGTAGGTTGCACTTTTTGGTCGCGAAGAGGCTGCCTGCGGACCAGCTGGTCGCCGGATGCGGCCACTCACCGAAGCGTGTAAAAGCGGCCCGTACGTTGCATAGGCTGGCCGTGAAGCAGTCGGACCAGCTGGTTGCCGAAGGCAGACGGCCGATAGGTGGCAAAGTTCGGTTGCAAAGAGGCCTGTGTGCCGTAGGTTGACTAAGCCATTGGCGAAGCTGCCCGTGTGCTCTAAGTTGCACATTTTTGCCACGAAGTGGCCATCGATGGCAAAACTTGTTGCCGACGGCGGCTTGTAAGTAAATACTTTGTAAAAGTAAGATTACAGCCTACTGCTACTGGATTAGCAACAAGGTACTAAGTTAATTATATTCCTAAAGATTCCTGTCTTTGTTTGAATTTTATGTAATGGAGATCTTGTTGTTTTGAAGCTATTTAAAAAAAATATTTTACAGCATAAGGTGCTTTGCTTAACAGGTTTTTATAATCTCATGTGTGTTCACGTGTATATGATATTTTTCTTTATAGTAGCAAATTGTGTTCATTTTAAAGTTGTTAGCAAACCATTGACATATTTTCCTGTTAATATTTAAATAAATAATTGCTATATGCAATACGTCCATTTTTTGTGTGTGTTTACATGTTTTCACGCATGCCAAGTTCTCACTCAGCTGAGGCAATTCCGACTAAGATGTGGGGTCATTACTTTCGCGTTTGGTGCTCTGCGATACATAATTTTCACAACGCAATGCCATTTTCTTTAATCTGGTAAATTTCATAATTGTCAACATGGCACGAATGCGAAGTGTCTGGAATTGTTTGGAACACTTGTGTTAGTACAAAATCGTGCAGATTGGTAGCACTGCTTCTTCTGCATTTAACATCAAGTGTTTGCAGTTACATGACAATATTTTCAAAATGTCCCCCTTTCTTCACAATTAAATGTTGGAAACTCGGAATGACATTACCAGACTTTCTGCAGTTTCTCTCTTCTGGAACGGATACACTCTCCTGACGCACTGAGCCCCACCTGGCCAAGTGGATAAGGCACTGAACATGGTTAACGCCTGAAGTGTGAAGGTTCCACAGTCAGGCCCAATGTGCAACTGTGTATCAAAAGGGCTAGAGTTGTGGGTGTTATTCTCCAGATGTAATGTGAATACGCATTTGAACCCCCCCCCCCGTAGTTTAGCTGAACAAGGAGTCCCCTCCCGTTGGCAGGAGTATCCCGTTGCTCTTCGTGTAGTCTTGCCATAATACTGGAACAACGCTGCAACTTTGTTAGCAAGGTAGGATTTTGGCAGTAACAACATCCTTCAAATGGGCCCCAAAGAAAAAATAAATCACATAGATTTAAATCCAGCGAGTAAGATGGTCAATTCAGATCCTTCTGGTTGCATACAAGTAATCAAGGCAATATCGTGGTTGTCAAAGGACTGCCCGATGTTTCAGTTTTATCTGTCAATAACATTTTATGCTAATATAATAAAGTAATCCAAAAAAAAGTTCCATGTACTAGACATTCGTCCACTGCTAGAATATTATTTTTTTTCAAATTCATTTTTAAAAACCGATATTCCTTTTCGGATTACCTTGTAATTTCTTCTCTCTCTCTCTTCTTTCCCAATCTCTTTGAACATTTATTCTCTCTGGTATTCTGACTGTTTTCTTCTTCTGAATGGCAACTTGCTTTGTGTTTATTTTCTTTCCTGTGTCAATGACTGAGCTTTTGAGATAGGGTGGACATTTTGTAATACACAAAATGATCATAGTGTACTTTTTATGTGTGTTTTGTTTGAAAAATTCTTAGCTAATTTTGACTTAAAATTGCGTTCAGTCTTAACCATCAACTTTTCTTTTTCATTTTCACTGAACAAGATTCTAATCCTTAGTTTCTTTTAATAGCCCTGCAAAATTGGGTATTAATTTATGCTACACATCAAGTTTTCTATGAAAATTTCCTTTTCTTTAATTATTTGTTTAAAACTTATTTATTTATTTTCTTACAGATTTTACATTCAAGGTTGTTGGATGTTTGAAATGTAGCAGGATTTGAATACAGGTGAGAAGTGTATTGTTAAAAAACGCGATATGTGCACTGTGGAAGTCCCAGAGCAAGGAAACCTGAAAGTACATCTTCGTACTCGCACAGGCGAAAAGATTTATGTGTGTGACACATGTCAGAAGAGATTCTCTCAGAAGGTACACTTGAATGCACATCTTCGTACCCACACAAAAGAAAAACCTTATGTGTGTGACATATGTAAGAAGGGATTTTCCCAAAATCATCACTTGAGTACACATCTTCGTACTCACACAGGAGAAAAACCTTATGTGTGTGAAATATGTCAGAAAGGATTCTCTCGAAAGCAAGACTGCAATACACATCTTCGTATCCACACAAAAGAGAAACCTTATGTGTGTGACATATGTAAAAAAGCTTTTTGTCAAAGAGAAACATTGACTAAACATCTTCGTACTCACACAGGTGAAAAACCTTATGTGTGTGACATATGTAAGAAGGGATTTTCCCAAAATCATCACTTGAGTACACATCTTCGTACTCACACAGGAGAAAAACCTTATGTGTGTGAAATATGTCAGAAAGGATTCTCTCGAAAGCAAGACTGCAATACACATCTTCGTATCCACACAAAAGAGAAACCTTATGTGTGTGACATATGTAAAAGAGCTTTTTGTCAAAGAGAAACATTGACTAAACATCTTCGTACTCACACAGGTGAAAAACCTTATGTGTGTGACATATGTAAAAAAGCTTTTTGTCAAAGAGAAACATTGACTAAACATCTTCGTACTCACACAGGTGAAAAACCTTATGTGTGTGACATATGTAAGAAGGGATTTTCCCAAAATCATCACTTGAGTACACATCTTCGTTCTCACACAGGAGAAAAACCTTATGTGTGTGAAATATGTCAGAAAGGATTCTCTCGAAAGCAAGACTGCAATACACATCTTCGTATCCACACAAAAGAGAAACCTTATGTGTGTGACATATGTAAAAAAGCTTTTTGTCAAAGAGAAACATTGACTAAACATCTTCGTACTCACACAGGTGAAAAACCTTATGTGTGTGACATATGTAAAAAAGCTTTTTGTCAAAGAGAAACATTGACTAAACATCTTCGTACTCACACAGGTGAAAAACCTTATGCGTGTACCTTGTGTAAAAAAGCTTTCTGTCAAAGAGCTACATTGAATAAACATCTTCGTACTCATACAGGAGAAAAAATTTATGTGTGTGACATGTGTCAGAAAAAATTCTCTCAGAAGGTACACTTGAATGCACATCTTCGTACCCACACAAAAGAGAAACCTTATGTGTGTGACACATGTAAAAAAGCTTTTTCTCGAAGAGAAACATTGACTATACATCTTCGTACTCACACAGGTGAAAAACCTTATGCGTGTACCTTGTGTAAAAAAGCTTTCTGTCAAAGAGCTACATTGAATAAACATCTTCGTACTCATACAGGAGAAAAACCTTATGTGTGTGACATGTGTCAGAAAGGATTTTCTGAAAAGAAAGACTGCAAGAGACATCTTCGTACTCACACAGGAGAAAAACCTTATGTGTGTGACATATGTCAGAAAGGATTTTCTGAAAACAAAGACTGCAAGAGACATCTTCGTACTCACACAGGAGAAAAACCTTATGTGTGTGACATATGTCAGAAAGGATTTTCTGAAATGAAAGACTGCAAGAGACATCTTCGTACTCACACAGGAGAAAAACCTTATGTGTGTGACATATGTCAGAAAAGATTCTCTCAGAAGGTAAACTTGAATGCACATCTTCGTACCCACACAAAAGAAAAGCCTTATGTGTGTGACATATGTACGAAAGGATTCTCTCGAAGAGAAGCATTGACTAAACATCTTCCTACTCACACAGGTGAAAAACCTTATGCGTGTACCTTGTGTAAAAAAGCTTTCTGTCATAGAGTTACATTGACTAAACATCTTCGTACTCATACAGGAGAAAAACCTTATGTGTGTGACATATGTCAGAAAAAATTCTCTCAGAAGGTACACTTGAATGCACATCTTCGTACCCACACAAAAGAAAAGCCTTATGTGTGTGACATATGTTGGAAAAGATTCTCTCAGAAGGTACACTTGAATGAACATCTTCGTATCCACACAAAAGAAAAACCTTATGCATGTGACATATGTCAAAAAGCTTTTTGTCAAAAAGGAACATTGACTAAACATCTTCGTACTCATACAGGAGAAAAACCTTATGTGTGTGACATATGTCAGAAAAAAATTCTCTCAGAAGGTACACTTGAATGCACATCTTCGTACCCACACAAAAGAAAAGCCTTATGTGTGTGACATATGTCAGAAAAAATTCTCTCAGAAGGTACACTTGAATGCACATCTTCGTACCCACACAAAAGAAAAGCCTTATGTGTGTGACATATGTCAGAAAAGATTCTCTCAGAAGGTACACTTGAATGAACATCGTCGTATCCACACAAAAGAAAAACCTTATGCATGTGACATATGTCAAAAAGCTTTTTGTCAAAAAGGAACATTGACTAAACATCTGAGTACTCACACAGAAAAAAGAAGTTAAGGGCCGACTTAAACACAAAATGCTGTGTGTGCTGAAAATATTGAAATATTAAATGTAAAAATAGTTTTTAGTGCCTGCTCATAATTCTTATATTTTTAAATGATTTATTCTAGAACCCATTTTTTAAGACTTTTTCAAACTTCAATAGGCGTTACTGTTCTGTACTTGCATGAAAAACCAAACTCCTTAAAATTTTTTTAAACTCAGTTTATTGTTATGTCAAATAGAAAATAAGACACAATTATTAGCGACAACAAAACTTCTTTGATTTTATATTCATAGAAAATTTATTTCAATTTGAATATATTAAGATATGAACTAAACATGTGATAGTGACTATGACGCCCTATCTACAATTGTTCACTTCTGTAACAGCAATGGAGGGAAGGGCTTGGGGCCACTCTCTTTGCTGTACTTTGAAGCAACATTTTATTTGTTGAAGAAAGGTTATTGATACATCCAATCAGCTCAATTGCATTTAAAATTACATAAATTTTTTAGTTTTAATCACATTATTTTTCTATATTTTACATTTAGGCAGCCCTGTCAAAATCGCATGTGTGCAACTGCACTGTTCGCATTCGCTGTAGGCCGGCCCTGAAAAAGCCTTATGTGTGATTTAAAAGAATTCTCTTGTAAGGAAAACTGCTACAGACATCTTTGTCACACAAGTGAAAAACCTTATGTGTGGGATATGTGTAAGATAAAATTCCCTCAGGAGGTACACTTGAATACGCATCTTTTTAGCCCCCGAGAAAAACTTTGTTGGTTTGACACATGCGAGAAGGGATTCTCCGATAAGCAACACTTGAATGCACATCTTCGTACCCACGCAAGGGTAAACCTTAGGTATGCGTCATATGTAAGAAGTCTTTTCTTTTAAAAAAAAATACTGAATAGGCATGTTTATGTTCATGAAAGAATGAAACCTCATGTATGTGTCAGAAGATCCGTAGCCAGGAAGGTGAATTTGGGACAGTGCTTGCTCCCTTGAAAAAATGTTTGCTCTTTTTGAAAAAAAATTTCTTTCTTCGAAATTTGCAGAATGGATAGAATAGTGATTGAAAATATTTAGAAAAGTTTAATTAAAATATATTTTAGATTTTTAATCCTCCTTTACAATCACTTAGGTTTCTAGCTACATTATACCTATCGCACATCTACCATTGTCTCTACATAAATCAGCATTTACAATGGAAAAGAGACTGGGGAAAAAAAACCAGAAATTTTGACCCAGATTCCAAAGTGACGTATTTAAACAGAAAAAAACTTACGGCAGAAATCTTCTGTAAATGGAGGAAATGATCGCAGGGCACGAACAACAGTATGCTTGGATTCAGAAGTGATAGTTCTAAACAACACTGGACCCGCCTTATTTTGTCGCTGAATTATATCATAGTTACTACCCTCATAGTCATTCTGTCTCTTTTTTGTTCTTTGTATGAAGATCTGCGACATACACGACCACTAAAATAATGTGTTCGAATTTCACATCCATTTTAATTGTCTCAAAATATTATACCTTTTTGCTAAAAACACTTACATCTCCAAGCAAATGGCAAGTTATAATGTGATGCAATATTCAAATTTTATGAAGAAAATGATGTTTTTATGAAACTAACCAAGGGGTCTTGCACTCCTAGACTGCTTTGGAGCTTCATGTTTTTAGAAACTATGCATTGAGCATTCCGTTTTAAATAGTATATATGTATTTTAAAAACTCTCGAATTATGCCTGTGCAAAATTGGGATAGCTTGACCTGAATCTTGTTCAGTCATTTTGCAGCTGCTCTTGGACATATATGTTCAAGGATATTGTTTTTTACTTGTCTTTGTCCAAAAAAAAGAAAAACGTTGAAAACTTGCATTGAAATTTAGTTCAGGAACACGTGAATAATATTGTGCTGGATAAATCTGTCCACATATTTCAAATTAAAAAAAAAAAACAACTTTTCATGTTAAGCTACAGCATATATTTGGTTAGATTTAGTGTAACCCTTGTCTTTTCTTTAAAAATATGTAACATGTATAATTTTTTGATGGATTAAAGTAGAATTTTGCAAGTTTCAGCTGGTCTGTTTTTAAGGTCAAAGCAGTTACGGACACAAAGGGTTAAATTTGCATCTTTTTCGCTGTTGTCAATTTTAAACATTTAAAAATAAAATTACTTCTTCTTATCCTTTTTATTTAGATGGGTTCTTTTTTTATTAAATCGCCTTTTTATTTATATCAGTAGTTATTTGTCAAAAGCCTTGTTTCCTTTGAAATTTAGATATTGGCTTCAAAAACTCTTGACTTCTCGACTCTTGACTCAAAAACTCTTGACTTAAAAACTCTGCAACTGCTACTTACCATGATTGCGAAAATTTAAGATTTTTGCCGTGACCTGAATAGTTTTTTCTTCCAGCTTATAAAAATCTCGCAGCATTTTTTTTTTCTGCCAGCTTTATAGTCTTATTTCGAGCCCTGCTTCGCAGTATACTACTTTTATCAAAAGTATAACAAATTCACTTAGTATCCATATTAGAATAAGACTTATATACACGTTCTTTTAATTCTCCATTGTTATTGGTATCTGTGCACTTTTATTACCACTTGAGTGCTAAATATCTGACAAGGGTTTTTGTCTACCCTACAAAGCGGCAAGGTTATTAACATGTTAAAAGTAGCCAAAAATTGGTCATTTATGTCAATTGATCACCAAGTTCGTGCCAAAAAATAATTTCCCATAACTGAATCTAGCTTCACGATATCTTCTATATTTGGCGAGAAATTCCCAAAACCCTACTCTTTATTATTAGATGAATTATAGTTATAATATGCCTGACAAAGATTCTAGAACAGTTTTAATAGGCGATTTTAATTCCAAAGAAGTGTTTTATGGAACAAGGAAGACATATCGGTACACTCATAGGAGCACCCACGGAGGGGGGCAATGGGTTTTAAAGCCCTCACCTCTTCCCCCCCCCAAAAAAAATGCTAGGGATTTGTCACCAGATATAACGTGAATACGCGTTAGAACCCCTTAGAAAGATCTCCTGCCGAGGCACCCACCCAATCCTCGGCAGATCGCCTTAGTGTAGCGTTGCCATAATCACATGCACAGAATCACAACCCAATTTTAACTTCCATCTTCAAAGATTCCATTTTAATAAAATGTGCTAGCAGCAGGGGCGTAGCCAAGGGGGGTTAGGGGGGTCATAACCCCCCCATGAGGAATTTTTTGCATACAAAATGTATATTCTTCTCTACATTATCACACACACGTATACATATATATGAGTTGTAGTAGTCGTAAACCCCCCATGAAAAATTTCTGGCTACGCCCCTGGCTAGCAGCCTTACCCTATAGACTTAGGATTGCTTTACAGTTCGCCTAACCTAAGGGGCGCCCCACATGGGCGGCGCGGCCCTGTCCCCAGGATCTGTGCATTGTTTTTCACAGTAACAGTCTTCGTGCTTGGCTGGTGGACATCGTAGCCGTGGCATTCATGCGTTTAGACTTCTACGTCTACGTGTTTGTCTCTTGGCAATTTACAAGGGCGAGTCAAATGAAAGTGAGCCAACCCCCCCTGCACAAGAACGGTTCGGTCCATCATCTGCGACGCACACGCATAGCACAGAGACATCCCTCATTTACGAAAGTGTGAGCTTAAACTTCTTTAACTCGCTCATACATTGGGTTGAAGACGGTAGCATGACATAATGGACGCTCGAAAAGAGGAACAGCGTGGTGTTCTCAGGTTTTTGACAGCTGAAGGTGTTTCCCAACAAGAAATGAGTCGCCGTATGACTGCCGTGTACGGTGAACATTGCATCTCATTGGCCACCGTGAAGCGTTGGAGCAAACGGTTCAGAGAAGGACATGAAAGTTGCAAAGACGGTCCAAGACTGGGCCAAAGCCACCTCGCAATCATCCCATGACACAATTGCACATCGCACATGCACAGGTTGTGTAGCTGATTCAACAAAGCCATACAGCCCAGATTAGTTAACATGCGACTTTCACATTTTCGAGAAACTGAAAAAACATCCCAAGGGTATCAGATTCGTGTCGGACGCCGCCGTGGAGGAGTCAGTTACAGACTTTTTGAATCAGCAGCCTACGGTGTTTTATGAGACGGGAATCATGCGGCTCGTTTGTCAATGGGACAAAAGTCTCAATGTTCATGGAGACTACTTTTAAATAAAGTACTCTGTCATATATTCGCATTGGCTTACATTCATTTGACTCGCCCTCGTATTTTTGCAGTGGTGAATCCAGCCGTGTTTTCATTTGAAAAGCGCCCACCCATTGGGCATTACTTAAGCGAGTAAGATGTGGGCCGAAACTCTTTGTACTCAAAAAACGGCGACTGGCACCGGCTTCTACTTCTAGGGGCTGTATTTCTGTGCAGGTGTTGTTCTGTAGTTGCTGTACTTTGAAAATTTTATTTCCGAAGCTTGTGTGCTTGGAGACATTGGACTCGAAGGTTAGGATCTCTTTAGGGCTTGTCCTACTCCACGCCGATCGCCTAAGCGTAAGGTCGTGGGTTCGATTACCCACTCCATAAATTTCCCTTCTCTTTGTGCTAGTAAAAGATCCTTGTGTTGTCTACTTCACTCGACGAAGAATTCAAAACAGGTTCTTGAAATCAAGCTCACGTCCGAAAACAAACGTTCCAAATACAACTACAACTTGTGTGCTTGTTTCAAAAGAACCCGCTTAAACATCATAGCAACAAATTAACCCATTTGTGCCTGGATATTTTTGCAACTTTCTTCGATTTTTACTGATAATAGAAAAAATAGATAAATTTTTGACGTCAACTTCTTGAACAAGGGATGATTTCTTTTAAAATCATTATGCATAAAAATCGAAATATCAACATCCTACTTGGTCATGTTAGAATATTTTGTAGAGTTGAGGCTCAATACTCATGAATAAAGGCTAGGAAAAATAAATAACGCTTTCGACTAATAGCGAAAATGCCGTCCCAAAAAAGGGACGCTAGGCATAAATGGGTTAACACAATGACAGTTTTCACTACCGCAGAGAAAGGGAATTTTACTGATCACCAGAGTTCGAATTGACGGGGGGGGGGGGATGCCGGGGATCGTCCCCGGCCGAATAATGCGATATCCCTGGGCAGAAAAATATTAATTGATCCCTGCCAGGAATACTATTTATCCCCTGCTGGAGAAATGTTAAATGAATCTCTCTACAAGTTCAACAGTACCTAACGATATTAAGTATTGAGAATAGAAATTCTTCTTTTGTTTACTAGACAATGGAGCAAGTTACAAACATCCCTTTGAAATAGATACACATGCCTGATGCCACTTCTCATTCTGCAGCTGAGGTCAGATTTCAGAGGAAGACTGCGAAATGAACGAACAAGCACTATCACGGAAGGTCATGGCATGTGTAGGATGAGTGAGGTGTACACACTCCTGTTACTTACATTTGTCCTGCTCCCTGCCTCGAAAGTGGGCTGAGTGTAAACGAGGCATCAGTCACTTCCCAAACACGTTGGCGACTGCATTTGTCATGTAATTCCTAATACAGTAGAAACTCTCCGTTAAACAAAGTCGGTTTCTTCTTCACATTTTTTTTTTCATCAGAAAATTACTTTTTGAAGGGTATTCTGAATTTAATTCTGTTTCAATAATTGAGTTTTGGAAAACTGTCAATATCCAAGACTGCGTTTATATGATCGGTGACGCGTGAGAATCTATGCCGCAATCAACACTAAGACGAAGTTGGCGAAAACTTTTGCCGAATTTTTCAACTGGCTCAGATGAAAATACTACAGACATTGTGAAAGACAGTGTTACTGAGTTTTCAAGCCTTTAGCACAATGAAAGGTTTTGAAAATTGTGGGGATAGAGAAATCACAGATTGGTTGAATTGTGACGTGGAAGATGCAGGCTTCCAGTTGCTCAATGAAGAGGAATTAATAGCAGAAGTCCGAAAATCTCCAAAAGAAGATGATGATGAAGATGAGAATGATTCTCGAGTAAATAAGATCAGTAAAAATGATGCTTTTGAGAGTTTCTCAAAAGGCCTTCTTTGGTTGGCACAACAGGAGCAGTGTGATTCCACTGAAATCATGCTTTTAAGTAAACTTCGGGATAGAGCTGCTGTACGGCAAAGGATGGCCAGATACACCAGATGAAGATTCCATTTAAACCATTGTAAGTTTTTGTTTCAGAAATAAATTTATTTTCATTTATAATTTTAGTTTTTTTAACAGTTAAAATAGTCATAATAACAGTTCAATGACGATACTACATATTAAACTAGATCATTATGGATGAATTCTCGATTATCCGAAAATTTCGATTATCCGAAGTAGGTTGGGTCCCAATTACTTCGGATAATCGAGGTTCTACTATATTAATTATGTGGTGAGTGGAGCATTTACATCTTTCCTCCTGTTTCTTTCTTTTTTTTCCTTTCTAAATGTCCCCTCCTGGAGAATGTTTTCTTTCAAACGTCCCTCCCTGGCGAAAATGCACAATTCGCACCCTGCGGATCACAGGACCCAACTCGAACAACCAGGGGACGAGCGGGATTCGTACGCTCAAGCGATGAGCGTACAGGTGTGTACGATGAGAGAACGGGGCAGGCATGTTGTTCTGTGTGACTGCTGTTGTAGTCTGGTAAATGCAAATCCACTGACCAATGTGTAGCGCAGTGGTTAAAGCCACTGACATTGGTTGATGGCTCGAGTGGAGGAACAGGGTTCTGTTCTCTCGCGGGGCCGTCGGTCTAGCCGTCTGAAGTTTTGGGCGGTTTTCTCCAGATGTAACGTGAATACGTTCTAGATACCCAGAAAAGTCCTCCCGCAAGGCATTTGCCCTCCCCCCCTTTGTGTTTGTCCTTTCTTTGACGCGGATTTATAAGCGGTTCCTTGTGACAAGCACACAAATCCGAATACATGTTCCAGCAACAACAGCAGATCAACTGACCGAGCACGCGAACTCGATGTACTTGTTCAATTCGGACTGCTGACACCATTTGCTGTGGATGGAACAAAATGGTAAACAAAAGATCATAGGGCGAGACAGGCTGCCGGTAAGATTTCCATTACACTAATTTAATGTGCAGTTATTGTTCCCTTTCGCATGGTATGCTTATAAAATGTTTAGGGTTTTCTTCTATCGACCGCTTGTGCATTAAAATGGGGGAAAGGTCTCCTTCTGATATAAAGGGGAATTCAATCCCATTTATGGTAAGAGTTAATGCTTCCATCATCTTTCTGATCGGGTGTCATGCCAATTTTTTCACAAGTAAAAGCGAATATTGCCCCATATAGGTTTCCCTTGGCATCAGCCATGATAATTTAGTTTATGAGCGTGTAACATGAATCAGAGTGCACATATTGTAGCTCGAATTATGCTGTGGAATTTCAATATTATTTTGTTGGGGAGAAAAGGGAAACTCAAAACTGTTTATTTTGACAAATAAAATTCATAGACTGTTCTCTTCTTTATTTCTATGTTCCATGAGAAGTTTTTGAAAACTTTGATTAGAATTTGAGATTTCTCCAAAGTATATTTGAAATGTGTGAGATTTTGCTTGCGCATCCAGAAAAAACCACTGATCGAATGAAGTGAAATGGATTGTCATGATTAGTGGATTATACATTATACGCGGCAAAATATTTTCGAAACTTTCAGATTTAGAGGTTTTGTAAAAATTGTGTTAATGTTTGTTCGAGCTCTGAAAATTTTCTGAATGGTATTTTAAGTTAATTTAAATATTGAATAGATTTTGAAGTTTTGTGATAATCATGGAAATGTGTGCTTAAACATTTCTGATAATGGCCTAATGGAATAGAATGAAATTTAATTACACAATTCAACAACTCACACACACAAAAAACAATAGGTGTCTGTTTGGTTAAATTTTCGCATTGAAAAAAAGGAAGTATTTAATTTTTTGAGGGGAGGGATCACTTGAAGACGTCTGGAATGTTTGAAATGATATTAGGTACTATTATAGTTGGCCATTCAATTTAAATAAATGGCATGGATTTTTTAATTTCAAAATTGTTATAGGCCTTCTAAAAGTCGAACAGTAGTTTTTCTCGAGGCACAATGTTAAAATAGATATGATTAATCCAATAATTTCAATTAAAGGCGAGGAGATTGCTGAAGATAAATAAATGACGTTCAATTTTTCGGAATTAAAAATAAATAAGATTTCGAGAAAAATTGTAAAATTTTGTCTGACTAGTACGCGAAAACGACTAAACGAATGAAATGAAATTTTGCAAATTAGAAGATTACTGAATTTAGAACATTGGCTTGAAATTTTCTATAAATTTCAGTTATTTTCGAGGTACGACGTAAGCCGGCGGTTCACAACATTTTAACATAGTGTCCCCCTGCCCCCTCCTCACATTTCTCAGCATACGTACAGTTTTATTCTATAACAATAAACAGTGAATTGCCTTTTCTACAAAATAATGTCATCGATACAGTTCGTGAACAAACATTTTAGTTCAAAACAAGTATATTTTAGAGTCAAAATCGGAATAAGATTTTTTTTAAACATACTGTTGCAGAACACTCTGCTTGTTTCTTGGGTTCTTCGTTCTAAAGTCCAGTTGGTGTAGAAAGTTCTAGTAAAGTGTCACGTGTGAGGATGGAACACAAACTTTATTGGTTCTAGAACTTCGTTGAACAATCAGCTGTACAAAATTCACAGGCACTCACGGCCAATAGCTCGTTTATAACAGTCCACTCACTACAGCAAAGACACAGCAATAAAGAATTTACACTCAGCACTTTAAAAACAGCTTCGAAAACACGAGCGAAAACATCGCTTCTATCACACAGTTCACAGAGCAAAGCACCGTTCTCATCGGCAGCTCTATTCACACACTGACTCGATCGTCAGCCTGGTTCTTTTATACCTTCCGACGTGCATTCCAGAAAACTCGATACCTTTCTAACGAGTCCCCGAACAATTGCGTTTTGGTTACGTCAAACATTGAAATATAGCTGAATCATTAGCCTATTATGTGATTTTAATACAGGAAAACCAACTTGCACGCCCCATTGGGAAAATCGCGCCAGATGACCAAAATGTCGCCACGCTTGGCGACTTTTGGCGAAATATCGCCAAATTGGGCGCCAAAAATAAGTCCGCAAAAGTGAAGTGACCGAAGTCCTAGGACCCATATTTCTCGAGATTTCTAGAACCGCCATAGAAAAACAATGGGGAAACCAAAATCCTCGGTTCTAGTTGACCGATTCTGATGCACCAAAAATCAAAATTTAACTATTTGAAGCGTAGAATACGAATTTTGAACTATTTTATGCCCCAGAACAGCGGGTTGGTCCGAGAATTCGTAACAATACATTATCAATATGGCTCCTTGCTTTTTTGTTTTACTCGCGCGCCCTGCAATCGCTGGCTCGCCCCACCTGCTGGGAACTGCTGACGTAAACTTGAAAAAGTTTTTTTCGCGCATGAAGTTAAATCATGTAGCTAAATCGTATACAGTAGAACCCCTATAACACGGTAGATACGTTCCGTGTTGTACGGGTCCTGAGCTATGCTCCGCACCTGGAGTGTAAACCACGCTGTTCAACCGCTGCACACCTTATTTGAGCCATTTATTTCACTTAAATACTTCTTACTGGATACTACGCGTGCAACAGTGATAACTGATATCCACTTCCTCTCCATTAAATCGGGTTTAAATTCTCAGATTTATTTTCCTAAAACGTTTTCTTTCTCAAGTTGAAATAGAATAAAATTTTAGTCATACAAAAGTTCTTTCAGATACGTTTAATGTGCACCACAATTAGAAAAAGCAGACGATCTCCTTAGTTCATCCAGTTTTTTTGTTTGCAGCGTTATGTTGCGACCCGCGAAAAGCCTGCTTGTGCCCCTATTACTTTGGGATAGGGGATGATTTCTTTTAGTGTTGCCATGATTATGCCTGGATTATGAAACACTTTTAATCTATAGCACTTTAGTGCGTATTTAAAATCTGAAAGTGTTTCAGATCTTCTTGTATTTTTATTTCTATCTTTTCATGCTTCGATACATTTTCTACAAAATTCACTCTAAGCTTGGAAATGTAAGAAAAGATTAAATGAGTTCTTTCTTTTAAAAATACCTCACAGATCAGAGTGGAACAATTTTGAAAATCATGAAAAATAGGTTAGATTAATGATGAAATTCCATTGATAAGACAGATCCAGAGATTCAATTCTTAACTCTATCCTACCAGTGTATGCGTGACTCGTGCACAATTTTAATGATTTCTCTTATTTCAAGAACATTCACATTCCCTTTGATACTTTACGATGATCTGGAACTGAACAATCTGGTAGCGACAAGGCGTGCTAGAATCCATGTTTATCGTAAGAAATTTACTCATTTTACTTCTTACTTATACTATTAGTAGAGCCACCCAATGGCCGAGTAGACGAGACACTGAACATGGGTAGAGGGCTGAAGCGCGAAGGTCTAGGGCTCTCTGTTTCGCTGATGTCCATTTTGAGTTTTGGGGCGTCTTTCTCCAGATGTAACGTGAATACGCCGTAGAACCCCTTAACACATCCTCCGCCCAAGGCATCCCCCCACGTACGCTGAGAGTCCCCGTGTAGCTTTGTCACAAGCAAAGAATAGATTACTAAAAACAGGTTCAGCATTTTTACGTTTCAGTTTCGAAATTCATATTTTCAATGGCTTCTGTGGGTGGACGAAGCTATCAGCTTACCAGAAGAATACTCATAATCGCTTTAATGTTTTACGACTCATTTGCGAGGATATAATCTTAACTTTAAGGCTTGCTTAATAACTGCTTAGGGTGAATTTTAGGCATAGGCCTCCACTACAAGTAACACTTTGAGGCTCTCTTGGTTCAATCTCCACTCTGTCTCATACACACCTGCAGATTCTGCATGTTTTCAAAGGGAAGAATAGACTTTTTTTGCAGTGCACCACTCTGCAACTCGGCAAGTTGCCGTGTCAGATTGGCTCCACCATTCATCGGTGGATGACGCACACGAGACTGTTCAACCCCACCACCACGATAAGGAAGGTGGAGCCTCGTCGGAGGGGACCCCCCACCCCCCGAGGAAAAGAGCTGGCAACAAATGAATCGGTGAGTGCAGATACTAATTCAGTCACAAAAAGGAAATTTTTCAGCAGAGAGAAAAAACTTCATAAGTCCTCCAAATTTTCAAATATTTAAACTTTTTTTTTGCCTCTGTCATAACATGCATTTATGTTTCGGTCATACAAATATTACGTAATTTGGACATCAATTAGGCTAGGAAAATTTAAAATTGGATTCGGACTTATGCTGTTTCTGCACTCAACTGGTTTTTAGTCAGCTGAAAACTTGGAAAAAGGTAATCATTCAAATCAAATCAAAGCAAATCAAATCGCCATTTATTGTCTAACCATATTTATGGTATACAAAAATCAAGAACATGAATTTAGAAGAAAAAAAAGTGCTTTCCTTGCAGAAAATTATGGAGATGAAAATCTAACATTGAAGCTGGAATAACTATTTTTTAGAAAACCACCCCTAGGGCAGGGCAGGTGGCTAATAATAGTGTTAAAATAGATCATTCTCGACCATTGATTCATTGTCGTGTGTCGACCATTGATCATTGTCGCCCATCGTTTGAAAAAGAAGCCCCGTGTCTACGAAACTACTCAACAGACTAACGTCGTTCTTGCCCTCAACACGCATCTTGCCTTTCTAAGCTTATTTTCATCGAAAACGATTTTTCGCATTTTTTTGACTGAAGTGGTTTCTGCACTCACCGATTCAAATAAAGGAAGGCAATAACGTATGCTAACTGAAACTGGGGTCTACCCTGTTTAAACGGAACATTCTTGTACTATCAGAGGGTTGGATGAGTTCAAATCAGTTAGACTAGTAGTAAACGGAAAGACCTAAACAGCAGGGGGAACATAAGCTGACTGTCGTGTCCACTTGCACATTTTAATGGGCTCCTATGAAGTGGGGGAAAAGTTTTTTTTCGGTTCATATGTTATTTTTCAAATGGGAAAAACTTTTTCAAGGACCATGGAAGGGCGTCGTCCTTTTGCCCGAAAGGGTTTGACCAGCTCTTTCCCTCTCCCCGAACCAGGCCTCGCAGTCGGTCCTAATTTTTAAAAAATTCCTACCTTCATCAAGGTTTTATTTATATATCCTAGTATTTTAATGGTTTGGTTGGCGAAACCTTAACATCTAAAAGAACATTTAACAACTGTTGAAGGAGCAGAACATTTTACTCTATTATTTACAGAGTAGGAATTTAAAAAAAAAATAGGGCAGACTGCGAGGCTTGCTTAAAAGACACCCGTCAAGGGTTGAGCAAAATCTTTCGATCTTGGCTGCTGCTCTCTTGTATGCTTAATACGATCAGATACAAGGACGTTGTTTCAATAGTAATTGAAAGCAATCCTGCTAAACTATGTCATAGTATTACGGAAGCAGACTAAAAGCCGTTCGATGAACAACGAAAATTGCAAACACGTTTCGATTTCTGTAGGATTGGGGCGTGAGATGGTGTAGCTTTTTAGAATAAGACTATCCTACTAGTCTGCTACTGCACCATGGACTGCTTTCTAAGGAAGAAGAAATCCAGCGAGCCAATGCCAATGCTTCAGGTGAAAAGGTCACAAGAAATGGCGAAATAGGGAGGTACAGGTTGATTTTCAATGCTAATTTCAAAAAGAAATCAAAGTCTGAATATTAAGTTTCCAAACTCAAAAGCTATATTGCGTGCTTAAAATAATGAGGCATTTATGTATGAATGGATAGCGGGTGTTCGAAAGATTTTGGATCAACCCTTGAAGAGGAACTGACCCTTCTCTCTTCTGAAGCCCTCTGGGGGAAGACCTTCTTTAGGTTTTCACGGGTGTCGCAATCCCGGGGCCCCAGCGATCTTTCGCTCCTCTACTTTCTACCCTCCTCTCTCCTTCTGCTGTTTCCTTCCACTTCTCCCTCGTTGTGGTTTCTTCTCGGGAATTGAGGGCCTCCCTTCAGAAGCTGTGGCCACTCTGTGCCATCAGCTTCTATTGGCGGAAAACTGCCCACGTGTTTGCCGTGCGTGGAGACCCGTGTCCCCGGAAATGGGGATCCTGGTAATTGAGGGGTCTTTTCTCCAACACATTGCTTTGGCCTCGGCTTCGGTTAAACGGGAGGTACACAGCGTTTCCCTGTGTATCAATCGGCTGGTGGTACTGATTTCGATCAACTGCTAGGGATCAAGCAATCGGTAATCTACTGGGCACGTCGTTAAGGGTGGATGCTGCCTAAGGGATGTACTGTGCGCGTATAGACCCGACTAGCACTGGTGTGCAATTGCACACCCCCTCGTTGGGCTCCGTGGTGGGTGGTGCGGTCGGGTCCGAATCTCAATTCCCCCAACATGGATATGAAAAATTCTTCATCTCTCGTCAACGTTCCGCTACCCATTACCAATGATAACACGGATCCTCAAATTTCAAACACTAATGCTCGATTCTTCATTATACACTGTATTGAAGGAGGCTTTAACGAAACATCGGCATTCCTTATACACAAATGCATTACAGCCAATGTAGGTGAAGTAAAAAAAGTCAAAAAACTAAGATCTGGAGACCTTCTAGTAGAAGTGTCCAACAATAGACAAGCGTCAAAAATCAAGAAAATAAAGAACTTTGGGCCAAAATCTGTTACAGTGTTCCCTCATACATCCCTAAACACATCAAGAGGAGTTATATCAGAACCCGACCTTGTACACTGCTCTGAAGCCGAACTATTAGAAAACCTGAGTGAGGACAGCGTGTGCGCTGTCCGTCGAATCACTATTCGTCGCAATAGCCAACTTATTAATACAAAACACATTGTCCTAACCTTTCAGTCTCCCACTATTCCATCCCATATTAAAGCCGGCTATCTATTATGTCCCGTTAGACCATACGTACCAAATCCTATCCGTTGCTTCCAGTGTCAAAAGTTCGGTCATACCAAAACCTCCTATCGTGGATCACCGGCCTGCGCCCGTTGTTATGCCTCTGACCACGACAGTGCCGCCTGCTCTGCAGTTGCAAAATGTGTAAACTGCAAACAGGAACATCCATCGTATTCAAAGTCATGCCCGAAATGGGCATTTGAAAAAGTAATTCAATCACTGCGGGCCTCCCAAAAACTCTCTTATCCTGAAGCCCGTAAAATAGTTGAAAGCCGTACCCCTAAACCTGGTTTGTCTTATGCCGCAGTGACAAAATCAACAAAATCCGTCGCAATTCAAACCGATCCACCGAAACCAATACCTGTTTCTTCTTCTACTTCAACTCCAATAGCTAAACCTGTTTCTAATAAGAATCACTCTACCATAGGAAACCACAAAAACACAACAAAGAAAAGTGCATCTGCAGGCCGTCCACAAATCAAAAAATCCTCAGCTTACAGGTCCTCCATACGAATCCTCCATACCGGTCCTCCATACAGGCTTCTCCATACGAATAGCGAAAAGCGGGACTCTGCAAAACTTGTTTCCACTTCCAGAAAACGAAAAATGTATTTTTCGCTGCTATCTCTATTTGTATGGAGACGCATGATCCACACTGTGGATTGGACCCTCCCTCCTCCAAGCAGGTACCCTCGATTTCATATCGGCATAGTGCCTCTTTGGTTAACCATTTTTTAAGCTTTGCCCTTCAATCCTGATGATAAAGACCCCGAAAGGTTATTTTTTTTTAAACGTCCCTTTTTACTTCCTTGTACGTAGTATAAGGAAGTAATGTGATCCCGAAAAATTTTGGGGCCAAATTTCGACGAAAAAACCGATTTTGACTACCTCAAAATTTAATTTATAGAACTTTTTCGATGCATCTCATCGTAAGCTAGCATGCACGATCCTATAAACGATCCTTTAAACGCGTCTGCAACTCATTTTGACCAGCGGCGAGTCTATTGTGGCCAGTTTTTCCATGCCGTCTGTACGTACGTACGTATGTATGTAACTCGCATATCTCAAAAACTATTGGTCGTAGATTGTTGATATTTGATATTTAGGATTGTTCTATGATCTAGTTGTGCACCTCCTCTTTTGGTCGCAATCGAATGGATAGTTTATGTACAGGGCCGCCCAAAAGATTCGAAATACATTACGCTCTATGGGCCGAAATTCATTAAACTCGCATATCTCAAAAACTATTAAGCGTAGATTGTCGAAACTTCATATTTAGGATTGCTGTAACATCTAGTTGTGCACCTCCTCTTTTGGTTCCATTCGACTGGATAGTTTATTTACAGGACCGCCCAAAATATTCGAAATACATTACGCTCTATGGGCCGAAATTTAATAAACGAGCATATTTCAAAAAATATTAGGCGTGGAATGTAAAAACTTTATATTTAGGATTGTTGTATCATCTACTTGTGCCGCTCCACTTTCGGTTCGATTCGACTGCATATTTTATCTACAGGGCGGCTCAAAAGATTCTAAATACATTACGCTCTATGGGCCGAAAATCATTACAGCGTATTTTAGTGGTATTGGGCTATTTCAAACGACTCAGATGTGATTTATGCTGTTAAGAGTTACAAAATGAATTTCTCCATTAAAAAAGTCTTTATCATTTATAGTTCAGCTACAGGAACACTTAAAAGATTTCCAATACATTACGGTCAATGGCAATTTTAAGGGCATTCATCCATTTCAAGCACAATACCGTCCTACTACATAAGTTCGGTAATGGTCCGACCATGGTCACGTGTCTCGCTCGAGAACTACGCCAAAAGTCGCCACGCTTGGCGACTTTTGGTATACGTGTGTGCGTATTTAACTCTCAAATCTCAAGAACTATTATGAAATTTCATATATAAGATTGTTGTAACATCAAGTTGTGCATCTCGATTTTTGGTTCCAATCTACTGTAGAGTTTATTTACAGGACCACCGAAAAGAATTTCAGTACTTTAATGTCTATGGACATCTTGAATATAATACAACTGTAGACAGTCATTGTTTGGTCCATGCCCAAAATCTCGCCGTCTGTCGTCGACCTTGGCGAGTTTTGCCGAAATAGCGCCAAATTTGGTGATAGTCAGTCATTTGGTCCATGCCCAAAGTATCGCCATTTGTCATCGTTCTTGCCGAGTTTTGGCGAAATATCGCCAAATTTGGCGATAATCTGTCATTGTTTGGTCCATTCTTAAAATCTCGCCGTATGTCGTAGACATTTACCAGTTTCGCCGAGATATCGCCAAATTTGGCACCAAAAATTATTTCGTATTTTGTATAACTCTAAAACTTTAACCCGTAGAATTTTGGACCTTTGTATTTAGAACTATTGTAATATCTAACTGTTTTCAATATCTTTTTTGACAGCAATCGACGGAGAATTTATTTACAGGGTGAGCCAAATGACTTTAAATACATTGAGGTGTATGGATGCATTCAATTCATTGAAAGTATGTGGTCAATGACTACTTTGGCTATCCCCGAAATCTCGCAAACTATCTCAAGCTTGTCGGCTTTTGGTGAAATATCGACAAATAAAGTGTTAGAAGGAAATCTTTCAAACTGAACTCAGCTTGGCGATATCAAAATATTTGGCTAGATAGAAATCGCTAAACCTTAATATTACTGATATTTTATATCTTTCAAACAAATAAGTTTAGAGGATGTGCGTCGAAAATATTTTTGATTTAATAGACGTGCATGGAAGTCATGTGTTGTACACATCAGAATTTTAAAAAATAGGTTTGTGGGTCCATTAATAATGAATAAACAATTTTCAAATCTTGACTTGAACACGTTACAATTAGATATCAACCTATTATTCTTATAATTTGCAGGCTACTTCCCACTCATAAAAAGCACATCCCCCCCTCCAAAATAAATAAATAAATAAAATAAACGAGCCAGTCATTATAAGTGTGCACAATAATGGAGACTTGCAAAATAAGCGAGTGACGAAACCATGTCACAGAACTTTATTTCCAAACAGGGTTATTACATCGGAACAATGGGCACAGAACGCATTGCACAGCTGGACTCAACTGCCGGACTGACCAGTGACTTCCGACTGAGAGCGCACTTTTAAAGGACGAAGACACACCCGGGAGACATCAACAGTTCCGGCGGTCAGCCTCTACGACACCTCAAGCGTGACACCCCCATCCCAAAATAACTCTGGTACACACTGAATGGGCGCTCACAGTGGACAATGAACAGTTGGTCCAAACAAGGGCCTGTCGATACTAGGGATGCTTCAAGAAAGGACTCGAACTTTATTTAGAATGAGGCCTCCATTACGGACCCCCTCCCTCCCACCAGTAGCGGATACAGGGGAGGGGCTAGGGGGCTTCGGCCCCCCCCCAAAAGAGATTGCTCAAGGGTAACATTCTGCTTTATTATACACTTTAAATAGCTAAAATGATCATATTTTATTACTTAGCCCCTCCCAAAAGCCTAATACACTGGTTTAGACTAAAATTTTGATTTACAGTACATTTTAATTGGGTGAAATAAGCTTTAAAAAAAATTTAGCAACTCCCAAAAAAAATTTCTGGATCCGCCACTGCCTCCCACAGCTCTTGCATTTGCATTGGGGGAATACGCAGATGGTAACTCCGTCACCAGACCGTCGCGCAGACCAAACCTGGTATGATCCAACCAGTTGCCTTCACACTCATAAAAAATGGCCACGTACGTTGACTGTGGTGAAACAGACCTGCAAGTCTCACCCCGAAAGGTGGGGACAGTGTAAGAATAGGAAGCATGACCACGCTGCAGATGAAGGAAGCAGGAGCACAGATGAAGCAGAGCAGCGTGTGCGGTTGCACTTTTCACCCGAACAGAAAAAGAAGAGCCGTACCACCAGGACAAACACCCCCACCCTCCTTCCCTTGTCTAACACAACTACGAACTGAACTTCTTTGTGTGTACTGAATGTATGTACTGAATGTGTGTATGAGTACTGAATGTGTGTGTGGGTACTGAATGCATGTGTACGCATGTATAGAACTTGAACTATTGAGTGAGTTATTGACTATTGACTACGTATCAGATTGAATCGAAACTATTAAAACTATTGACTGAGCGAATGACTATTGACTACAGTATTAAAAAGGATCCAAGTTTATTAAAACTATTGACGATTACAAATAACAAGATTATTGTAAGACTATTATATTGTATGGAAAATTTGGATAAAAAGCCAAAAGTTTGTTATGTGTAGAGTGACTTAATGGCAATTTAGATATTTACAGGAAGGCCGCCAATAAATCAATGAAACTCGGACGAATTCTTGCTTGCAAATGGCTGTTACTATAATTCAATAGTGTTATTTTGGAGGTACAGTCTTATTCTCTCAGAATTATCCCAAATTAATAATATCCCATCAAAAGTGATGCGTTTTTGAAAATTTAACAATTCAGCTCATGAAAACAAATGTCAAATCCTTGGTGAGATAAACTTTGTTTCCAATAATTTCGAAGGTTCAGTACTTTTGATTTATTGTTATGAACGCCAACCCCCCCGGAGAAATTATTTCGCATTTTTCCCCGTTATTAATCTGATATATTTCCGAAAATGACCAGAAAGGGGGAAAAGGGGGCGCAAGGAACAGTATCTTCTAAGTCCCGCAATCTGCAAGTTAGCTTCGTCCCAGTTCCACTGTTACATAGTAACATACACGCTTAATATGCCACTTAAAATATAATGCTATAATATAATACTCAAAATATAATATACTTAATATAATATTAATAGAGATAATTCAAAGAACTTTAAAAATAATTTTGAAGCCTAATAGTTTATTTAAAAGTAAAAGCTTTACAATTTAGCAAGCCTAATGTTCAGAATAAGAAATAAATCAAATTTCGAAAATAATTTTGAATTATCCCAAAACATTTAAATCACCAAATATTTTAACAAAAATTTCAAATTGAAAACTGTCTACTTCATAATGTTTTGTTCTATGAATTTCTGCATCTAAGGAAACAGAACTAAACCGAAAGCATCATCTGCTATGGGGTAATATATAATGAGTTTAATCTTCACAAATATCATATAAACATTTTTCAGGAAACAAAAATGTGTATTTAACTTTTTATAAACTTTGTTTTGAAGATTTCAGTTTAGATTATTAAAAAGGGCCATAAAGGCTACTATTTTGTAACCTGAAGGCTACTATCAGGCTACTGTTTTGTACCCTAAAGGCTACTAAAGCAACTATTTCTGTTGCTGGGCTGTAGTGGGCTCCCTGCACTGACACAGTTAACACCCCCCTCCTTCTCTTCTGTGTTCGTGTTGCAGCAAAAAGACTGGTTATTATATTGACGACTGGACTCTGTTTTTAGTAGCTGTATAGGTATTATTAGCGATAAATGACTGTTAGAACACCGATGTGTAGAACGGGACATGTATCCGGTGCGGTCGTTGCACACGGCCCATGTGAGCGGGCATATTGATTTAAAAATTATATATATATGATTACGGACAAACTATTGAGCTTTCATTCAGCTGGTTGCCGAAAGCGAGCAGCCTGTAGGTTGCACATTTTTTTTTTCAAAGCGGCCCGTTGGGGGACCAGGTGGTCGCCATAGGCGGGTAGCCCGTAGGTTGCACTTTTTGGTCGCGAAGAGGCTGCCTGCGGACCAGCTGGTCGCCGAATGCGGCCACTCACCGAAGCGTGTGAAAGCGGCCCGTACGTTGCATAGGCTGGACGTGAAGTGGTCGGACCAACTGGTTGCCGAAGGCAGACGGCCCATAGGTTGAAAATTTCGGTTGCAAAGAGGCCTGTGTGCCGTAGGTTGCGCAAGCCAGTAGCGAAGCGGCCCGTGTACTCTAGGTTGCACATTTTGGCCGCGAAGCGGCCATTGATGGCAAAAACTGGTCGCCGAAGGCGGATAGTAAGTCAATACTTTGTAAAAGTGAGATTACAGCCTACTGCTACTAGATTAGTAACAAGGTATTAAGTTAATTAGATTCCTATAGATTCCTGCCATTGTTTGAATTTTATGTAATGGAGATCTTATAGTTTTGAAGCTATTTTAAAAAAATCTTTTACAGCGTAAGGTGCTTTGCTTAACAAGTTTTTATAATCTCATGTGTGTTCACGTGTATATGATAATATTCTTTATAGTAGTAAATTGTGTTCATTTCAAAGTTGTTAGCAAACTATTGACATATTTTCCTCTAAATGTTTAAATAAATTGCTACATGCAATATGTCTCTTTTTTTGTGTTTGCGAAGTTCTCTTTCAGCTAAGGCAATTCCGAATGAGATCTGGGGTCATTATTTTTGCGTTTGGTGCTCTGCAATACATAATTTTCACAATGCAATGTCATTTTCTTTAATCTATTAAATTTCTTAACTGTCCACACGGCACAAATGCATAGTGACTGGAATTGTTTGGAACACTTGTGTTAGTACAAAATCGTGCCGAGAGGTAGCACTGCATCTACTGCATTTAGCAGCAGGTGTTTGCAGTTACATGACAGTATTTTCAAAATGTCCCCCTTTCATCACAATTAAATGTAGGAGACTGGGAATGACATTAACACACACTTTCTGCAATTTCTCTCTTCTGGAATGGCTACACACTTAGCCCCACTAGCCAAGTGGATAAGGTACTGAACATGGTTAACAGCTGAAGTGTGAAGGTTCTACAGTCAGCCCCAATGTGCTAGAGTGTTGTGGCTAGAGTTGTGGCTGGATTTCTGCTGATGTAATGTGAATACGCATTAACCCCCCCCCCACCGTAGTTTTGCTGACCAAGTCATCCCCTCCTGCAGGCAGATGCCCTCGTGTAGTTTTGCCATAATACTCGAACAACTGATCGCTGCAACTTTGTTAGCAAGGAAGGATTTTGGCAGTAACAACATCCTTCAAATGGGCCCCAAAGAAAAAAAAATCACGCAGATTTAAATCCAGCGAGTAAGATGGTCATTTCATACCCTTGCCGGTTGCACACAAGTAATCAAGGTAATATCGCGATTGTCAAGGACCGAACAATGTTTTAGTTTCATCTATCAATAACATTTTATGCTAATATAATAAAGTAATCCCAAAAAAGTTCCAGGTACTAGACATTCGTCCACTGCTAGAATATTTTTTTTTTTCAAATTCATTTTTAAAAACTGATATTCCTTTTCGGATTACCCTGTAATTTCTTCTTTCTCTTCTCTCCTAATATATTTGAACATTTATTCTCGCTGGTATTCTGACTGTTTTCTTCTTCTGAGTAGTAACTTGCTTTGTGTTCATTTTCTTTCCTGTGTCAATGACTGAGCTTTTGAGATAGGTCAGACCTTATGTAATACACAAAATGATCATAGTGTATTTTTTTATGTGTGCGTTATATGAAAAATGCTTTGCTAATTCTGACATAAAAATGTGTTCAGTCTTAACCATCAACAGTTATTTTTCAATTTCACCGAACAAGATTCTACTCCTTAGTTTCTTTTAATAGCTCTGCAAAGTTGGGTATTCATTTATGCTACACGCCATGTTTTCTATGAAAATTTCCTTTTCTTATAATTATTTTTTAAAAACTTATTTATTTTTTTTACAGATTTTACAACTCTTCTATGCATCTATAATTGCTCCTTGCTGTGAAAGATTTTACATTCAACGTTGTTGGATGTTTGAAATGTAGCAGGATTTGAATACAGGTGAGAAGTGTATAGTTAAAAAAACGTGATATGTTCCCTTTGGAAGTCCCAGAGCAAGGAAACCTGAAAGTACATCTTCGTACTCACACAGGAGAAAAACCTTTTGTGTGTGAAATATGTCAGAAAGGATTTTCTCATAATCACAACTTGAATGTACATCTTCGTACCCACACAAAAGAAAAACCTTATGTGTGTGACATATGTCAGAAAGCATTTTCTGAAAAGAAATACTGCAACAGACATCTTCGTACTCACACAGGAGAAAAACCTTATGTGTGTGACCGATGTAATAAAGGTTTTACTGATAAGGGGAGCTTGAATTTACATTTCCGTATCCACACAGGAGAAAAACCTTATGTGTGTGACATATGTAAGAAGAGATTTTCTTATAATAACAACTTGAATGTACATCTTCGTACTCACACAGGAGAAAAACCTTATATGTGTGACATATGTCAGAAAGGATTCTCTCTTAAGGTAAACTTAAATACACATCTTCGTACCCACACAAAAGAGAAACCTTATGTGTGTGACATATGTCAGAAAGGATTTTCTGAAAAGAAAGACTGCAACAGACATCTTCGTACTCACACAGGTGAAAAAAATTATGTGTGTGATATATGTAAGAAGGGATTCTCTCAGAAGGTACACTTGAATGTACATCTTCGTACCCACACAAAAGAGAAACCTTATGTGTGTGACATATGCCAGAAAGCTTTTTGTCAAAGAGGAACATTGACTAAACATCTTCGTATTCACACAGAAAAAGAAATTAAGGGCCGACCTAAGCACAAAATGCTGTGTGTGCTGAAAAAACCGAAATCTAAAACTAATAAGCAGTAGTAAATATTAAATGTGAAAATATTTTAGTACCTACGCATAATTCTTATATTTTTAAATGACTTATTTTAGAACTTTTAAGACTTTTTCAAACTTCAATAGGCGGACTGTTCTGTACTTGCATGAAAAAACAAACTCCTTAAAATGTTTTTAACTCAGTTTATTGTTACGTCAAATAAAAAATAAGACACATATTTTGGCGACAACAAAAATTTTTGATTTTATGTTCATTGATAATTTATTTCCATTTGAATATATTAATAGATGAACTAAACATGTGATAGTGACTATGACTCATTATCTACAATTGTTCACTTCTGTCACAAGAATGGAGGGAAGCGCTTGGGGCCACACTCTTCACTGTACTTTGAAGTAACATTTTATTTGTTGAAGAAAGGTTATTGATACATCCAATCAGCTCAATTGCAATTTAAAATTACATAAATTTTTTAGTTTTAATCACATTATTTTTCTATATTTTACATTTCGGCAACCCTGTCAAAATCGCATGTGTGCAACTGCACTTGTCGCATTCGCTGTAGGCCGGCTCTGAAAAAGCCTTATGTGTGATTTAAAAGAATTCTCTTGTAAGGAAAACTGCTATAGACATCTTTGTCACACAAGTGAAAAACCTTATGTGTGGGATATGTGTAAGATAAAATTCCCTGAGGAGGTACACTTGAATACGCATCTTTTTAGCCCCACGAGGAAAAACTTTGTGTGTGTGACACATGCCAGAAGGGATTCTCTGATAAACAACACTTGAATGCACATCTTCGTACCCACGCAAGGGTAAACCTTAGGTATGCGACATATGTAAGAAGTCTTTTGTTTAAAAAAAAAAAAACTGAACTGACATCTTTATGTTCATGAAAGAATGAAACATCATGTATGTGTCAGAAGACCCGTAGCCAGTAAGGTGAATTTGGGACAGTGCTTGCTCCCTTGAAAAAATATTTGCTCTTTTGGAAAAAAAATTCCTTCTTCGAAATTTGCAGAATAGATAGAATAGTGATTGAAAATATTTAGAAAAGTTAAATTAAAATATGTTTTAGTTTTTTAATCCTCCTTTACCATCACTTAGGTTTCTAGCTACATTATACCTATCGCACATCTACCATTGTATCTACATAAATCAGCATTTACAATGAAAAAGAGACTGGGGAAAAAAACCCAGAAATTTTGACCCAGATTCCAAAGTGACGTATTTAAACAGAAAAAAACTTACGGCAGAAATCTTCTGTAAATGGAGGAAATGATCGCAGGGCACGAACAACAGTATGCTTGGATTCAGAAGTGATAGTCCTAAACAACACTGGACCCGCCTTATTTTGTCGCTGAATTATATCATAGTTACTACCCTCATAGTCATTCTGTCTCTTTTTTGTTCTTTGTATGAAGATCTGCGACATACACGACCACTAAAATAATGTGTTCGAATTTCACATCCATTTTAATTGTCTCAAAATTTTATACCTTTTTGTTAAAAACACTTACATCTCCAAGCAAATGGCAAGTTATAATGTGATGCAATATTCAAATTTTATGAAGAAAATGATGTTTTTATGAAACTAACCAAGGGGTCTTGCACTCCTAGACTGCTTTGGAGCTTTATGTTTTTAGAAACTATGCATTGAGCATTCCGTTTTAAATAGTATATATGTATTTTAAAAACTCTCGAATTATGCCTGTGCAAAATTGGGATAGCTTGACCTGAATCTTGTTCAGTCATTTTGCAGCTGCTCTTGGACATATATGTTCAAGGATATTGTTTTTTACTTGTCTTTGTCCAAAAAAAAGAAAAACGTTGAAAACTTGCATTGAAATTTAGTTCAGGAACACGTGAATAATATTGTGCTGGATAAATCTCTCCACATATTTCAAATTAAAAAAAAAACTTTTCATGTTAAGCTACTTCATATATTTGTATAGATTCAGTGTAACCCTTGTCTTTTCTTTAAAAATATGTAACATGTATAATTTTTTGATGGATTAAAGTACAATTTTGCAAGTTTCAGCTGGTCTGTTTTTAAGGTCAAAGCAGTTACGGACACAAAGGGTTACGTTTGCATCTTTTTCGCTGTTGTCAATTTTAAACATATAAAAATAAAATTATTTCTTCTTATCCTTTTTATTTAGATGAGTTCTTTTTTTATTGAATCGGGCTTTTCATTTAGATCAGTAGTAATTTTTCAAAAGCCTTGTTTCCAATGAAATTTAGATATTGGCTTCAAAAACTCTTGTCCGCAGACTGGCGCGCATACCACGACCAGTGCCTGTGTGCGAAACAAATGAAGCGTCTCTCGGGGTTCACTCTAGCTTTACCTCCTCCCCACACACACACACACACACGCACGCACACACGCACACTTTTGAACTTTATTTTTAATATTGTTTGATTGTAAATAGTAGGGATGTAACTAGGGATGGACGCGAGACCATGCGAGACGAGAAATGGCTCAAGTCTCGTCTCGTCTCGTCTCGTCCTTTCATATCGAAGTATCGTCTCGTGGTCTCGTCTCGTGGTCTCGTCTCGCACCCGGAGGTCTCGTCTCGTGCGAGACCACGAGACCGGTCTCGCATATTGTCTCAGCCAAAATGTCCTTTTACTTCTTTGTTCAAAGTAAAAAATGTACAGTCGTTTCACATTTATCGTGGTCTGGCATAGTCGCATATTACCTAACGTCCTCATATTTACTTCAGGGTATGAAGCATCAAAAAGTAATTGCATATGATAGAATCTCCTTGCAAATTACTTTAAAGTGGTTCTTTTAAGAAATCATTCAATTTTGAACAGCTTTGTAAAGAATTGCTCATGCTAGTAGAGACTCAGAAAAATTTGAGACTCTTCACAGGGGGTATTTAATTCATATAAACGTTCACCCAATAAAAGTTTTGAAACACTCTAAAAAAAAAATTTAAAAAAACGACTTATTTCTTCAAAAGAAACACCCTTAACACAGACTAGGAGACAGGGACGTAATCAAAGAGGTGGGGGGGGGGACCTGCCTTCCCCCCGAAATTTGAATTTTTGTTACCCGGATACTGAAAATCAGGCTTCTTTTGTGGGAAATTCTGCCTTTTTCAGCTTTCCTCCCCCTCCCCATATTGTTTTCTGGCTACGTGCCAGCTAGGAGGGATGGTTGCGAGGTATAAAATAATTATTTAAAATATTTTTTTAATGGTTTAGTGTTTCCCTGAATAAATTTAATATCGCAAGATCCATGGCGCACCACAAAAACCCGCCTCCTCCGAAAAAAGTTTTGAGAGGTCCGCCTTCACTATTCTTTTATAGGTATGTATCGTATGTCACACTGTAGTACAAAATACTCAGATGCACTTGAAATGTTTGTATTGTTGTTTATCTTTTATAATGTAAGTAATACGGCATCATTTTGTAATAACTACAAATTGTTTGGCAACCTTTACTTAGCAATTAATAGTGTAAATAGACATAGTTCTTTTTTTTTCTTTTTCTTGCCTCATTAGTTTTTATCCCGAGGTAGAAGGGATGGCACTCATTCGTTTGAATTAAAATGGAATAAATAAATATGTGTGTTGTACCTTTTCTCAAAAAAATTGCATAGATTTGTTTGTGATTGCATATAAAGAAACAGTCTGAATATCTTGTATATACATACAGACATAATTTCTTAGTTTTCAAAACTTCCCAAGAACTGGATTCGCAGTTATTTTTACTTAAACAAATTTAAATCAATAAGAAATATATAATTAGAAATTAAATGAACATTAATAGTGCTAATGAAGAGTAACATCCACGAAGCAAATAGTCATTTTTAATAGAGCAAATGCAACAAAAAATTAAGTAGCGTACTGTAAGCCTCCGCAATGCGGGAGGGGGGTGGTCGCTGAAGAGCGGCTCCGTCACAATGGGGTTTTTTAGTGAATTAAATTCTTTCAGATTTCAGTTTTTATGGAACTAGTCAAATATGACAGTTGAAAAACATTACATGTTAACACCGTAGAAAGAATAGACCTGTTATAGATATATCTGGGTCCATGGGCGTCGCAAGTTTTGGGGACCAGAGGGGTCGCAAGCTTTGGGGACAAAACTGCATTTTCCTTCACCGTATGTATTTAGAATTACATAAATTGTATGCTTCATTTCCTTAAATACAATTAAATCTACTAAATCAAATTTTATTTGTTTTCCTTTATCTTTTTTTGAAATACATAATACCGTGTTTACTCGCGTAATAGTCGCACCTCCGTTTTGAAGTAGAAAAAATAGCTTTAGCTACAATAAAATGTTGTAAATTTTACCCCGCATAACAGTTGCACGTAGACTTTCACTCTGAAAAATTGGCAAAAAGTGCGACTGTTACGCGAGTAAACACGGTACTTAAAAAAGTGTATTTTGTTTGTTATTAATATTTTTGAAATTTTAAATTTCAAAGCTTTTTAAAAGCTCAGATGGTCATTACCATCCCCAGGTTATAATAGACCCACTTTTCCAAATATTCATTTTATATTTTAAATAGCTTAAAATATCTTCGTCATAGGGCCTTACCAACCCAATTTATGAATGAGAGTTCTTTATGTAATTATCAAATTAAAAATACAAAATATTTCATTGTCCGAGCCACATAACTTTAGAGTATTGACTTACGCGAGGAATGCGTTCCCAGACCTCTCGGGTAAGAGAAAATTTGACTTTGTGTGATGGGACATTAGTAGATACAGAAGGTGGCCTCCAAACGAGCTGTCTTAGAAGTATTATATATTGCATATATTAAGTCAAACCTGCACGAAGGGTATCTGCCTAAGAAGGGTGTGTTTTGGGGGGTTCTAACGCATATTTCCGTTACATTTGGAGAAAACCGACCAAAACTCCAGACCATTAAATCGACAGCCGTGTGATCAGCCGTCTACCATTTTGAGTGCCTTATCCACTCGGACATGGCAGAGGCTCTTAGAAGATTGACTTTAAAAATTTTAAAGAACTTATAAGGAAAAGCTAAAAAAGTTCTGAGATCGGGTAATACAGTGACTTTTTGAAACGCATACACAGTTACTTCAGACACTTATAAACACTCCTCAAATTATTTTAAAACATTCCCTGTCTATATATTACTATTTCCACATAACGTACTCAATAAATGAATGTTGAATTTCTTACTGTTGGCGAAAAATCTTATGTTGTGGGTGAGGGGAGTTGCAGTTAGCTCTGAGATACATAATCGTGAAAGACTTCCAAAAATGTAAAACAGAAATTAAAATGTATTACAAATTTCACAGGTGGAGCCATCACTTTTATCATTGGCCAGGGCCCTAGCTAGTCGTAATAGGACATTCATTAAAAGAAAGTTAAAATTTAAACCTATCTCTATTAAAATTAATCTGCTCTTCCTTTCAAAACCCTAAAATTTTCCTAAATCAGCAGTTTACTATAAAATTAGTTCTAGGATGATTTCAATAATACCTGGGATGGATTTTGATTGATAATCACACTTAAACACGTGATCAATTATTTATTTTTAAAAACACGATTCTTTCAATATCATTTTCAGTAAATGTACTTAGTTGCGCAGGATATCAGATGATTCATCTTAAAACATTCCATCGTACAAAATAAATGCAATTCAAAATCTATTTATTTTTTAAAAAATGCACTACTATAAAATATGTTTATTTCTAAAAAAACAAAATTAAGGTTATTTCTTTTCGAAGGGAGAAGTACGATGAAAGGAAAAAAGGAAAAATCTCGTAAGCGCGTGATCAAAAATAGACGCTTTCTTCTTCCAATAGCCTCCGGGAAAATCAGCTGATTGGGGGTTCAGAGAGGAGGGAATGGAAATTTGAGGGGTGATTACCGCTTGGGAGTCACATCCCAAAGCAACTTTTTTCTCTCACTTCGAGGTGGATACCTTTTTTTTTTTTTTTGACTGCTGCACAATACAGTATAGGAATCGGATGCTCAGAACCTCACACGAGGATTTCTTATCTTCCTATCTGCGTTATTTCTTTTAAAGACCGCGCATTGATATCGAGAAGAGTGGTTAGTTCAAATTTCGGCCTCCTACCATGTCCGAACACTGGAAGATGCCTCACAAAAGATTTCCGTCCACTAGGAATAAAAGCTCAGACCTACAGACATAATAGATACGGGTATACGAATAGTCAGAGCAACACAGTTACTTGGAAATTAGTTGGAGAAAGTACTTTTTTGTTATTGACCGGTAGAATTTATAGGGTGTGATATCAGTCGTATGTCTTCTCTCACAGAGCATCAAGACTTTTTTACGAGTCCTCATTTCTCTTACCATGGGTCCTCCGAAAAAGTTATAATCGCACAATATTGAGAGATTTTTCATAAGGAAAACTCTAGAAAAGACGAAGCACTTACTCTTGGAGATTGTTTTTTTCCAGTGCGTACCCAGACATATTATTTCAAGGAATGGGGGTGGGACTGTAAGATCCTTAGTTTTTTTTTTTATGTTGTAAGAGAAAGTATGAAAAGAAATTAAGTCGTTATGATAAACCCAGTTGTTGCCAGTAGAGGATCCAGGGAAAGAGACAAGGAGGCTTCCGCCCCCCCCCCCAAAAAAAAGAAAGACATTGCTGAAAAGTAATATTATGCTTAATAATGCACTTTGGATAGGCAAAATTATCTTTTTATAAGCTCATCCCAACAAAAGTGTCATGCTCCAATATGGTAGTTTTTCAATACTCTTCTATAAATAGTAATTTATGTGCCAGAAAAATTCACACAAGTTGAGGACCCCCAAACGCTACCCTTGTCTAATGACAACGGTAGGGTTTTTCTTACCGTCCGCGTTGGACGTATATAGTAATGGAATGTAGGAAAAAACGCGAACGATAAAAACGCAAACGGAAAAAACCCCAAACGGTAAAAACGCGAACGGAAAAAACGCCAAACGGAAAAAACGCGAACCAGAAAAAAAAGATTCCCCCCCCCCCTCAGAATAATAATTTTTATTTAAATATTCACATGAACTCATTTTGTTTTGTAGTCAATACGATAATGATATTTAATCAAATATTGGCCTGCCCCAAAATTCTTTTGTTTTTGAAGTAAAGGAGCCACTTTTTATATTTTGAGAACATATATCTTCATATTAATCAGGGTCAGGGAAATTTACAACATTAAATAAAAAGGAATTAATTGCTTTTAGCTAGTCAAGCTACTTGTCAAGGTCATGAAAGCCGTGTCCCTTCCAAGAAAGAAATAGGGGAGATTCCCCGGACAATGGGGAATATGATTTTACATTCAAGAATATTATATCCAGAAAAACATTTAAAAGCTGTGCGGTAATAAATATATTTTATCACAGTTTTAAAAATTAATTTTTATATCAATTATTCTGTTGAGAAAGATACAATCATTGTATTGAGATTTTTTTTAAAATAAAATATTCAAAATTATTTAAAAGGGAATTTTTAGCGTTAAATAGAAACTCAATTGATTTCAAACGATTTATTTAAATTTGAATGAAATTTAAACTCGTAATCATTTGATTTTTCTCCGCTAGAATATTTAAATCATTTTTATTTCCTAGTTTTATGTGATCTAAACAGTAATAAACTATATAAATAACATTAAAACATATACAAATTAAAATCAAAATATTTAGTAGATTAGAGCCATGTGCCTTTAATTAGCTGAAATTGATCACAATTTTTTTTAAAGAAAAGGGGGGGGGAGTGTTTGCCTTTACACCTACTCACCTTTAAAAGGGGAGACTTTAAAATGCACGAGATTTAAAAATTCTCCTGTACATAATAAAATAGAGAAATAGTTTAATTAATGAATTATTAATTTACCAAGTTTAATTAATTAATTACTAATTTAACAAACTGAATGTTCAATTAGTTTGTATTCTTAGGACAAGGACCAGAACTAGTTATTCCGCAACAAATTGTAGCAATTGCGAAAATTTTAAGTACCATCTCTCACCTACCAAGACCACCCTAAAAAATAATATCCTATCACACCGCTTTAACATGCACGTTCTCTGTAATAAATTCTGACCTTCAGTTTATTCCTTACCAACCATGGCTTATGTTTACTGGCTTTCTTTGTATAAGTGCAAGATTTTATTTTGATTCATCATACATAATTCATTCTGATTCATCTTGTTAGCTTTTCGGTTTTAAATTATTAGAATAATGAATGATTTATCAGTATATATTTATGTATACATATTTTTGTTTTTTTAAATATTCATTTTAAGCATGAATACTCTTATTTTAAAAATGCTTTTTTAAATTAAGTTAGGGTATTAATAAGTCAAAACTAATAAAAACAACTTAAAATAAACTCAATGTTAGTGTTAAATTAAATGTTAGTGTAATTGTAACTTTTCAAACAAATTTTCATTTCTAAATGCTAAAAACCCTGTAAGCCTTCTTAGAGGGCTGTATAAAAAATACATGTTTCTATTTATTTACATTTAATATTCAGAAAATTTTATTTGATACCATAAAATAACTATGTAATTTATTCTATATGTCTACGATCAACATTTAAAGAAGGTGAGACTATAGGTCAGGGTTTTTAGGACAACCTCGATAACAGTGTTTGGAAGTGATTATGAATTTTATTTAATATTAAATATATTAAACTTTTTACTTTCACTGTAATTTATCATGAAAGTTATTTATGTTTTATGGCAGATCTACACAAGGATTGTTTGCCAGGAGAGGACAGATCGCGTCACTGAATGTGTCGCTTAGAGCTACATATACGTCCTTCCCGGAACTTCCCGCCACAATTTGGAACTGCATCAGAAGGTGGGGGGGGGCTTCTGAATATTGGCACCCCTCGAAAACTGCTAGCGACCACCGAGAGGACTTTCGGAACCACGGATTTAACGTGCACGTACACGAGTTACGAGTCCAACGCCTTAACGCCTTAACCGGTTACGAGTCCAACGCCTTAACGCCTTAACCGGTTACGAGTCCAACGCCTTAACCACTGGGCTACCACGGCACTACTACACAAGGATTGACTGCTTAATTTAGACATGCCTTGGATGGAGGTCTTTTTGAGGGGTCCTAACCCGAATTCACATTACAGATGGAGAAAACGGCCGCGCGGTAAGCCAGAACCCTATACCTATACATTAGCCTTTTACTAATTGTGATGAAATTAGTAAAAGTTATTTATTCTACAATGTAAAAGGTACTTGATTAATTTTTTTAAAAATTTTATTAGATAAATTTATATCTTATAAAGCTCTCTTCTTTATAAAACTTACAGCTTATTAAACTTTTAAGATAAACTGAAAAAAAATCTTGCTGAAATACGCAAGACTGATAAAGTATAAATATTTAGAAGGATAACTTATCAAATATTGAACTATTCATATATGAATAAAATACAGCAAGAAAAAAAAAAAGATGCAATAAATCTATTATAACAATTAATATAACTTCATGTAAAACTGTGAGAGTATTATTTTTTTTTAAATTGACGAAATTGTTCAGGGGGCAAGCCCCCCCTGTGCCCCCCTCTTCGACCATACGCCTATGGTTCATATGTATTGTACTCTTAGGAAAACCTATTAACAATAGCTTCCTAAGGAAGGCTCATCACTGCTCCAGACCTACTGAAATTTTGAGGGTGCACAGGAAACATTTGAGGGGGTCACATATCGAATTTTAGAGCAGAAAAGAAAAGTTTCTTTAAAATTTCAAGCATGTTTATATTTTTAAAAATTGACGAAATTGTTCGGGGGGGGCACAGGGGGACACATGACCCCCTGTGCCCCCCAACCGACGCTACGCCTATGTTCATATGTTAAATGAATCATGTTGGCGTTTTTACCGTTCGCGTTTTTTCCGCACACCATAGTGAATGATGTTATTTTATTATTTGTCTCTCTCCCCGTTGGCGCGTTTGGGAGAGTAATATTGAGGGGGGGGCGGGGGCAAAATGTTTCCTATCGTGGAAAATAGAATTTTCAAATAGGTGAAATCTGAATTCATTGAATTTGGGAAGGGGGCAAACAATTGACCCCTTTTGTCCTTATTAAGTTACGCCTTTGGAAAGCAGATATCCTGAAAAAACATTTTGTAAGGGGTCCAAAATTTTCGGAGGGGTCCAAACGACCAAAAAGGCAAAATTTTTCACTACAAGACTATATCATTATCATTTTAGTAACAAAAATCAAAGTTTTGGGGAAGGAGTCCGCCTCCCCCTCCCCCAATAATTTACAGGCTGCGACGCCAATGCCTGAGTGTATGGGTTGAAATCTTCTGAAAGTATACAGGTTATCTTTTTTTTTCCAATTCCTTCCTTTACCCCATGGAATTCCCTATCTCAAATATTTGCTCTAATAAAATAATCTCAAAGAACTTCCCTTTCTCTAATACTCCTTCTTTTGATTAATCATTCACAATGCAACCTTCAATAGAACTATTAGTGTTCATGAAAAGTAGTAGTATTTGAAATAAAAGCGCTTTCAACAATCAAACGAACTCTTGATTTGTGTAAAAATACATTTTTACATTTGTATATTTTAAGTACATTTCAGCTTAAAAAAGTAATATTAACCCGTAAGCAGGCGCGTTGGGGTAAATCTCACCCCAGCGACTTTTTTTCTTCGTAAAATGGGAGAAATTTTTTGAGAACAAATTTGGCCCGTTCTCTACCTTTCAAAGTCAAGGTCTAGTTGGGGTGAGTGAAGGAATTTCGTTTCTTTGTTATCCGGAAGGGAAGAAAATTCCACTTTGGGATTAAATACTCCCGTGCGACTAACAACGTTTCATTACGTTTTTAACGTAAACTAAGTATAAACTAAATGTGAATTAACTATAAATTGACGTTAAACTACTGGTATGTATTGACAAAAGGCTATTAAATGAAATTAATATCATATTAATAAAGTAATTAGTGTTTTTAGGTATAAAGCATATCATATGCAATTTTCTTCTCAGAAAGCATGATATTTAAAGAAACTGCCAGAAAATCTCTAAATAAATATAAAAAGCTCGATTTCTTCCCATGAAACGTAACAGAACTGATGTATTTTATGTTACAAGTCCACAAATTTGTTTTTAAAACGTTTTTAGTCAAAAATGTAAAGAAGACAAAATGGGGTAAGTTTTACCCCATGCGACTGCTTAAGTTACAAACATGACACTGTACGTAATTCACAGGTGAATCTTACACATTGTTGTTTTTAATTGGTTCCACCTAAATTTGTCCCTAGAAAAGTCCAACAATCTCCATAGTAAATATAACTTATCATTCACGTCCTTCACTCTCAGGTAATGAGTTTACAAATTCAATCTTCAAACGGTCCTTTATGATGTCATTTGTACATTCAAATCGAGACACCATTTTCCCTGTGAAACTATTCAACATGTCACGCACATTTCCAAAATTCTAGCCAATCTCACGTTTCACCAACACTCCTATCAACACTAGTCGCTTACAATTGGTTAAAAAATTGCAGTGCAGATCTCACGTTTTCCTTTCCTAAACTGTGGCCAAATCCTTTTGGATAAGTAGTGATACACCATAATTTAAAACCATTTCGCTGACTCAGTTCAACAGTCGCCTATGTTACCTGATATAAAGTGTGATTGCGTCAATAATTATCAGACGTTGCATTAACAACTTGGATAATACATGAGTGCCGATTCAGTATTTCTTTTCTCATCCCAATGTATTTATAACGTTAATTATATTGCCGAATGGTCTGATGTCACAATAAAATACATGCGTCCTGTTGCTAATATAGCCATTTTGGGATGGTAAATTCAAATAATATTTCAGAATGGGATTATTAAAATGTGCAACACATTTTCTATTTATGCTATTATTATCAGTTACAATGACTTTACTTAAAACCGAAATTCTTCTAACTTTATAATGATTTTTTCACTATTTCAAACAATATATCTGCTGTAAGTTTTTTAACAGTTAAAATATATACAACATCTATAATTTATCAAACAAACTTTGCAGCATGAACACAGGACGCACTATTTGCAGACTCTACACTATCATGATGCAAACCCAACAATAGCATCCCCCCTAAAATCAAAACAGCTTTTAAATGAATTTCGCAATCATGAGGATACATAATATTCTTGTTGTTCAAGAGTTTTTACCCTGTTTTTGATACCCTAAAATGCTTTAGCACTAATTTCCATTAATTTGCAGTTTTCGGTAGGGATGAGGGTACTATTAGTTCAGCAACTGCACGTACATAAACTTGGTACAAACATGGCTGATTTATTATATGATACTATACAATCGCGGGAGACAACTTAACGTTTCGGAGAATATCTATAATTTCAGGCACTAGTAACACGAGAAAAATTTGTTCTTTTGAAAATTCAGGAGATTCTTAATCATCATCAACTATTTCAGAACAATTACTAATTTAAGGAACTACAATATCACTAAGTTGCTTTTCTTTAGACGGATTTATCATTCATTTCAATAGCTCTAAAATACTCATTACATCATTTTATTTTTTACATAATAGAAATTTATACCAAGAAAAACCTATTTACAAACCTACCTTTATAGATAATCCAAGCTGCAGATTTCATTGATTAACACTGAATAATTTATGAGACTTTATTTAACATCTGTCTGAAATTTAACAACAAATATGTTATTAATTTTTAATGAACAACACAAAATGCAGATGGCTTGAAATTTCAATAAACAAGACCAGTTTTTCGATATTATAAAGTCTCTTTCTTAATAAGTTTTTTTTGTTTCTAAACTTTGAGCAATAGCTGCCTGGATGTTCTTTTCCTCAGCACGGTTTCTTTTTCTATCCGGACATTCTCTTCTCGGCATAGAATCTGAGAAGTACTTGGGATAATCAGGAAAAATAGTTGGCACAGCATCTTGTTTGAGGCGCTTTCTCTCCAGCTTCGCTGATATAAGTTTTCCATGTTTTTCATCAAAAGCTTCAGCATGTGTTTCAAAGCAAGATGGAGCAAAATGACGTTCACATACCTTAAAAAAAAAAAAAAAAAAAAAAAAAAAAAAAGTGTGTACTCTCATCATATATAAAAATCAATAACAATTTAACTTCAAACTTTATAAATATTAAACAAAAGTATAAATATCATATATTTCAAAAAATTGAATCTATGAAATATTTTCCGATTAGTATCATTAGAAAATTAAATATCAACAACATTAACTATCAAATTATTAGTTTTAGAAAAGTGCAAATGGGCTTCAATTTTAATAAATTACCTGTAACAGGATTTCTAGTAAAGAAACATAACTATGTGATTTCAATTATGAGAAATGAGAACATTAAATCAACTTACCTTAGAATTCCTTGTAGGGTCAAAGTTTTCCCTAGAAATTCGTTGCAGCCAAACTTTTTTCAAATTGTCCTCCTTTGGAAACATGAATACAGCAACTTTATTTTTCTCATCGTAATTTCCGCGACAGTGTGGCACACAGCACTTGTTGGGCATGTTCTGAAAATTATTGTTAAGTACTGTAAAATTGATTCAATGATGTATACATACAGGGGCGCAGCCAGAAATTTTTCATGGGGGGGTTACGACTACTACAACTCATATATATGTATACGTGGGTGTGACAATGTAGTGAAGAATATACATTTTGTATGGCAAAAAATTCCTCATGGGGGGGGTTATGACCCCCTAACCCCCCTTGGCTACGCCCCTGATACATATATTAATAACAGTTATGTTTAATGCTATCCAACATTACAATTACATACACGTGAAAATAAGACATCCAATCACCTATAAAGCTTAATCACCAAGATTGTAACGATATTTAACAATATATGACTAATCATGCATTACATAATATGCAATATTAATGACAAATTATTTAAAAAACGTACTTACCTTTTAGTTTTGAAGCAAAAGAGCCATAAAAACGCTAACCACGTGCAGCGATCCACGCCGATCTGACGATAGAACAAGCAACGGCGAAGCTCGTCGTTGACCAAGGGGGAGAGAGGCGAAAAACTGGTGCGGAGGAATTTTCGCCTCCTTCTCAATCCGCCATCTAGTGATGACGTCACGGGCTGCCCACTGGTCAGCGATCTGGCCTTGAGTCTCGGTGGCAACGGTAAATCTCACCCCAGCGACTTTTTTTCTTCGTAAAATGGGAGAAATTTTTTGAGAACAAGTTTGGCCCGTCTTCTATCTTTCAAAGTCAAGGTCTAGTTGGGGTGAGTGAAGGAATTTCGTTTCTTTGTTATCCGGAAGGGAAGAAAATTCCACTTTGGGATTAAATACTCCCGTGCGACTAACAACGTTTCATTACGTTTTTAACGTAAACTAAGTATAAACTAAATGTGAATTAACTATAAATTGACGTTAAACTACTGGTATGTATTGACAAAAGGCTATTAAATGAAATTAATATCATATTAATAAAGTAATTAGTGTTTTTAGGTATAAAGCATATCATATGCAATTTTCTTCTCAGAAAGCATGATATTTAAAGAAACTGCCAGAAAATCTCTAAATAAATATAAAAAGCTCGATTTCTTCCCATGAAACGTAACAGAACTGATGTATTTTATGTTACAAGTCCACAAATTTGTTTTTAAAACGTTTTTAGTCAAAAATATAAAGAAGACAAAATGGGGTAAGTTTTACCCCATGCGACTGCTTAAGTTACAAAAGAAGACGCGCGTGCTTACGGGTTAATTTAAACATTTTAATTTTTTATCTTTACGGTAATCATTATTGAATTATCTTGTATTCTAGATGCGAGGGGGAAAGTATAAAAACTGAAAACTTGACCATTTCATAAAAGGTTGAAGGGGAACCCCCCTATAAAATATTCTGCCGGGCCCGGGCGTGGAGGTCAGACCTTCAGACCTTTGCTATACGCCACTCCCCACACCCATAGCCATACTATTTTGTTTCTGACTAATCACATGTAAACATATAATTTCACGAATATTCCGAAATGTGAAAATACTACAAAAGTAATTTTCTGTACATCTCATGCTGTAAGCTAATTATTAATCTGTGCTGTGGGACGAAATTTTTTGCAAAATCCGGGCTTGCCGCTTTTAGAAAGATTTTGAAGTACCGGCCATAACCATCTTTGCCTATTTTAATGCGAGACCACGAGACTGGTCTCGCGCGATACCTGACCCGTGATATCGTCTCGTGGTCTCGTCTCGTCTCGTGGTCTCGTCTCGCACCCCGTGGTCTCGTCTCGTACCCGGAGGTCTCGTCTCGCACCCCGTGGTCTCGTCTCGTACCCGGAGGTCTCGTCTCGAGGTCTCGTCTCGTCAAAGTGCGAGACCGCGAGAAGTCTCGTCTCGTCTCGTGGTCTCGCGTCCATCCCTAGAAGTAACAGATATTAATTTTGCACATCATTAAAGTATTTTTTAATAAATGACTTATAATTTACAAAAACTAAATATCTTCACATACATGTATATAAAAAATGTTACTTAAAACGTAAACAGTTAAAATATCCTTCTTATGTGTACACGACTGGCAGAAGCAAATAAATTTTAACCATTACACATTTATTAATATACCTGTAATTGTCAATTTTTTTTCAAAGAAATGCATTACTTTTTTTATTTATTTAAGAATAAGATACCTATTTTGATAAGATGCCTAAGATGAGCTATTTTTTTCAAACATAGGTTTAAAGCTTTTTGTTCTGTTTTAATCGTTTAATATTAATTTACATTAAGTCATTTTTAGTTTTATTTTAGGTTAAATTACTTTTAGAGATTGCTCAATAAAAAGTAAATCCCTTTTAAATATTTATAATGAAATTATAATTCTTTCTTTTTTAGTTTTACACAGGTATGAAACAGAATTTTTAAGGTTATGCAGTAAATTTCTTTAATCAAAAATAACATTTTTTTTAAAAACTACAAGTTAAAAAACAAAAATAGATAGTTGCTGGAATTAAACTTTCAAAGGAGCGTAGTCAGATAATGTAGGCACGCGCGCGGATACATTCAAAGGTCTTGCAGATAGTTTTCCCAGTAATTCCATGTTTTTTCGTTTCTTTTTTAAAGATGGATAGTTACCTAAAAGAAATATTTTTTAAATCATTATAGCGCAAGCGCATTGCACAGACATGTGCGCGTATGCATATATACGTGTTCATATACGCACTATGTATTCAGTTATCACAAGCTATTATGAATTTGCATATAGTTTTGGATTATGTGCGCACATAGTTTTCTCATTTATCTGACTATGCAAAGGTGTTTAAAGATATCAAGCCCGTATGAGGAATTCAACTATCCCGCTGCATTAAAAAGTTTGGGATATCTTAAAATTGCTTTCTTTAAAACTTCTGATATGATCATTTATTCAACGAAACATAGTTTCTTAGTCTAGCAAGTTGTCAGAGAAAAATCCTGAAGCTAACAATAATTTTTGGAGCATAGGTGACTGGTGTGTAGTAAATTATGATGGTGTTAACTATCCTGGATAAATTAGAAAGATTCATGACAATGACTGCTTTGAAGTGTCTGTTATGGTGCCTTGAGGAGCATATTATAAATGGCCCAAAAAGCATGACCAAATATGCTATGGAAAAAAAATAATAACAATAATAATTAAAAAAACGTGGGCATCCTGGGTTTATAGACAGTAAGACCATTTCAAATTCAACTTGTAAATAAATTTTTTGAAGCTTTATAATATTAAGTACAGTAGATCCTTCTTAACCGGCCTCCATTCAACCGGATCTCCGCTTTAACCGGTCGTATTTGATTTACACACAAATTAATAAATAAGTTTTAAAAAAATATAAAAAATTGGAAATTTCTGACAATGACTGACGCCACGAAGATACGACTGATACTGACATCCGTCATGCCTAAGGTGACCATATGTCCCATTTTTAGGCGGTTTTTCCTGTTGTCCCCAAGCGTAGCTTCGGGACACCGTAATGTCCCGTTTTTAGAAAATATCCCCCGCAGTATCCCGTTTTCAGAAAGAGAGCGACCCACGGTAACATTTTCAATAAAGGGCGCCTAAAATCCAAAATCATCCAACGGCAGCGTTTGTAAAAAACCAAAAAATCTGACCCCCTTCCCTCCCCTCTCGAGACGCAAAGAAAACGCCAAAAGTTACAAGGAATGAAATCACTTTTCCCACTCTTTCATTCTCGTAAATAGGAATTCAAAATTTGCTTTGTATTCTTAATTCAGTTGTCTATTCTATCCAGTTTACCTTTGAACAAGAGTGCAGCAATTCTTTACCTTTCCTTGATATCCTTGTTTCTAAAAATCCTAACGCTTTCTCTACTGTTTTCCGTAAACCCTTTTCTATTTCTTTAACTCTTTATGATCTTAGGGTGGTCGCGGGGATCTATTGTTTATGTGTTTGTTATTTTAATGCTCTTTTTTAGTCACCTATTAAGATTTATTTAATTTTTTATTTATTTATTTGTTTATTTTTAATTTATGTTCCTCTTTTGGTTATTCCTTCGCCCCGTTCTCCACTTTATTCTCTCTTTTCACTCTGGTTTACTAAGAATTTTTTTCTTCCAAAAGACAACAGCCTTTTTCTGTGCTCTTTAGTTTACATTTCTCACTTTTTTACCTTCCTGCCTTGTGGAATGGTGTTTTTGAATTCGAAGAAGGTCTAAACCCTAGTACCACCCAAAACGTACGTCTTACACTATTTTTTATAGCATACGTGTGTTTTAACAAAGTTTTTTTTTCATTTCATTTAGATGTTAACATTAAAACCAGCTGGTTTTGCTCGATTTTAATAACTAAAAGATACCCAGACCTGTTCATTCAGTCTCCTTACACTATTACCTTAAAAACAGCAGATGTCCCGTTTTGAGGAAAAAATATAAATACACTATTTCCAAAAAATGTCCCGTTTATGTCCCGTTTTGAAGGGTAAAATAAATGGTCACGTTAGTCATGCCACATACAGATGGAGCAAAAACACTAGAAAAGGCTTTGTGCAAGAGAAACCATCGGCTTCTTCCACGGATGTGAGGCTTTAAAAAAAAGTGACGAAACTGCAGTAAATTGTCGATCTTTCACTCTTCATCAGAACAAAAATGATGTGTTTAAAACTTTTCTCGTATATAACGGTATATAAAATTTCTCTAATAAATTAATATATTTATTATAGTGCAGTTCCATCCATTACTCATGTATATTTTCTCCTTTCTCCGTTTTAACCAGATTTTCGCTTAACCGGCTCACCCCCGGTCCCATTTAGGCCGGTTAAGAGAGAGTCTACTGTATAATAAAACACCATAAAAATAGCTGTTTTATGTGGGTTCCTTTTTGTTATGTTAGTCACACTTACATGGGTATTATTTTATTTTTATAAAATGTATAATTTCATAAAATGAACTGGAGATTATGGTTATATATTCTTCAAAGTGTAAATATTAATTCAAAAATGCTCATTTAGTTGTTAAGTGAATTGGCCCCTTGGTAATTTCAACATGAAATTTAGAGTGTAAATTTAGGGGCCTTTTTTGTTACGTTAGTCACAATGATTTAATTTGCAATTATTTATCTAAAATTGAGATTTAAAAAAAATATTAGTATTTAAGTTTAAAGAACTTGATTCGTAGAACATATAAAGACTAATTCAGAAAAATAAAATGCAGAACAATAATTTTTATGAAAATAAACAATGGTTTTTCCTAACTTTGTTACTTTAGTCACCATGGAATCATCCAGTACAAAAATTTATATGGCACCATAAGGGAAAAAGGAGGTAGAGGAATTAATTTTAAAAAATCATTTCAAACATTAGTTTCCAAAACTCCAGAAAAATATCACTTTTTCACTCTTGATTGCGACATGCAATCAACACACACACACGCCAAAAAAAAAAAAAAAAAAAAAAAAAAAAAAAAAAAAGATTATTCAAAGTACTTTATTTCTAGAGTGATAATCATACACTGCAGTAGTAACTAGAATGATAATCATACACAATGCTGCAGTAGTAACTAAAACAACTATTTTAATCTAGTAAAATGCTATGTTATAATTTTCACTAATAAATATTTCACAAACGCATATTAAAGGTACATTTTTTAAGTAGACTTAACTTAAAAATCAGTTAAAACTTACAGAAAATCATAAGTGAATTTAAATAACTAAATTCAATTAAAAAATAAACATGTAAAATAAGGGTTAATTTTTAATCATTAGGTATTGTAGACCATTAAAGGAATGGCTCAGTAAAAGATTGTCATTTACGAAAAGGATGACGATTGAAAATTTCTCCCTGCCTTTATAGATTATTCTGCCTTCAAAATTTAAGGGTTTTTTTTGTTGTTGTTAATTATTGGATTTACGGAGAAAATTAAAACTATCAGAGAAACTCCATGGGGAGAGTGTGTAAAATTACATTATTTGTGGCATTACCATGAGAGAAACTGCATTTACTGAATGCACATATTTTTCAAACGATACTACACAGTGCTTATAAACTCCCCCTATAAACAGCAGTCTCCATCTGAAACGGATGAGACGATCTCCAAATTTGCATATGGACACTAAATGAAATATGCTTCAGTTTTTTTTTTTAAAGTTTAGTTCAGAAAATGTTCGCTAAGCGGCACTTTGCAGCCTGAAATCAGCTGTATGAGCCTGACTAGTTATAAATCCGTTTAAAAACTACTCAACAAATGTTGAAATTGAGTGTTTACTTTGAATGATCCATTTCCAGTGTTGATTTTGCTGTTTTTTCATGTTTAATGGCAACTCGAACATTTTTAACTCGAGCTTTTTAACCAAAATCCCTAAGCACTTCTCATGTATAGTCTATAAAACAAATTTGGTTACTATCTGTTCACCCGTTTTAGTGGTAGAATCCTCTTTATAGGGGAAGTTTAACTATATCAACTATAATTTTCCATCCTGTCCTATGCATATAATAGACAGAACTTTAGTAGTATATGACCAGATATAGAGAAGTCGGATATCCGCTAGTTATGATTCGGATATTGAAAAATCAAGCGGATAGACCGGATACTGGACACTTGCCGGATATCCGTTACATCCCTAGTAAATAGTGTAATCATTAGTTAGATACTAAAGAAAAATAAAGAGCCTAACAAAATAATAAAGTTAAGAACCTATTCTTTCAACAGACATGTTTAATTCGCAGTAGAGCTCGAAATAAATCTCGGCGACCACTACAAATGACGTGAGACTAGCCTAAATAGCCTCGATGTTCAGCAGTTCTCGTCACAAGTTGAGCTGCGAGCATTTAAACTTTTTGAGCGTTTCTTTCAATCTCGTGTATTTTAAGGTTACATATGAAATTGCAGAATGATTGCAATAAAAGTGAAGGGCTTTTTTTTCTGTTTGTTTGTTTTTCTCATTGCATTATTGATTCAATTTTGTGAAAGTTATTGGAAAACTGCAACTGCTACTTACTGTTATTACGAAAATTTAAGATTTTGCCGTGACCTGAATAATTTTTTCTGCCAGCTTATAAAAATCTCGTGGTATTTTTTGCTGCCAGCTTTAAAGTCTTATTTCGAGCCCTGATTCACAGTACACTGCTTTTATTAAAAGTATAACAAATGCCTTATTATCCATATTAGAATCAGACTTATATACATGTTCTTTTAATTCTCCATTGTTATTGGTATCTGTTAGTGATGGGCATGAATGAATGAAATTAATCGATTAATCGATTATTAAATCCATTCGAATGAATCGATTTCGAAAAATTTATTCGAAAGCCCAGCACATAGCATCGGTGAAACGAGTACTCGCGAATTACTCGTTTACTCGATATACTTGTTATACGCGATTACTCGATATACTCGTTTCACTATTCGAGTAGTATTCAGGATTAATCGCGAGTACTCGTTTCCTATTCGAGTAGTATTCACTACTCGTTTTACTCGGTTCACTCGAGAGTATTCACTACTTGTTCGGTTAAGGGTAGGAGATCTCATAAAAAAACTCGGACTCATGCTGTAGTGGATGCAGGATTTTATATCGGGGACTGCAGGGGGGGGGGGCTGTGTATCAATTTATTAACTAAGTTTCAATTGCAAGCTAAATATTAAATTGGGGGGCTAGCCCCCTCAGCCTCCTCACGATTAATCGCGATTAATCGTGAATACAGTTCGAATAGTGAAGCGATTAATAGCGAAAACTGTAATCGCATTTAACCGCGAATACAGTTCGGATTGTGAAAACGGTTAATCGCGAATCCAGTTTGAATATCGAAATCGCCATTAATCGCTTCACTGTTCGAATAGTGAAATCGCGATTAACCATGAATACCATTCGTTCAACAGTTTTTGTACGTGATTTTAATGTAGATTTCAGTTCAAAAGGAGCGTTTTATGGAACAAGGAAAACAAACGGTTCAGTCATGGATTATGATACACAGTGCCAGATTTAGAAGTGTGGAGACCCTGGAGCAACAAAGGAGTTGTGGCCCCTAATTATTTCTCAAACAAGTTAAAAGAAATTTTCGACGACTAGTGTGGCAAAGTGGGTTCCCGTTAACTCATAGCCTAGAGGTTCAGGGCTCGATTACTATACTCCCTTCGATACATGATACACCATATATATATTGTATATTTATTTTCGATCTGGGTGAATTCATTTTTACTTCCTTGTATGGAATATAAGGAAGTAATGTAATCCCGAAATATTTCGGAGGCCAAATTTCGCCGAAATAACAGATTTTGACTGCCGCTAAATTTACTTTCAAGAATTTTTTCGATGCATCTCGTACGCTAGCATGCACGTTCATATAAATACGTCTGCAACCCATTTTGACCAACAACGTGTCTATTTTGACCAGTTTTTCCACGCTCGTATTTTCCGTACGTTCGTACGTATGTAATTCGTATATCTCAAAAATCATTCGTCGTAGAATGTTGAAACGTTATAGATAGGATTGTTGTGGCATGTAGTTGTGAACCTCCCCTTTTGGTCAAATTCGACTGGGTGGTTTATCAACAGGGCCGCCCAAAAGATTCTAAATACATTACGCTCTATGTGCCGCAATTCATTAAAGCTTATGAAATGATATATGTTGTTAAGGATTACAAAATGAACTTATCCATCAAAAAAGTGTCTTTTTCATTTATAGTTCTGCTACAGGAGCATTCAAAAGATTTCCAACATATTGCGGTCAGTGGCAGTTTTAGGGACATTTCATCCATTTCAAGCACAATACCGTCCTACCATATAGGTAGGTAATGGTCCATGGGCGTAGCCAGCGAGGGGCAGGGTGGGGCAGCTGCCCCCCCCTAAAATGAGCTAGCCATAGGGTTAGACTCCATGTCCTCCCCCCCCCCTAATGAAAATCCTGGCTACGCTCTTGGTCCTACCTAGGGCTGGACGATATTGGAATTTGATATATCGATATCGGTACCATCTTTCACGATCTATCGATATTTTTCACACTTAATTTTAGTATTTTTGAAATGTAAGCAATCAAATAAACAAACCGTAAAACCACTTGCTATATTCAAAAATTAATTAAATAGATTTTAATGAGTAATTGCTGGTACTCTATTTAATTTAAAATTAATATTTCAAGGGTCCAGGGGTAGAACGACTTTACAAAAAAATTTTTCTTCTGAGAAAATTGACTTCGAGGGCCCGCAGTAAAGTGGTTTTCCCCATTATACCAAAACTTGACCCATTGTACCATAGCTTGTTTCTTTTTCTTAATAGTGTTTCTAATCCAAAAATAATTCAAGTTGTGATAGCGCTCATTTAAAGCTACAGTTTAAACTGCCCGAAATGAAAATACAGGGGCGCTTCGTATGACCCCCTGGTGCTGTAAGATTAAAAGGTTAAGTTTGGTGTCAAAGCATTCAAAATTTTATGTAACGATGGGGGTGTGGAGTCTAGGGGGTGGTCGAGAATCAGTAAAAACGCGCTCCGATGGATAGTTTCCGAGAAATACGTTGATTAATTATGGTAATTAGACTAATTAACCATGATTGAGGCTTAAAAGGACTGCAAACATGTAAAAATTGGCTCTGGGGCGGTTTCCAGGCTTTGGTGATGCCGCCCGAGGCGGCTAGCTTTTAAAATGCCCAAATTAAAAATACAGGGGAGCTTCGTATGACCACCTGGGCCTGTAAGATTAAAAGGTTAAGTTTGGGGTCAAAGCATTCGAAATTTTATGGAAGGATGTGTTTGTGGAGTCTAGGGGGTCGAGAATCAATAAAAACGCGCTCCCATGGATAGTTTCCGAGATTTACGTTCATTAATTATGGTAATTAAATAGGCTAATAAACCATACATATAGTTTTTTTACCAATGGCTGGCAGCTTGGATGACCATGATCTTCCTTTAAGCTATGAGAGACCTCCAGCGGTATCGTTCATGGGGGATTTAGGAGCCACGACAGATTTTACGTGCACCAGCTCCCGTTAATGTACACGGTACGGCACTTAGATTAAATTATTATTTCCAGTAAACCATTTACTCTATCAGATATTATCGATCCAACCAATTGTCAGCAGCTCTATTGTCTGTTGAAATAGCCGTTCGCGCATCATAATATCCTTTACTCAAAATCATCGTTAAATAATAACTACTATTGCGCCTAGATATCTTCCACGAGCAGAACGACACACATGCTATATGCCCTTCGATATTAACGTTCCCTGCTTTCTTTCTGCGGACCTCCGAGGGAGGAAAAAACTATTCTCTACGATAACAAACACGCAGCAGCGATTCCCGTAGAGAAGCAGTTGTTTTTCCCGCGATCCAGTATCGCCATCAACGGAGGGAAAGCAGTAGCAAAAGCATCACAAGATGGTATCGATCTCGGGATTTTCTTATCGCCGGCCTGTATTTTTGAACTTTATCGAATTCGAGATTTCACTGAAATGAAAATGGGAATATCGGATATGTGATGTTGAAATAAAACCAATATGTCGGTATTTATCAAACGACATATTGGTTTTGGCCCAGCCCTAATCAACGAATGACGACGAAAAAAAAAAGAAAGAAAGTAAAAAAAAAAAAAAAAACATCAATTAACAACCCAACTATTCACGGATAGTATGTGGGAGTGAGAGAATGTAACACCACACCGCGGTCCAGTATCAATAACAGAAACATGCGTATATGAGAAGCGTACTATTTAAAACTAAACAGGCAAAAGTAGTAGTCTATAAGTGATAGTCACGTGTAAAGTAAGTACCCAGACACCATTAAGACTCAAAGATGATTGCAACTTCGATATATGTATTAGAGATGAGTTCGGGCTCATATTTTGAATCCTGAGCCTGCCCGAGGACGAGGACTTTTAATCCGAGCCCGCCCCAAGGCCGAGCAATATTATTTAAGTCGGAGCCCGAACCCGAAAGTTCAGCTAAAGATAAATTCAATTCAATTCATTGATAGAATCCAATAAATTTTGCCGTTTGTGCAAATTAAAGACAAATTTAGGGCCCGTTCGATAATTCACCGGCTGGTTATGCACCGGTGCTACCGGTAGCGAACGTGCCCCTAGTTGCAAACTTTTAATGCACTTTCTAATTCTTTATATCCATGTTTATCAGTTTATCAAATGATGTCCGATCTCATGAGCTAAGCAATATAAGCCGTCGTTCTGAAATACCCGAAGAGCTTCACGCACCTTCTAGACGCCCGTACTGTTTTTTTTTTAATAAGTAAATAAGTACGTTTATTTTCCCCATGAATAACTTTTTAAAATCTGTTTCAAGGAGTGTTTTCGACAAAGGAGAAATTTTTCACGACCCCGAGCCCGAAATCACTCGTGAATTACAAAGCCTTCGCTCGGGATCGGACTGAGCCCGTCTCATCTCTAATCTGTATACAGTCTATTTTAACACAAAAATCAATATCCAAAATTCAAATCCACGAACTTAAAGGAAAAAGAACAAATCTATTACTGCATCCTGCATCTGCTACTGCACGATCATTTAAAGCCATTAAATTCAAAAAAAGTTCAATCATCAATTCATTGGAGCTAATCTAATTCTAAAAATCCATCGCTCAGCACATAGCATTCGAATAGCATCGGTAAAACGAGTACTCGCGATTACTCGTGAATACTACTCGAATAGTGAAACGAGTATATCGAGTATAACGAGTAGTGAATACTATGGAGTGAACCGAGTGAAACGAGTAGTGAATACTACTCGAATAGGGAAACGAGTATATCGAGTAATCGAGTATATAGAGTAGTGAATACTATCGAGTGAAACGAGTAGTGAATACTACTTATATAGGGAAACGAGTACTCGCGATTAATCGTGAATACTACTCGAATAGTGAAATCCCGAATATTCACTGTTCGATTCCTCGATTATTGGCAATAATCGAAATCGATTAATCGATTATGGAAATCATTCGAATGGCACATCATTACTTCCATGCCGCCACCACATAATAGAAATTATGTTAGAAGCAGTAATTGTTCAAGAAGTTGGTCCATCGACAGGGCCAGACATCTTATTGTTTAAGCGGTTCAAGAAATTCTGGCCGCAGATAATTCACAGGAATTTGAGCCTGCCACTACTGACCCTCTAGCTCGTGACATTGTAACAGACTTTGCCCAAGAAATAGTTGCATTTTCCAAAGATCAGTTACAGAAATTCCAACCTAGAGATGATTATAAAGAACTGCTAGAGCTGATCATATTTTTCCTTGGAGGAACACTAGAAAAACAACTGTCATTCAAAGCATCTGCCGGTGTTCATAGAGCGAGGTGGATGGCTAAGGCCATTTATTCATTGAAAATTTATCACTTCCTCGGTCAGTTTCAGCTAACAAAAAGGGAAGATACTGGGATCCTAAATATTTGTATTTTTTCTGCAGCCATCTACTTCAAGAACTGGTTTCAAGCTGCTTCAGCTGTGTATGCTCCGTTCAATAACCTGCAACTTTTAAAAGACTTGATAGATTTCAAAGCTATAAATGAAATCTTAGCTGAGAAGGCTTTGAATAAAATCTAAAACCATCTCTGGTACCTCTCTGAAACCCTTGTGGCTCGATCCTTTTTTGATAAACGTGTTACTAATGAGACAAAAAGGAAAATGTGACAGCTCTACAAAATTACGGTTCTGATCATCAACCACTGAAGGTAACAGTTGATCTGGAAGTCGTTCCTTTGAGAAGTCTAGAAAATTTTGTTTCAAACAACACAATGAACTTCTTCAGAACACTTGGTCCAGGAATGGAATTCATCAACAGTCATGTAGAAAACTGGGATCAAGAGAAATCTACAGAAAGAACATGGAAGTTGTAAAGTCAATTAGAGTTGTAAATGACATAGCCGAACGAGGAGTAGCCCTTATAGAAGAATTTAACAAACTAATTACCATGAATGAGGAGCAGAAACAATTCTTGATTCAAGTTGTTAAAGAATTCAGGAAAAGGTTTCCCGATCGCAAAAAAGAAACACTACTCAAAATGTTCTAAGTGTTACTTTTCCTTTTCACATTTTTTAAATCCTTCTATTATTTAGTGTTAATATTAAAACTTTAACTTTTTAAATTATGAAACAATATGATATGTATCATGTATGTGAATAAAGATGGAACTGTTACTGAATAAAGTTGTGTTCTATGTAAGAATAAGTGTCTTCCTTACAAAACCCTATTTAACGTTACACATTTTTGCTTACAAAATAAAATTAATAAAAATTATAAGTAAATAGTTCAGCTCATTATTTTTATTTTCAAGTTGTTTTTTTTTAATTTTAAAGAGGCATGTTGAGGTAAGTTTGCTTTAAAACAGTCAAAAAACTTTTTCCCTTTCAAACTCTGATTTTTTGGATTTTTTCAAAAAGTTTTCAACTTTAAGTCTTTGTAGCGACCCCTAAAATTCTGATAAAAATTATCAAAAAATTACTAAAGACTTATTTTAAGAAGTAGAACGATATAAAAGAGTGCCCCGTACAAATATTGAAAAAAAAAAATTCCCCTCACATAAGCATCACCCTAATATATATATATATATATATATATATATATAAATTTTAAGCTGCAAGTTTTTGACTTCGAAAATTTATTTACCAGCATTCCGATTGATGATTTATATAGAACTTTATTAAATATTTTTGACAATTTTAATATTGAACATGAATTTAATATTAATAGAAAATTTTTCGTCAATATAAGTAATTTTTGTCTTTACAATAATTTCATCATGTTTAATTCCGTCATTTACCGACAAACTAAAGGAATAGGTATGGTCACAAATTACTCCAGCAATGCAGCTAATCTTTATTTATTTTTTTATGAATATAATTTTTTCAGCAACAATCCACTACCCAGCAAACACACACCTGCTGGCGGAGTACCTTGCCAGCGCCTTTCTGCCTGTACGTCCAGCACCGGCCCGGCACTGCAAAAAGGAACTGAATCGTACCAAAAGTGGTCGCCCGAGAAATACCTTGCCAGAAACCCGGAAAGGCAACGGCACCTGCTGGCATACTGCATGTGCCGGCCGTTACTCACAATAAAGGCACTGGCCCATTAAGTTTATAATGCCCAAAATGAAACGGCCGGGTGCCGGCTATTATTAAAAATAAAGGCACTGGCCTGGTACCTTAACAGTGACTACAATATAATGGCACGGTACCGGATTAGTGCCTATTTACAGTAATGCTGCCATAATTAAAATACGAGCCAGTGCGGATTCGGGGTAGGGGACTTATTCATCAACCTCCGCCCCCACCCCGCAAAAAAAAATAAATAAAAATAAAAACATTCCTTAAGGGTAACACTTTTATTAAATTATTACAATAATTAAGGGTAACATTATAGGGTAACATAAATGAAAGATAAAAAACAGCAAAATCCGTTGGTCAATCGTTTGCAAATTATGTGCGCCTATCATTAGTGAATTGTGTGCAGTTTTCATAAACTGCAATTTTCTTACAAATTTGTAGTCGCAAAAAATTTTTTTATGAGAGAGGCGGTAACACATTTCAGAACCAACATAAAATCACCTATAAAGGTTTTAATTTCAATATTTCACAGAATTTATAATTGAGTTGTAATACTTTATGGTTGATATATATATATATGTGTGTGTATGTACTAAACGAAATCTTACAGGAAGTAATAATAAATAAAATTGTACAATGGTAACACATAACTTTAGGGCAACATTTTGCTTTATTGTACATTTTGTTTAGATAAAATTATTTTTTAAATGTTAGCTATTCTGTAAAGAAATTGTCTTTATCTATACCTGTTGTATACTACATGATTCAAATTTTATGGAGGAAAGTACTTTTATATACTAAAATGACTATCATTAGTAACCTCACCGACTTAAAAAATGTCACCAGTTTAGTAGCCATTTTCTCAATTTTAGTTCCCAAAATAGTAACATTTTTCAATGATTTTGTAGTTAAGAAATAAACATGCTTAATTTAGCTTCATTTAAGAAGGATTGAATAAAATGATAAATTTAAAAACTTCATGCGTTTTATATATATATATATATATATATATATATCAGAGCATATAATACATTTATTTTTATAGCACGATTAAAAAAACAGATTAGAATGTTTGCAGAAAGCTCAATAGCAACTTTTAAAAAAAAGGGAGTTGACAAAAACCAACACCAGATTTTCAAATTAGTTGCCTGGAGTAAGGTACAAGTAGCCAAAACTTGAAAACAGTATGAAAATGACGTTTTTTTGTTCAAAAAGTCGCTTAATATTTAAATTAGTTGCAAAAGTTAACGGTGGACAAAATGTGTACATTAAAAACAGTGAAAGTAAAAATTTACCTGTAATATTTTCCCGACTGTTCAAAAACTGGAAAATCCAACTGGAAAATTGTAAATCCACTTGCTGTATATCCTTAACTATCGAGACTTCACTGTCGAAGCAATTATAATTATTATCGCTCCTAACAGAGAAATCTCACTAGTCTATACCAATAAACTTTCTCGAAAGTTCTAAAATTACGACCGGAAAAACTTTGTATCCTAAAAAGCGTACTTCATACGTATTTGCAGAAGTAAACTGGCCTCCCGCTCAACGTTTCAAGATTTGCGAAACGAAATGACACATCAAAAGAAAAGAGGGTTACTATAAATATTCGACACAAAAACGCACCACTTCCGTTTTAATAAAACACGCCAATTTAGCTAGCAGACCACCCTCACCCCCCCCACACACACACTAATATTAACTTCGCGTTTTAGAAATATGTTATGTGCATTATACACTATATATCTATATATATATATGCTATCTTGCACATCTCAGATTAAAATAGACAAGCAAGTTTTTATTTTCTTTCTTCAAATGCATAAAAAATTCATTTGTACTTCGTATAAATAATCTGAATTAATATAGCCAAATCCACGATAACAGTTCGATTCTTGGTGCCTTATCCGTGGGAAATAAGTTGACTTAGCATTCCTTCGTAGACATATGGAGAGGCCCGTAAAAGGGTGCGTTAATAAAACATTTGATTCCAGAGCAATCGAAACCGCATAAAGAAAATAAAATTCCTAAATGAACCCCATTCCGTATTTTTGACTAGTACATGAAAATACTGGTTCATTATTGCTTAATAATTGCAGAATAACTGCAGGAGCTCTAATTTGTTTTATTGTAAATTTAAGCATTAATTACCTAATTTATATTAAAAATTAAGTAATTTTTTGTTTTATCACTGCTATATTTAATATAATAAAAAATATCAGTAGAAGCAATTATGTAGGCTGTTAAAAATTTTAATTTAATCTAAAATTCTCTGAAAAAAAAGAGTACAGGATCTGAGCTCCATTGCAAATTAAACCCTGACTGGTCTTCGTGTAATACCCCCTCAGGGGGAAAACCTTCTTTAGGTTTTCACGGGTGTCGCAATCCCGGGGCCCCAGCGATCTTTCGCTCCTCTGGTTTTTTACCCTCCTCTCTCCTTCTGCTGTTTCCTTCCCCTTCTCCCTCGATGTGGTTTCTTCTCTTGAAGTGAGGGCCCCCCTTCAGAAGCTGTGGTCGCTCTGTACCGTCAGCTTCTGTTGGCGGGTAAACTGCCCACGTGTTTGCCGTGCGTGGAGACCCGTGTCCCCGGAAATGGGGATCCTGGCAATTGAGGGGTTTTCTCCAACACATTGCTTTGGCCTCGGCTTCGGGTAAACGGGAGGTGCACAGCGTTCCCCCTGTGTATCAACCGGCTGGTGGTACCGATTTCGGTCAACTGCTAGGGATCAAGCAAACGGACATCTACTGGGCACGTCGTTAAGGGTGGACGCTGCCTAAGGGATGTACTGTGCGCGTATAGCCCCGACTAGCACTGGTGCACGTTTGTGCATCCCCTTGTTGGGCTCCGTGGTGGGTGGTGCGGTCGGGTCTGAACCTCCATTCCCCAATATGGATTCGACACTTTCATTGTCACATGTCATTGATCCGAAACCTCCTTCTCCAGGAGGTGTTAATGCAAAATTTTTTCTTGTTAAATGTGAGGAAGGAAACTTTGGCCAAACATCCCCGTTTCTTATACACAAGTGCATAATAGCTAATGTTGGAGAAGTTGTCAAAATAAAAAAAATAAGATCTGGAGACCTCTTAGTGGAAGTAGCTAATAACAAACAAGCTCACAGCATCATGCAATTAAAAAATCTGGGTCCAAAATCTGTCTCAGTATCACCCCATAGTACCCTCAATACTTCAAAAGGCGTAATATCCGAGCCAGATCTAATCCATTGTTCTGAAGCTGAAATTCTAGAAAATCTTCAATCTCAAAATGTCTGCGCAGTTAGAAGAATCACCATCCGCCGCAATAACCAAATACTGGACACAAAACACATCATACTGACTTTCCAGTCTCCTAAACTCCCCTCTCATATCAAAGCTGGCTATCTTTCATGTGCTGTTAGACCTTATATACCAAATCCTACCCGTTGCTTTCAGTGCCAAAGGTTTGGCCATACCAAAACCTCCTGCCGTGGTTCCCCAACTTGTGCCCGTTGTGGGACTCCTGGCCACGAAAGTGACACCTGCTCTAATCCACCGAAATGTGTTAACTGTCAACAAGATCATCCATCCTATTCACGTTCCTGTCCTAAATGGTCTTATGAAAAAGAAATTCAGTCCTTGCGTGCCACACAAGGACTGCCTTACCCAGAAGCCCGTAAAATAATTAACTCACGTACACCCAAACCCGGTCTGTCTTATTCTGCAACAACCAAACCTGTTAAACCCCCCTTCAGGGGGAAAACCTTCTTTAGGTTTTCACGGGTGTCGCAATCCCGGGGCCCCAGCGATCTCTCGCTCCTCTGTTTTTTTACCCTCCTCTCTCCTTCTGCTGTTTCCTTCCCCTTCTCCCTCGATGTGGTTTCTTCTCTTGAAGTGAGGGCCCCCCTTCAGAAGCTGTGGTCGCTCTGTACCGTCAGCTTCTGTTGGCGGGTAAACTGCCCACGTGTTTGCCATGCGTGGAGACCCGTGTCCCCGGAAATGGGGATCCTGGTAATTGAGGGGTTTTCTCCAACACATTGCTTTGGCCTCGGCT